>JAWNNL010000651.1:0-337675 GCA_035045005.1 Liodrosophila aerea
TTTCTTACACATTTATGTAAGCTCTCTAACCTATTAGTGATGGCTAATTTAAATTAAACTTAGGTTTATGTTCTAATTAAAATTTAAAGACACTTAAATTTGTTTTCTATGCATTTTAAAAGCTTGAACCTTTTCTGATTCATTGTTGAACTTTGGATTTGTATACCTAAAGCTTTAAGTCATCAACTAACCGATCAAAGCTTCTCTTAAGTCACAAGTTAATAAGCTCTGTTATAGTTATATGACTTGAGATAATTCGTGTCAAGCTGTCATCTCTGAGTGACTGAGCCATGAACCACAACACACCACTGATCCACAGCAGCAGCGGCAGCAACATGAGGCAGAGTCATTCACAAGTTTTGATGCTAAACAAATATGACTAATTATGGAGGAACTGAGACTGGTGCTGGCACTAAACAGCGCCACATAATGCGATCGTCGTCTTCGTTTCGACGTAAATGGTCAGTACGAGTTGCAACTGCAACTGGGAGTGGAACAACGACTCGACTCGACGACTTGACGACTCGACGAAACAACGTCTGACATCGCTGACGACTAGCGTCTGACGAGTAATCAGTAACCAGTTGGGTTACAAGTGCCAGCCCCAGTCTCAGTCCCAGTCGCAGTCGCAGTCATAGTTGCTGTCTCAGCACCAACACCAACACCCGCAATTTCGCCAATTCGTGGAAAAAGAAAAACAAATAAAAAATAATAATAACAAAAATAAACCATGCAATTGCAATTGTATGAATGAAATGCGTTTTACGCGACGTTTGTAGTAGTTTTCACTCCATTTGGCGCTAGCCACTCCCCCAGCTAATCATCCCATCTGCCCCTCCATTCCCACAGTCTTGCAGCCAGCTAAACGCTTCCATCATCGGCCTTGCAGCGACAGCAACTTCAAGGCGAGTGCAGCTACAGTACGTTGGGGTATTTCGCCTATTACGTCGCAGGCTGTTGATTTTGCCACATCATTGAGTGTCCTGCCGCCGTGCCATCATCGCATCACCTCCTGTATGAGCCCCTATCGCTCGCAAGCTGTGGACTTTGCTGACAAGTACAGGGTGCCTAATGTCTACACAAGTTTCGAGGAGCTGGCGCAATGTCCTAGTGTAGGTGAGTAAAACAAATTCACCGAGAGCGAGGACACGCTCAGTGCTTATTATTCACACACACTGTTGCCACATTTGTAAAAAAAAAAAATATGTTTTTCTTGTTGGTTTTGTGTGTTGTTTTTATTATAATTGGTTATGATTATGACTCTGATAATCAAAATTTTAATTTAATTTCATTTTTCATTTTTTCATTTCTTAATTTTAATAAAATAATCATAAATAAAGTTAAGTAATAATTCTGCGCTGAATAACACAAAATTTTCATTTGAAATTAATTAAGACTGTTATGAAAAGAATAAATGTTTTTTTTATTTATTTCGTTCTTGAAATTATTCTATAATAAAATTATTATTTATTTATTTATTTAATGTCGACTAGGGCTAGTCGACAGATTACAATTAATTTAGATTAATTAGAAAGTAAAAAGTAAAAATAAGAGTAAATTTAAATCGTAAAAATGCAAAGAGAGGTCAAGCTTTTTGTAGGTACTAAAGCGCTTTGTATGCACCACAGAAATTGTTTAGCTTTAAATCTCCTTGGATATACATATAGGATAATTTAAAAAGATAATGAAAATACATTTTTTGCTGTTAAAGTAAGAGAATGAATTTTAAAATAAATCAATAAACATAAATTAAAACCATTTATTTAAATTGTTTCTTTATTATGTGTTATTAAATAAGAGGTCCAGCATTTGCTGCATGGATTGGGGAAAACCCAGAAAAACCCAATCAGACCAACGTTAGTAGTTAGTAAGATTAGATTAGACAACTTAATTTGTTATGTTAATAAGGGATTTAAAAATAAAGAAGCAATAAAAGTGTGGGAAAAAACGGAGAGTTATGCAAACAGGATAGTTAAGGATTAGTTGGCGAAGTTAGTTGCACTACGAAGATGATTAAGGAGTGAGGATTTAAGAAAGAAGGTTAGTTGACTAAGTTAGTTAGTTAGAACTACGAAGATAACTAAGGAGTGAGGATTTAAGCAGGGGAAGAGAGAGTTCCATTGATACAAGGTGAAAATGTTATAATTATAACATAAAACCCTAAAACCATTGTGCATAGCACAATCTGTTCTACAAATAGAAAGGGACACAGGTCCCTTGCTTCTTTTTTAAAGAAATTGGTTTCATTTCATTTGGAAATGTCTCTCTTCGCTTTTCGCTTTACATTGGCCACACTCACGTCTGAAAGCTTATTCCTCTGCTCAATTCTTTCCACATCTAATATCATTCCACATTTCCCCACTCGTAGACGCCGTTTATATATCATCGCCTGGTCCACAACACTGCGAATTGTGTCACTTGATGCTGAACCACGACAAACACGTGCTGTGCGAACAACCGTTATGTATGGCTGAGAATCGGGTGCTGGAGCTGATAAGGAAGGCACAGGCACGAGGCCTATTTCTCATGGAGGGTATTTGGCCACGCTATATGCCCCCATATAATTTCCTTCGACAAGAATTGATGCATTCCACGCTTGGTCAGATCTGTGAGGTGAAGTGTACTCTGGGATGGCCATTGCTTGGTGAACACTCTCAGATTTTACCACATGAAGTTATTTCTAAGCACTTAGCACCTTGGGCAATACAACTGGCGCTTTGGGTATTTAGGGAGGTGCCGCAGCTGATTACAACAGCTGCACAGCTTAATCCCGATGGCCTTAATGTAGGAGCCAACATTGAGCTACTCTTCAATGACAATCGCAGCGCCCAACTGGAGCTAAGTTCTGTAGAAAAACTGCAGAATACGGCTGTAATACGTGGCACCAAAGACAGTGTGGCGGTAAATTAGTTTAGTGTGCCTAAGAATATAATTCTATAGTTACTATGGTTGCAGCTGAGCAATGTCTTATGCCCAGAACTAATAGCTTGTGAGCATTTAGTCTATGAGTTCATATTGCCGAATGGCAGTCTATCCGGTTTCAATCGTAATCGCCTGGGTCTATGCTACGAAGCGGAGGAAGCACGTCAGTGCATACTGGCTGGACACACGGAGAGCGAACTTTTGAGACACAGCGAAAGCCTGCTGTTGGCCAACCTGACTGACCAAATACAGAGTATGCTTGGAGTGGGAATTCAGGACATGGATATCGAAAAGAAACAAGAAAAACCATTAGTACACGAAAAGCTGCAAATTGTCAAATAAACTCATTTTTAGTTTAAATAGTACAGACTACATTTTATTTAGCAAAGACTCACACCAAGCAGTCGTCAAAGCTTTCAGTGTGTACAACAACCAACAGCAACAAGTTTGTGTGTGAGACCCCGCTAACCATGAGCAGCGGACCATTTGGAACTCTTTGTTTAATTTACTGTTACGTCGATAATACAGCCTTTACTAGAGTTAAAATTAATCTCAAGAAATATATGTATATATTTAATAAAAGTAAGACGATTCCTTCCTTTGGACTGAGCTTGGCTAAATGAGTTTCGCGCATCTTATTTAAATATTTGGTTCGTTCTGCGATCGATGCGACTTTGCTCAAACCATATCTCCCAAACCGGTTGCATCGATCTTGTTTGAATTGAATTTTCAAACAGTTTTTTGCGTTTTTTGGCAGTTTTCATTTCGTTGGGCTTCCGTTATAAAAAAAAAAAATTTAAAAATAGTCGAAAATTGAATTTGCGAGTTTAAAGCTTAATTTTCAAGTGTATGAAAAAAAGTGTGGACAAGGAATGGTCGCCCTTTTTTCTGGCAAAAATTTATATAAATAATATAAAATATACATAAAAGATAAATGGTCCGTATGTACAAACCGATATGAAAATAACAAACACTCACACATGCACACATATCGTAAAGTCGCACGCAACTACACATACGCTCGCCCTGCTCCCCCCTTACCTAGTACAGGGAATTGAATTATGAATATCTCCGGTGTTTATTATCCGATTGAGCCACAATTCACAGCACAGATAAAGATTATCACAAGATTGTTGTATGCCAAGTTTGTACATTTAAAATGGTGGGTGTAGTGGACAGACAGACAGACAGACAGACGGACATGGATAGATCGACTCAGCTCGTCGTCCTGATTAAGAATTGATATACTTTGGAGGGTCTGCCACGCCTCCTTCTGCCTGTTACATACATTTCGGACTTGCACAATCTTAATAGACCCTTTTGTACTTTTTTAAAGTGCAGGGTCTAAAAATATACAATTTAGCATTTTATAAATATATAAAGAAAAATTAAAAAATTATATATTTATTAAACTTATTGATTTTAAAATACCATAGAACTTATAGGTTTCTATTTTATTACTTTTTGGTGCTTTTTGAAAGTTTCAAGTGGCAACCGTGGCTTAAAGATAATAAAAAATTGGTACGCCGTTCACGTGAAATCAACTTTACCTGCTATCTCGGTCCAAGAGTTTCGTGAATATTCTATTGCGTTGTTTCTTGAACCATGCTGAAGTACATCGAACTTTTAAGTTTGTTTTATAAAAAAGCTAAGTGAATCATTTAGCAATAGAAAAGTTGAGGTAGCCTCAGACAAACAATGTTGTGGCTGATAAGAGCACACAAAAGCTTATCACCGGCATTTCGATTATAGAAGTAAACAATTGCATTTCTATAAACGAATCAAATGAAGAGCTTTTGTTTAAACATAAAACCATTTGAGAACTGGGGAAACTAGGTCAGCAGCAAGGAAAACGGTCAGGCCTTCGTTTACAGATAATTACAATCTTATTTATATATACAGCTATATACTATATCTAGCGAAGCATAAATATGTATGTTTGTATAGTACATACATATGTGCGCCTCGCTGTTGTTTTCGTGTTTGTTCATTGACATTTGATTTGTAACGGAAAATTTCTGGCAATGAGGCGGCCAGTGACTTGGAAATGCAACATGTGTTCGCTGCCTGCTGCATGCTGGTGGTGATGCAACTCGAAACTCATCGGTGGGGCCATCGACGGGCCCCCCAACGGTGGGAACTGCGACCTTATATGAAAACAAGAATATGCAAACACATACATATTTCGAAACGTGTGTATTATGAAAGCAATTTTAAATAATTTAAATTGCTGAAAATATGTTTGACGTTGTCATTGCTGCTTTTTTTTTTGTATTTTGTTTTGTGTTTAGCGCGCACTTTGTAAACACAACAAAAATTAAATTGCGCAGCAAAAATTGAAAAAAGCTCCCATCTTGGCTCTCTCAAGAACTTCTCGCAAACAAAGCTGAGAGCGAACAGTAAACAACCCAGTGGGGAATGGCAACAAAGATTCTGGACTAGTGCTGCAAAAACATCAAGGTTTGGGTCTATCGATGTTTTCGATGTTTTGACAAAAAACATGGATATAATCGATGTTTAAAATACAGCTTTTTAGTTTTTTAATTTGTTCGGTTTTTACTTTTATTTTAAACAACTTTTTTTTAGTAAATAATTAAACAAAAATGCAATTTAATTCTCTCAAATCTATACAACAAAACTAAATATTTGCCTCCAGGGCTGAGTTTAAGTTGAGTTTTTGGATTAGTTGATACTGATGACTCGTAAGTGATTACTTAAAAAAACATCGATAGTCGAAAAAACATCGATATATCGAACAAATTTCAAAACATCGATACTATCGATAGTGCTTCGATGTTTTTGCAGTACTATTCTGGACGGCCCAACGAAATAAATGAAGACTATGAATTTACACGTTAGCAGGCTTTGCTTTAGGTGTCTTACTGTGGATCCAAAGTAATAAAAAAAACGCTTTGATTTGTAGTCTACAGCTAAAGGAGTCAAACCTGTAACGTGATCAAGTAAATTGAAATTAAATGATTTTATTTCAATAACACTTTCTATTAATGGCATCAAATTTCCCACAGGGCCTAAGTTTAGGAGAGAGACCGTGAGCCAGAGAGTGCCGGCTTGCTCGCTACTCGCAATAGAAATACAACAATTCGTAAAAAGCTCCCATTGGGTATAAAAGCAGTCGTCCGACGACCAGAAAAAGTTCAATTCCAATAGTGTTTTGTTGCGACGACGTCGAGGAGCAGTGCAAGTAGCGCACCTAAAGAACGACCAAAACTTTAAACCTTAGGAACCAACTGACAAAGGAAAACAAAGAAAGAGAACTTTTTAATTGCAACTCAATTATAAGAAAGATCTCAATAAAACCACCATGTCTGAGACACACATTGATGACTATGAACACTACAACTACGACCATGGCAAATACATGTTTTCCAGCCACAGCGGCAAGCAGCGCTCCAAGAAGGAGGCCACCGAGCACACCAACCACTTTGACCCCTCGGGCCACTCTAGAAAACTTCTCACCAAACTCATGAACACGAACAACAACAAGAAAACTGTGAAAAACTGATGCCCCAGGCACACCAAAACAGTGGCACATACTGATGAGCGCTCGGGCAGTAATGTGCAAAAAGCATAAGAAGAAAAAATACCAACAAAATAACACTGATTACAAAGGAGACACGAAAATACGCAGTGGAGAGAGAAATTGAATTGAGAAAATCAAAGCAAGTTCCCATACGCAGCAGCAGCAGCAGTAGTTGAAGAGAGCGGGGGAAGACGTTGCTGTAGCGGCAGCTGGCACTGTCGGCTCACGCTGGAAACTAAAGAAAATACACTGGAATTACGTATTGAATAGTTCTAGTTTCTGAAATTTCCTAAACTAAATACACTTACAGACTTATAATTTTAGTTTTAAGCTTAGTGCGAATCAAATTATGCAGTTTGCTTTAGGTATAAATTATAAAATAAAAATAAAACTTAAACTACAACCAAAACCAACCCATTGCAATTTTTATACATAAAAAAAAATACATGCAGCGTTCGCTTGGAACCTGAACCCCCTCCGACACATCTACATATGTACATACATACAAACGAAAGCTTTAAAAATGCATACACATCAGTATGTTTATTTGTGTAGTGTGCAAAGACTTCGCCTCCTTTGCCCAAGTACAAACATACATACATACATACATATGCATTTAAGTCTATATGCATGTGTGTGGAGTGCATATTTATAGCCGTTTAGTTGAACTCATTTGCACTCAGCTCAACGTCTTGAGATCGTCAACCACGTTTTTCTTTGTTTTCATAATCTACAACTTCAATGTAAAAAGATAAAACATATTTATGAGGACTACAGTACACATACATATGTACATAAGTGCGTATTACATACTTTGTCTAAACTTGTCGTTTACAGATCGTAGCGGAACTTTTCTCCTGACCTTCCATTAACAAATTAAAATGCGGGAGCTTGAACTTTAAATTTACATTCATCTTCCGCTTTGCCAAGGAAAGCCATGTAAACTTTAAATACATATGCAGGGTCGCCATTCTCTTTTTATTTAATAATAAATTAATGTTAACTACATTTATGCTAAAAGTATTCCAGTGGGAATCAATTACAATCAGATTGCCACAATTCGTTGTTACATTTGGTGATTTAGTGCCCAAAATGGTGTTTTTAGATAACCCAATGACTCACCCGCCCAATTTTTTCACGTTTTATAGCCGCCAGCTTTTTGTATGACTCAGACTGCATCATGAAGTGTCTTATCGATCAGTTGTTGTAGGCGATATATTTATAATTAAATAAACATATGTTATTATGGATGTTTATTTAAATTATTCTTACGTAATACTTATTCTAGTAGTTTAGTTATTAGCATCCACATTTTCGAAGAGTTTTCAATTTATATATATCTTACAAGAATATTTAATTTGGCGCCACAATTTGAATCAAAGTCTCGGTGCTGCCACTTTTTGGTGCAACTGTGGTTTTTTTTTTCATTTGAATTGGTTTTTTTTCTTGTTTTGTGTCACATGTGCGCAGCCGACGTTCAAGTGGCTCAACTGTTCCGCATCTGTTACATTCGTTGTGTTCCCATTTGCTAAGCAGGCTAGTAATAATATAAAATACATGTAAATAAGTTTCCGTTTGCTTTTCACTTAAAAGCTATTCCTAACCCAGTTTAAATTTGCAAAATTCATTGCAGTGTAAAATTCTCAAATACACGTAAGTATAACGATTACACACGCACTTGCGCCAACCGAAAAATAAAATCAATATGTGGGAAGAGGGAGCCGAGTAGGTGACAAATGGCACCCCGGCTTTTTAGCGGGCTCCTTCCGCTCAGTGCGTGTGATAAGGTATTCAGCTATTACACAATGAACTGTACTTGCAGATTTCACTCACACACCGCAACACATATTGGACAAGCGAAAAAATGTCAAATTACCTCAACATGAATTCGCTAAGACTGACCAAATGGCAGGTCGCGATTATACTGGGCACGCCCCTGGCCATTGGCCTCGGCATGTATGTTTTCAGAAAGAGCAGTCCGCAGGATGGGGCGAAGCCAGATGAGCAGCGTGGTAAGTCACGTACCAAGAACAAAATGGAGAAGCAATCACTGTCAATAGATGGCACCGCTACAGATTCAGACCTGGAGCGCAAAAAGAAGTCTGCCGAACTAGGAGAAAAAATGTCCCCGCTGAAGGAGGCAAACAACTACAAAACGGAGGGCAATAACTGTTATCGCAATGGCAAATACGATGAGGCCATCAATTTCTATGACAAGGCCATTGATAAGTGCCCCGTCGAGCATCGGACTGATTTGGCAATCTTCTATCAGAATCGTGCCGCCGCCTATGAGATGTTAAAGAAATGGAGTAAGGTCAAGGAGGATTGCTCCAAATCACTGGAGTATAACCCGCGCTATGCCAAGGCTTACTATAGGCGAGCACGTGCCCATGAGGCCACCAAGGATATGATTGACTGTCTAGATGATGTGACTGCCACCTGTATTCTGGAGCTGTTCAAAAACAATAACTCCATTATGTTCGCCGATCGTGTGCTCAAGGAGACGGGCCGCTTGGATGCCGAAAAGGGTATGCGCAATCGTGTGCCCATCGTGCCATCGCCCACCTTTGTCAACACCTACATGCGCTCCTTCATCGCCGATCCCGTACAGACAATGATCATACCAAAACAGACAGCAGCAGATGCTCCACTGCGTGGTTTCCTGCGGGCGCGAAAGGCGTTTGATGAGCAGAAATATGACGACATCATTGCCGCTTGCACGGAAGAAATTGAATCCTCTGAATCGGAATCGCAGTACAAAGTGGAGGCCCTGCTAATGCGCGGCACATTCCATCTGCTGTGCGGCTCCTTTGCCGACAGTAAGAACGATTTCGATGCCATTCTGGCCAATGGTAAGAGTTGAAGCATTTCATTGTTTACAGCCAATTTAATCCATTTCAATCTACAGATGATGCGGACACCAATCTGCGTGCCTATGCGTACATCAAGCGAGCTGCACTCTTCATACAGACCGATGAACGTGACAAAGGATTGGCTGACTTTGAGGAGGCCGAGAAACTGAAACCAAACAGTCCAGATGTATACCATCAACGTGCGCAGATCTTGCTGCTACTGGAACAGATTGATGCGGCCCTGGTGGAGTTTGACAAGGCGGTTAAGCTGGCGCCAAATCATGCCGTTGCCTATGTACAGAAATGCTATGCAGAATATCGTCTGGCACTGATGACAGCGGATCAGATGCGTCTGGAGCGTGTTATACGCGAGTTCGAGCAGGCCATTGAAAGGTTCCCGGATTGCGTGGAGTGCTACAGTTTGATGGCCCAGGTGCTAGCCGACCAACAGCAGTTCCCACAGGCGCAGCATTTCTACGACAAAGCCATGAAATTGGCGCCAACGAATCCATCACTGCTGGTGCATCAGGCCATCATGATGCTGCAATGGCGCGGTGATATCGAAGCAGCTGTTACGCTCCTCAATCGTGCCATCGAAGTGGACCCCAAATGTGAGCTGGCATACGAAACACTTGGCACTGTTGAGGTGCAACGCGCTCAGCTGCAGCGTGCCGTAGATCTCTTTGAGAAGGCGCTGCTCTATGCCAAGAGTCAGGCGGAGCTGGTGCATGTCTACTCATTGCGTAATGCGGCGCTAGCTCAGATCAATGTCACACGCAGACTCAACATCGACATGAACACCATCTCAGCCATGGCACAATCTTCACCCATCGGCAACTAGACGCCACTATTCCCAACAACTACAACAACACCACCATCACCATCATACACGGTCGAGGCATTTAGGAGATCCGCAAAAATCTAGTGCTAGTTATTAATTTAAGACCCAACCATAAAGCGCGATCCATCTAACCCTGTTAACGCTCTAAATATATATGGAAAATATTGTTTTTAGTTACTACCAAGATGTTCTCTATTAGTGTTAACATATAGGTCTAACTTTGCGACTGATTGTAGGACTGCACATCGCCGGATATGTAGCCGGCACAGATGAGCCACAGTGCCACACGTATGCTGCCCACGAATGCGTATTCAGATTCCAGTTGCTGCAACAGGGGCATCAGCAGACCCGGCAGCGCGCCCAAGCCATTCGAGATGGCCATGAGGGTGCCGGCATAATTAGGACTCATGTCCAGTGGCAATACCTTAATGCCAGCATAGTATGCACCATAGCCCAACACGCTCCAGACACATGCCCAGTTCTGCTTATCACTGGCTATGTACATGGAGAGGCAGAAGAAGATCAGATACGTCATGAGGCGACGTGTCTGCGTCCGACTCAGTATTCCTTGGGCAATGATATAGTCACTCAGTGCACCGGATGTGAGGGTGGCCACGAAGCTGCCGAGATGTGGTGCTGTTGCCATGAGGTTCTCCACAAACTCCTGCCACATGGACTTGCCTTTGGTCTGCAGCTCCTGCATCAAATTCTGTAATTCCTGTGCCACCTCCTGTTGATTCCAGTCGTGCTGCATGCTGGCTGCTATCAGCGCCCAAACGGGTGCATTCTTTAGTATGCTACTCCAAGGGGCAGTCTCGACTATCGCTGCTTCAGCTGTTGCCTCTGCGGTGATCAAGCTGGCGCTTACCTGCTCCTTGATGTACTCCTGCTCTTCGGGCTGTATATAAGGTGAGGCATTCGGCTTGCTATAGCAGACAAACACCTGCCGTTAAAAGAGATTAAAGAGAATTGTACACCCAGTCGGAGGAGCTACTCACAAATCCCACAAACCAGAGCACTGCCCCACCGCCAACCACATAGAATGCTATAGCCCAGTCCTGATCGTCCAACGACAATCCGCTGACCAGATGCATAAAAGTGATGCCAATCTCACCGCCACTCAGCACACAACTGCAGAGCAGACTACGCTCTTTCTCCGGCACCCACTGAGCCAACATGGCACTGACCGCCGGAAATGCCGGACCCTCGCACAAACCAATGAGCAGACGCAGTACCATCAGTGCTTCTGGGCCACCATTTCGCACAATTGCGGGGGTCAAGATGGTTAGGAATGCAGCGAAGAGAATAGATGCGCCCAGTATCCATTTGCCACCGTAACGTTCCGCCAAACGTCCGCCCGGTATGTGGGTGACCATGTACCCAACGTAGAAGGATACGGTGACCAATACTTGCACCTGTTTGCTCCACACATCAGCGCAACTTTTGGTGGTCAACACTGGAGTCGGAGGAGTTGCGGGAGTTGGTGCTATCTGCGGTCTAATTACCCTCAGATGTCCTGCCTTCAGTTGTAGTTCTCTAAGTGGTTGGAATGGTTTTGTTTCAGGTTTCACCGTAGTTATCACACAGTTTTTTGCCCATCCGCCCGACTGCCGGTCCCTCACAATGCGTTTCAGTGAGTAATCCCAGCATAGCCTCATGGAGTATGCATTGATGATGGCCAGCAGACTGAAGTAGCTCTGCACATAGCGCTGCTTCACCTGTAGATCTGCACATATGTATGATTATCCTTTAGTCTTATATACATCACATACACAGATATACTACATATTTCATTATACTCTACTCACTTTTTATCGGTACTTACAGTCAAAGGCCTTTCGCAAGCTTGTTTGTAGTATTCGCAACATTTCTTATGTGTTCTGCTGGTAATTTAATAAAAAATGTAAAACATATAATTAAACTATGAATTTATTACATAAAACCTTTCCGATTAAAAACGGTTTATTTTCAATGAGGGAAGTCCCCAGGCTGCTTAGATGCGACAAAAGCTTCTCTACCGATAACTTTCGATAATCACAATGAAAAGTACGATAAAGGAATACGAACAAAATTGAGGTTGAAAGTTTTAAGTGATAATGGGATAATAAAATATAAAGTGACATAGTGGCATATCTCCTCCCACATATGTAAATATCTACGCCAGGTACACTTTTTCAGCGGATTTATGTCGTCTGTTTTGTGATGAAGTCCTTTTGAAAACGACACAATTTTGAAGTTCAGCGAGGATATGTCCCTACATTTGTATATATGTATGTACATGTAAGTTAGATTTTAATATTATATAAGTGATTGTTGATTGTTGTCTGCTGCTTCTGCTGCTGGGCTCTGCTGACCCACGACAACTTCTCTGTTGCACGACTGACGATCGACTCTCCTTAACGACTGCTTCACGACTGCTTGACTGCTGTTAAATATATACTCCTCCGCTGCTCCTCATAATACCATGGCTGTTAAAGCCATGCAGGCCTTGCCATCTGTATTACATACATATATATCATACATTTATATCTATATAGATTTATTATTTTACATATAGTATAAATCGGTTATTATATACAGAAGTTATCAAATAAACAATACATGGTCTCAGAACTGAGGTGCAGTGCAGTCTCTGCGAAGTTGACAACACAGGAAGAAGAAGCATCGTTGCCGTGTATAGAAGAAACTGTAAATGTGCTACATATATGTATGTATATGTAAGTGTATGTGAATGTAAAACAGCTGCAAAATTAGCTGTTGGGTATTGTACTGTCGGGTGCGCCCGACTTATTGGCAGAGATATGTACTATGTACGTACTATATGTGAACTTAAAGAGACGTGTATATGCGAGTATGTTTCCATTTATTCGGTAGATATTCAGTTTCCTCGCAAATGTACAGACTGTACAAACCAACAAAAATCCATGTAGAGTCTGCCTACCTCCTGGCACCGAGTAATCTACATATGTATATCGAATCGTCTAGGCATCCATAAAGAATTTATGCCAGTTAAGAAAACAGTAACGTTCTCAATTTGTTTATGCACTTTATTTGAACTACATTATAAAAACAGTTATGTTTTTTTTTAACAATTACACATTGATCAACAATTAAAATGGATATCGTTTACAATAATTAAATTGAATTTTTACACAATTTCAAATGTTTTTTGTTTTGGGATTTTAAAATACAAATTAGGTACATAATATACAATATTGTTTTACTTTGACTTGCGCTAGCCTAAGATAGAATTTCGTTTCGTTTAAATACTAAATAATAATTAAGAGAGTAAACTGCTGCAGATCTGCGATGGGGATGTGTGGTGGGGGGACTAGGGAATACGCATAAGGTTCTACATGTAATAAAGACAAGGGGTAAATTCGCTTCGTAGAGGGTGGGATGGGGAGATCCGCAGCTGGAAGCTTAACGATTACAATATATACTTAGTTAGACAGCGCACTGGTAGAATGGGGGCGGGAGCGGGGCGTGGCATACTATAAAACTAGCAATTGCAATATATGTAGATGATCACAAGATGATGGCCAGTCGATCGACTGGTGCACCAGCAATGTCTTCTTGAGCTTCATTCACTTGACAGACGCTCGACAGCAATATGTATAAACAGCATTAGGTTAGGTGATATATATGGTAGATATATCCGTATATCTATAAACTATAAACAGAACATTAATGGCACTTTTGGATAGTTTATAGGCTTTATGTGCTCTAGGAGCTGTGCTGTGCTGTTTTGAACTTTGGCTCCGGCTTGCGCTCCTCGGCTTCGAAATCCACGCTGCGTGGCTCGATGGGTACATCGTTGAACGGTTGTATCTCGCCGGATGCCCAAATGCAGTAGACAATGGCCGTCACGAAGAGGACACCGAAGGCCACCCAGAAGACCGTACGCCATTCGAGGAGTGAGGCATTTGGTGTCATAACACCGACCAGATAGGGTGTTATTACACCTGTAATGGCACCAATGCCATTCGTGATTGCCATCAAGGTGCCAGCATAGTTCGGACTCATGTCCAGCGGACTGAGCTTCATGCCCGCGTAGTAGGCACCCATCAGACCCATGCAGATGGTGAAGAGCACCACGACGAGAGTTCTGTCACAGCCGGCATAGGAGGCGCCCACCATGAAGATGGCCGGACCAAAGGCAGCCAATCCTGTCATCATTTTACGTGTGTTTGTGATGTTCATAATGCCACGACGGATCATCCAATCGGCAACGAAACCACTGCCCACCGACACAATCCACATCATGATGTAGGGCAGGGAGGAGTACAGGCCGTTGGCCTTGATGGAGAACTGCAGCACATCGGCCATATATTTGGGCAGATCTGTCACCATAATGTAGAAGCCCCAATCGTGGCCGATTTGTGCCGAGACCAGCGCCATCATGGGCAGATTGGTTAGGATGGCCTTCCAGGGTGTGGGTGGCAGATTCTCATTGCGGCCAATGGTGCCAATCTCCTTGATGAGGTATTCACGTTCGCTGGGCTTGATATAGGGATGGCTACCGGGATCGCTGAAGCACAGCACGATCTGAAATGAACCACAATTTAGAATATGAATGTGCAACTCCTTTATCATATCGGGAAGAAATACTTACGAAGAGGACAAACCAGATGACGCCGAGACCACCAAAGAAGTAGAACACAAACGACCAGTCGTACGAGTCCAGAAAGACACCAGATAGTAAGTTACCCATAATGGTGCCCACTTGACCACCGCCAAGCACCAGAGCGCCCAATTTGCCACGTTCGTTGGCCGGCACCCAGGCCGCCAGGAGGACACTCAATGCCGGGAATGTGGTACCTTCGCCCAGACCCATGAGCACACGTGTGACAATCAGCCAGTCGGAGCCACCCTCCTTGATGGCCAGTGGTGTGAGCATGGTGAAGACGGCCGTCGAGAGTATGCCCAGAGCCAGTGTCCATTTACCGCCAAACTTTTCAGCCAGAAGACCTCCAGGCACATGGGTGACAATGTAGCCAATATAGAATGAGGATAGGATCAACCCCTGCAACTCCTCGGACCAGTCATAGTCGCCGCCACTCGCCGCACCGCCCTCGTCCAGGTCATCGGCTTCGCATATGGCATGACTGCCGTCCTCCTCATCTGTGACGTTCTTCTTCATCACCAGCACAGTGATGGCCTGGGAGAGACAGACGCGCATCGTGTAGGCATTCAATATGGCCAGAAAGCCCATGATGGCCAATATCACACGTTGCGGTAGTATAAAATCTGAAAGTTACAGTTCAATTACAGTTAGTATTTCAATTAACACATTATCATAAAGCTGATCAATCACTCCAATCACTCTCAAATAACTGACGTCAATCTGCACATCTGTGAATGTCTCCATATTGTTCATTGTATTTGGTTTTTACTTAACCTACGTCACTTTAATTGAATTTGTTTAACATGCGAATAAACAATTTGCCCAGTTTCCACATTAAAGTTATTCAATTAGCGAAAACAAATCCATTTCAGGCGGATCAAAATGTATAAAAATGCATTTGATTGCTCAGGTTATTATTCCAATTAGTCAGACTCAACTGCTACTAGTTGCAATTGGAGTTTCCCTTTGTGCATGGAGCGTACGAATTCCACAGTTCTAGGGGAAATTTCTTTGCACTAAACTGTTTAGCATATTCACTGTATATAATTGTATGTATATATATAGTCACAGTTAATATGTATATAATTGTATGTATATATATAGTACTAAATTGAACTAAACTGTTTTCCATACCCACAGTTTATATATAATCATTTTAAGTGAGTTCCTCAAAATAGATCATAAATACCAGTCATTAAATGATGACTTCAGCAGTCATTTTCATTTAACTTTTTTTTTCTTTTCATTCTCAGACTTTTAAGCTTTAATTTTAAATTTTAACTTTAACATTTCTATGTTAAAAATTTTATATTTAATTTAATGTCATTTCATTCAAAATAAATATGTAAAATTTAATAAATAACAACCATAAATCGGTGTGAATTTAGAGATATAGACTTTTATACTAATAGAAATATGGATTTTTATACTTCAGCATTCATTTTCATTTACCTTTTTTTTCTTTGCAGCCCCAGAGTTTTCAATTTTAAATTTTAACTTTAACATTTTAAGGTTAAATATTGTGTATTTAATTTAATATAGTTTCATTCAAAATAAATATGTAAAATTTAATAAATGAACAATCATAATTTAGTGTGAACTTTATTATGCTCCCCATACTTAAGATATAGAATTTTATACTTAAAGTATTTATTAACTAACTTTTTAGACTTTTTAACTAAATATTTGATTAGTTTTCTTCATTTTTATTTGAAAATTATGAGCTTATATTTAATATTTAATATTAGTTTGATAGATTATCTAATGCATCGTGACAATTCCTTCATCCCTGATAGACTACATAAGACTCTTTGCTCAGCCGCCTTAATTAGTTTATTGACAACGTACAGGGTCGCCTACCCGACTGTAGCATTTCTCGCCATAATTTTGCTAATCAGGTGCTGGTTTTTCTTTGTTTTTTCCCCGACACTCCAATCGGAAAACTTTCAATGCTTGCACAATCTTGTATATATATGTATATTTATGACTTTATAGCACACGTCATGCATCGATAGCATTTCATTTCGAATGGACATTAACTTTACGATTGGGTTAAAGTAAAGTTACCATATAGTATGTATATATTCCCAGTTTTATGGCATCTATCGTAATTTGTCAAATGGTATTATTCTCCTTGATAAGTTCAAGTGCCATAGATCTAATCGATCAGTTTGAAAAGTTATCAAAGCCGTAGCACTTGTATCAAGTATTTAGGGGCTTAACTGGAACTGCTGATGATGGATCATAAAGCGCCAGTTGCTTGGCCAATTATGATTACCCTCAATTGTTATTATGATAGGCCTTAAAACAGCAACAACAACAACGAATACAGTAATAACAAATTGATTTTGTTGACTTTTCAATTTAGAAATAAATTTTTTGGGGTCTATTAAGGTTCTCCACAGAGTGTCAACATTTTGAAGGTTAAACTAATGTAAACAAATGTGTTTTATTTTTGGTCTGAGATGAATGTAGACTAGACTTTATTATAAAAAAAAGATTAATAAGAGATATTTTCATTAGCACAGTATGACAATGGCAATTATTTGAGGAATTCATCTGTGGAATTCAAATGAAAAAGCGTCATAGGCCTTTATATTTAGTTTTATTTTGAACTACATTCACCATTCAATAAAGGGAATGTTTAATGATAGTAAAAACAAACTACATAAATAATACAATTGTCACACATGGCTATGTTTCCGAATTCTACTATAATTATACACGCTTCAACCATTTCAGTTCTATCGGAAAACTATATTTCCCAGTCTGTAAAGTTTTTGTGTTAATTTTCATATGTTTCAAACGTCATACATAGTTATATTTCAAGTTATTATTGTAGTTGGCACTAACGCTATTATATAATACTAACTCCTACGTCATCGTCTGGCACACGTTTATCATACCCTGCCTCCATTAAGAGTTATTATGACTGAAGCAGAGTATAATAATATTAGCAAACATTTCATAAAAACTGTCAATCGCACACTGTGAGTAGCCAAGGCTGAGGATATAAAGATATGACCCTAGTGTAGTTCGTAGCGAGCTGAGTCGATCTAGCCCGAAACGATCTAAGCTAGCCTTCGGCGCGCATGGCCTGTGCGGGCTTGCATCTGTGCGAGTTTACAAAATTAAAATATAAAATGTTATAAAAAAATTCTGAAAAAATATTATTATTGAAGAGAATTAATTATATTTGAGTTTAAAAAAGAAGTGGTTAAATATATTCATAAATGGCCGAACAATATGTGTTGAAAGTTTGATTTTGAAATTTTTTTGAGGTGTACGCAGAGATATATGCGAGCGAGTGTATAAGTGAGAGAGCAGCTTATTTATACTCTCACTCTCCTTGTGCTGTTTCCCGATCTAAGCTTTAATACGAGCTGAAGACACAACATTTCTTATAGATTGGTGTGTACTAGTGAAACAAACCGATGCGTTTTTTAGTTCCGATTCCGACTCGTAAAGAATTGCAATTTTGGCAAAAAGGTTTATTCCGGTATTCAGTTTCATTGCGTAATAAGCAAAGTATGAAGCATACGATTGAAAGAAGAATTAGAAAATGAATTAAAATGAAAAAGAAATTTTTTGCGAAATTATTCAGTTTGATTTCCTGGAGTATACTCTATTCCTCAGTAGAGTACTCCACTATAATTCACTTAGATCATATTTGTTTAAACTGTTATAAATAGTATCATTCATTTTCATCTCTTTAAAATCTTTAAATAAAAATGGAGGAAGAAGTACGCATATAAGAATGTACGGAAGCATTTAAGAATGTATAAAAGTTATCGGGCGCAGGGTGTTTTATTGATCGGCTAGTGATGGGATCCACAACTGATGCGTTTATTTGATCTATAAATTAGTATACATAATAATTGTACTACGAGAATCTACGTAGTTGCAGTGGAGCTGACAATTTAATGATGTCTCAATATTTGTGCTGTTATTTAACAAATTCCACTTGCAATGAATGCCGACAGAAATTCATAAGCCACACGATTGTCAAATAAGCGATAACAACGAATCATACGAATCGTCAGCGAATCCAGCGAATCCGCTAAGTATATGTAAATGGAGTGCTAATCATATCACGAGTGTGGTCATAATTCAATCGGAATCATGATTAGACTCACTAATATGCGTTAAAGTAAATGCTTAGCCATATGATAAAGATCAATTAAGATAGTCAAAATGCCAACTAAATGCGAAATGTATGAGTTAATAGCAATGGACTTCCGGGAAGTGAATTGACATGGCTTAATTCTCTAACGACTTCAGCTGACTATAGAGTTAGTGCTACTCTATATGTATTACTTAAAGTGCATAAACTTCGCTGACTGCGAGTTGAGGCGATAAATTTAATGATTATTGCTTGAAGCGAGTATTATTCACAATACTCAGATGTCAGATAAGCGTTCGCTCGTTGGCTTTTATTATCACTTTATACTTGCTGTGTTTTAAGTGCAATTCACTACTTAGTTATACTATATAGTACTGCGGTTTCTGTAAGATAGCACAGTACATATTTTTCACAGAATTTCTTAAGATTGATAATGCAGTGCACACTCATTGTTGCAAATCAATTCAGAACGAGGCTAAGAGACAGAGTACCACATGTAAGATATGCACATGTTGCTCCATTTCGACTCCAGATTGGGATTTCAAGGGTTCACTGAGCTCCTCGAGTTCATCAACATCCGTTAAAGGGCATGAGACCTTCTTTAGCCCTAATGATAGGTCTGATAGGTAGTATAGCATGATGGATGGTTGGTCGTAAGTGCCGAGAGACTCATTGAATCTACAAACACTTAGCTGTACTTAGCGTTACGTTTAACTGGGAAAACAACACTAAACCTGGTTGTTGTCAATAAAAATATTTGCATATGACAAATAAAAAACGCGCACAAAACAAATAAACATTAAATAAATTCCAGTTCGGGGCGTTACAACATATTTTTTCCCCACTTCTTTTGTTTTATAGATACTAAATGAGTTCTTACAAAACCAAAGAGAGTGGGAAATGGGGGGAGAAAGAGAAGTGTTACGAAATAATTGTGACTGAAATAGAATCTTTTATTACATTGACCTTGCCCAAAAACAATGGAAAGGAAATGCGCATGGCTGGCGCGCTTCCCCTCTATAAGGAGGTCAAGCTACCGTTAGGTTATTAGTTATAATTATTGAAATTATATAAATTTACAACAGTAAATATAGAATTTCAATTTCAAAATATATATATACACGCTCTATTCTTCTCGTTGTTTTCATATATTTATTTTGTCTGAATTACTTTTTGAGAACTATTTTTATAATGCGGTCTTTTGATAGGCATTTCAACATGATATTGTTAGCGGACAGTCGATTAGAATATGCCATGTGTCTGATATTATTTTATATATATTTCAGCATTTCGCACGTTTTTTATATTGTATTTTTGTATTGTTTCATACATATCGAGTTAAGCCGCTGATGAACCTATTTTATTGTCACAATAAATAAACCAAAAGAAAAGCTAAACACTTTAGTTTTGCTGGCGTATAGAAACTACAAGATTGTTCGGCATGCCCGCCTTGTCAAGTGAAATCTCTTGGGAAAATTTCCTTTTAAAATGTAAGTTATATTTCAAGACAAAAATATACCTATTTGATTCGAAATTTCTAATACATATTTTATACATTATTTTCTTAATTCAAATATTTTTAGAGACTTAATCTACCTTTTTTTAACTGCAAGGAAATATTTTTAAATGTTGCCTCACAAAAATTGTGGCTTTACACCAGTGGTGCCCAAACTCACACTATCAAACAGTGTGCTTGTGTGTGTCAAAGCAGCGCTGCTTAGCAAAGCGCACATGTGATAGGAAATATGAATTTTGGGCACCACTGCCTTACACTAATTTCACATGTTAGTGATTATTCTTTTTCGAATCTAAATTCACTTTTCCTTGATTACTGGTACTATTGGATGTTTTTTTGAATATTGTACTACGATATCTTCACTTTTTAAACAACTAGCTAAACTTCAAGGTGTTTATTGACTTCTGTTTAGTATCGTTCTTTCATCATTTGAGTAAAAGGATATAATCGGAATATCGGGGATAATTTTATTGCAAAATTTAAAATTTAAAAACGAATACCATATCAGCATATTGGAATATTTGGATTTTTGGATTTTTATTTAGCTATCTATAACTTTTTTTGTAATTAGATTTTTATTTAGCTATCTCTAACTTTTTTTTGTAATTAATTGGCAACACTGTTAAAGTTAAAATTTTAAGATAACTCACGAATTTAAGAAATATTTTTAGAAGTGTAAACATTTTGATATGTTCCCGCATTTTGACCAGTTCTTTATATTTGCTTGGCAATAGTTTTGAGTTTTATCAGAGCTTAATACATCATTTTAGAAGAAGGATATAATCGGAATATCAGGGATAATTTTATTGTAAGTTTAAAATTTAAAATCAAATACCATATCAGCATATTGGAATATTTGGATTTTTGAATTTTTCACGAATTTAAGAAATATTTTTAGAAGTGTAAACATTTTGATATGTTCCCGCAGTTCTTTATATTTGCTTGGCAATAGTTTTGAGTTTTATCGGTGCTTGATAAAGAAAACTTGAAGTAAATCTCAAAATCAGCATAACACATGGCTTGCACCCTACAAATGTGCGTAGACGGCGACAAATCCCAAAAACACTTGACAGTGAGTCGAACTTTATTTATACTCGTATACTCGATGTGATACGGAGTTCTTGAAGCTGTTTCTTAGAGCTCTTTCGTCATCGACGGCGTCGTCGCCTTTCTTTATTCTTATGCAAATGATTGGTGAGGAGACATCGTCACGCGTACATAGAAATAGGCAAGTTATAGAGCGATATACCGCAAGATTATTGATGATTATGTTGACGCGTGCCAGGCATACAAAGGTGGAGCACAAGAAGTAAAGGAAGATCGAACAATATGATATATCCGTAGCCAAAACATGTGCGAAGGCAAAAACAAAACAGAGAAGAAACTGAATCGGAAGTGCAAATGCAAAGAAATCGAGAAAAATACGTTTTGTCATTGTTTATTATACGACATACATATGTATGTACGAATGTATGTACGGTATGTATGAATGTGCATACTTATAAGCTATTTACACTTTATACTTAAGTTTTGCATTTAATTGTTGCCGTTATTGTTGTTGTTGTTGTTGTCGCTGCTGTCGGTCAATGTCGGTTATACAAAATAATTAAAGCATTTCAAGAATCTTGAGCCAGAGTTCAACGAATTCGAAATCCGATTTGAATTTGAATTTGAATTCACACACGCACACTGCACACGCACACACACGCACATGGCAAAGACATTGCACACTTACACTTTGATAAATTTATGCCCCATTGTGGTTGTTGTGTCATCTCGGCCCTGTTCTCCTGCAACGTTAACAGATTGGCCAATTCCTTCGCCACGGCTACGAATTTACGCTTATCACGCACGCGAAGCAACGATCCTTGGCGCCACACACAATCACACACTTTTCACTTTTGGCGCAGGCGTAACGCAGAACAGACAATGAAAGCGAAACGGACAAGTAGTGTGTGTGAGAGTGAGAGAGACTGACGACTGACGGTGAAAAGAACCGAACGCAACGACAGTTCCAATCGTACTGCAGACGAGACTGGAATATGCAATGGAACTGGTGTCCAACTGTCCAGCTGTCCAGCCACTGGAACGCACGCACTTCTTGTGGGTTGTTGTGGACTGTTTTCTTATTTTGGCTACTTCTCTCTCTCTTCTTCTTCTGTCCACTTCGTTTTCGGTTTAGCGATTTTCACACCACACACACACACTCATCAACTACACGATCTTCGCGCTTGTGTTCTGCCTTTCGCGCACGTCGGCTGCTAAATTTCAAATGAGAAATTATTTCCACCGACTTTAGTTTATATGCGAACAGATAAGCGCCGTCGCCGCCGCTGCTGCTGCGCTGCTCGCGATGGAGTTTTTCGCTGTCAGCGTCGCTGTTGACGTTGCGCGATGATCGTTTTAACGCTGCTGCAGCGACGCAGGAGCCGTGAGCTTACATATAAGTTTGCGTGTGTGTGCGTGTGTGTGTGTGTGTGTGTGTGTGTGTGAGCGTGTGTGTGTGTGTGTGTGTGTGTGTGTGAGCGTGTGAGTGTTGTTTATAGACTCTCATAAACTGCACTCTGCCTAAGCGCTTGGAAGGTTGCCGTGCAAAGAACTTTGCTTAAGTAATTTCGACTTCGATTTCGTTTCTATGGCTTTCGATATGCACGGGTTATTACCAAGAAGCATTAGATAATCGGTACACGCGCTACACAAACTAGTCATACTTAAGTACACACATACATCTGTACTTATAACTGGCACTAAACTCTGTAGAAACCATGAACTAAGGTGTGCTTTGAGTAGCGATTCGCTTATAAGTTTATGCGATAAAGTCAGATAACGCCGAATATTTTTAAATAAATTTGTTTTAATTTTCGAATAGACAGATAAGTAATTGGCATAGATAATTGCGGCTTAACGGGCTTATGCTTAACATAAATTAATCAAAATAAGTTTGATATTTGTTTTAGATAAAAAGATGCCCTGATAAGAACGTATCTCATATGGCAAAATAAATTATAAAAATAATCAAACACAATATATAGTATATAGTTACTCTCCGATTTAATTAGTAATTAGTAAATAGATTGAAATTATTCTAATTTATGCAAGAATGCCATAATTATACCCATTGTACTATAAAGAGTATGCATCAAGTCTCAAGGCATTTTTCTTCAACTAAATAGTGTATTTTATTTGTGTTGTTTTTTACAAAACTTATCTGAAAACTTAAGTAGCGGGTTTTTTTTTTATTTTTGCTAATGGACTAATGGGAGGAGAGGGAATAGTAAGTAATTTCAGGTGCTAAAGTGAATGGTTTATTAATGTAGTTGAATAAGCTCGATGTGCATATAGTATATAGTATTGGAACAATACTAGTTTCAATTGGATTCTAGTTGTTCAGTTAATAACTCTCTATCTCTCTGCATTTTGTGGACTAAACAGTTGCAGTTCAATGCGGTTCTCACTTTGATGACTAAAGCATCTAAATATATACTATATAGTAGATGTATTAAAGTTAGAATGTAACCTGAACTGACTGCACAATTAACTGAATGAACTTAATGAATGATCATTGCCAGCGTTTCGTTTTTTATAGGGGAAACGTGTTAAAAAACAGATCTATTTCATTACCACAACTGAGCGAAAGACTGTAGCAATGCGCTTAGATAACAGAGGCCAGCACTCATTATCGATAAGAGCATTATCACAAGATCTATTGCAAGCTAATATATACATATATATACTATAAATATTAATTACCACAACGGGGAATATATTGTAATATTATTTGTAATCATAATCGCGTTTCGATTGCAAAAGCCGTAATTAAGACGAACGTCACCAAGCAATCAACCTTTTGCTGTTGGCGACAGATTAATGGTTTACTTAGTACGGATTTAATACACTTACTCGTACTACCATACTAGTATGTTTACATTATGGGCATTCCAGGTTTATCAGTCGAGCTGTGTTATTCCAATCATCAATGGCACACTTTGTCCAGACTGCAGAGCAATGAGCAAATGAGCAATTGAACTCAAGCAGCCTGATAATCAACTACTTATGTATGCCCATGTGCAATATGTACATACATACATACATACTACATACTAATGTATATACTCTTTTGAAAGTTCGTGAGTATGAATTGATAATATAGCCAATTAATTAAACATAAACATATTTTTTATTAATTTCCACTGCTATCAGCTAGTTTTATTCCTTCTTCTTTCTTTTTTTGGCTGTTTGTACTTGAGCAATAAAAGTCGACAGCTTTAATTAATGCCTGCCCAGTCATATCAGATCGCATAGCATCCATCCCGTGGCATCTGATCATTGCCCACGCATGTGATACCCTTCAATCTGATATCTCAACGGATCAGACAGTTTGGAGTTATATATGGATATATATACACATACACATATTTATGCCTGTATGTGTGTGCTGATCTTCATTGTGGTTGCGTTGGCGTCGCCACTTTAATTGGCTCATAAGTCGGCGAACCATCTGCCCATCTCTTCATCGCTCCATGGCAGGCTGTAATTGAAATTGAAATGTTTGTACAACATTTTAATAAAAAATGATGCCAAATAATATTAAGAGTGAAAAGCTGTAGTCAAACCGTAGGGCAAATACGCTTAATGGACAAATAATTATATGTTTCTGATATTGTGATATATATATTTGGTAATTTTAGACTCAGGCAAATGTATTTTTTAATTTTAAAACTTTACAAAATATTTTAATTCACATGTAAAGTTAAAGTTACATATAATTACATATAATAAATTCATTTAACAAATTTTTTCAATATCAATATCAGTTTTTATAGTAATAATTCAATATAGTTTTTTCCTTCAAGCTTCTATTTAAGGTTCAGACAGATAAGTTTAGAATCAATGCAGTATAAATTAAATAAAAAATAAATTAAAGATTAATTTTAAAAAACTCTTACATTGAAACTCTGCAATCAACAGTAATAATAACAGTAAAAAAATAAAAATTAAATTAAAAATTAATTTAATATGAAATATAATAATAAAATATAATATCTTCCGTCCGCAGTCCTTTCATTATTTCGATAGTCAGATAAGTTGAATCTATAAATAAAATATTATTACTTATTAATTAATTATAATACAACAATGTCCATAACAATTCTAATAAGCCAAAATTTGTTAAAATAATTTAATTAGTCCCTCTAAAAGATATTTTAACTGCCACACTGTGAATATTGTATTAATTTTTATTACTCAAAAAATATATTTATAATTTTATTGCTACCCGCTAAATAACGCTTTCAGTGACTCAAGCAAAGCACCCTTGGGGAGGGTATTATTGAACGTATGGCAAATATCGGGTAGATTTCCATGTAATGCCCAAAATCCGGCTCAAACCGACTGCAGAGTGTCCATGACCGAAAATATTTCCGGCTTGAGCTGGTATGCCGATATATATATATAAATAGTGTACATATATAACGGTCACTCAATATCTAACTTGTATATTTGCGTTAAAATTTATTCGTACAAATTAATTGAAGCGTACGAAATGAACGTCTATATTTATGGTACGAGCATACGCCTCGACTCGTCCCCAATCTAAACTCAACTTGCGCAGAGTTTTGTCAATCAGTAGAGTTCGGACTGTGACCTCAGAATTGATGAAACTGATACACACAATATTTTATTTTTAATTGCAAAAAAATGTCTGTGCTCAGGCCGCCCCCTTCCTTCGGCTGACTACGCCTCTGTGCACCGCGGCGCAGTACGAGTTCTGTGCACTTGATTAGCCTATAAGAGGAAGTTATGCACCATTTGCATTACTACAGAAATATTTCACAAAATCACATGTCCAACTGCCTGGCGGAGGGGGGAGAGGGGGCAGCCTGTCCAGCAGCTGCATAACATCTTGCACCATGTGCCACTTGGCGGTATAAATAAAGTTTGAACTTCATTAAGGAGTCATGCCACAACACGAGTACGACAAGGCCATGTATCACATGAGAAATTCTTAACCTTGAGGGCAAAAAGAAGTGAAATAAATTCGAGTTCCTTGTGTGAAAATGAAGTATTCATTTTGTTTATTTACATAATACTAACGAGTAAAAACACATTGCAATTTTAAATTTGGCTAAAATAATTAACAATTTTTCGCTTTCTCAAATAAACTAAAGTATGCATACTCCTAATAAGAATGTCTCATATTTTGTTCAAATCTATTACAGTTTTCTACATCCGATTGATTAATGGGTTATATTTCAACTGGTGTAAAAACCTGAACAGTTTTTCTTCATTTTTTAACAGACTTTCTCAGCTGATTGAAATAGGGTTTAGAACATTTATAAATCAATATAGTGAGTTTTCTACAGTCAGTAAATCATCTATTATCAAGTCGACATTTACAAGATGTGGCTAAAACACATGTGGAAAGTATGCAACTGTGAACTCTGTATATCACTTCTTGATGTTTGGTCTACATTTAAGTTAAAAAAAGTAAAAAAGTAAAAGGAAAAGTCCTTAATACAAACGTAAAACTCAATTCAGAGAATAATTAGGGTGTTCCCCAATGCCTGTATCGGTGCAGATGTGCAAATTTGCTCAACTCTGTTGTAGTAAATTAGTTATTCACAGTTTGATTTAGTATATATTTAAATTGATTAAATAAAGTCGGAATGTACATATGTATTGTAAAAATTAAATAAAATTAATTTTATATAGGGGGAATTTTATTGAAGTCTCTTTAAAAATAGAAGAATTTCCTCTACTAACATAAAATAATAAACTATGCTAGATATTATAGTACTTAGATAACATAAAACGCATATTTCGACAGGCTGGCTCTATAACTAAGTATTATACAGCTATTATATTTTATAAAATTAAGTCAGAGTGTTTATTTTAAGTATACTTAAGCTAATAAATGCCGAGCTTTATTCAAATAAAAATAAAGATCTTTATTCTACAGCTTTTCCTCACAGTTTATCTGCAGCTTAGTCTAATCTGTGTTTAAGCTTAAGTAAGTATTAGTGAGATATCATATTTCCACAAACCTAATATACCACTCACGGGTTAATGGCATACAGAGAACTAGTTTATCAACACTGGCATAGTGGAAATTACTGGCGAATATGCAAATGAATGCAGCGCCGAAGCAGCTTCTGACAATTTGAGGGTCACAGTGCCAGGAAAAACCGCAACCACAAGTTCTTGGCTAAGAGCATGTATTAGTTAGTTAGTATATATATGTATGTAGTCACGAGACTTGAACTACTTTGGCTGAAGTGCAACAAGTGCTTGGTCTGTGGCTGATTACAGCTCAATCTCTATAGTATTGATTCGAGTTGAGTGATCTCCAGGGGCGCCGTTGTCTTGAAGGCTGTCAACTTACTTTGGCTTTAATGTATCTATGTGTGTATGTGTGTGTGTGTTGTAGTCGGCCAGTATGTTTTGATCTTTACCCTGCATTTATGCTGGGTATTTCATTTTAGTATTTTTTTAGCCAGATAATATATCTGGTCTGGCATTATCTAACAATGTACAGGCCATAAACAAAGCGACTCTTGCTATCTTAAATATGGCATTTACAACGGTACTAATAATACTATAAGTGTATAATCTTTATTATATACCAGTACCAGCCACCTTTATAATCATTGCGCAAATATTTCTAATGACTTTTGCACCGGAGGACCAAGAATGAATTAGTTTTTTCCCCCAAAGACTACTCTATACCCCCTATAAGATAAGCTTTTAGTTTTCTAATTTGTCACAGGAATTTTAGGATAACACCTACACAACTATATACATATATGGGTAGATATTGAGAGTATATAATAAATCTGTTGACATGTGACTCAAGTTTATTGCTAGTCGCACGCTTCCAATCTATATCGGGTCTTTCGTTTCTAGTTAAGAATGTGTCATCAAAGTACTATATTCAGTTAATATCTTAATTGCTCGATCAGCTCATTAGCTGTTCAATATCGTGAGTGCCGCTTTATGGAGTACTTGCTTGTTTATTTGCAAGTGTGGAGAATTCCCGATACATTTTTAAAACTTTTTAAATGCCCTAATTATGTGCATTCGCACTTGAATTATATTAGCACGATAATATATAATTTACGATACGAAAATACAAAAATAAGACAAAGCATGGATTAACAAAAAGTGTATATTTATAAAATAAGGAGGAACGGCTGATCAATGAGAGGCGTGCTTATATACTCCATACGAAAATACACTAGCAAAGAGTACACTAATTATGTTAGGAAATATGCCGCACTTTTGAGTAGGTGTGGCAGTCTTTTGAATTTATAATGAATATTAGCCTTTTACAACACTGTTATCGAAAAGTGGCTACGCTTCTTTACCCTAATTAGGCTGACCGCATTTGCTTGTAAGAGAAAAAAAATAAAAAGAAACTGAATACATAGTATAAAATAAATGAAAATTCGTATAATATAGTAGATGGTGTACTAAATTTAAGTTTTTCTTTCTATTCCGTTAATTTAGTTGAACTTTCGTCTAACAATACTGGTTTTTATCGAAATAATAGTCAAGCATCACACTAAGTTTAGAAAAAATCTAATGATTCGGCTGCTCTAAACGTGTTATAATAATCTGAATAATTATTCATTTACAATAATTATATGTAAGATAAACGGTATGAGTAAGCCTTACTTATTCTCTAGATATGCATCGAAATACAGTAAATTGCATCAACTAAATGTAATCCAAATTACAGCACTATTTGCAAGCTAACGGATTAAATTGTTAACATCAGATGCCTCTGTAGTACAGAATCTGTAAGTCCTATAAAAGCGTCTTTAAAGTTAAGCACATTCTATGCACTGTTAGCTAGGGTATACGAGCTTCTGCTAACCTGCCTGGCTGCCGTATAATTATAATAATTATTTCGTTGCCTGCCGATTAAAAGTGTGAAACGATGTAAATATAGTATATTATATGCATACTGATACGAGCATGTATCTCTGTCAGACTGTCAATTGAATTAAACATTTAATTGTTGCATATTGTTTTTAAATATTTCCTAATAAATACAGCCGGATTTTTGTACATAACCAGAAGCTGGCGACGACAGGCCTTTAATAATCGAGTCAAAACGGGAGACAACGTGTGCGCCGTATTACACATTATAAATTATATTTTTAGCCGGCAATTTACGAGTATAAGAACGGAAGTAAACAGTGCTTTACTTGTTATTATTATAGTAATTTCCCTGAGCTGTAGCGTATGCGGCAGACCTTATAAGCACAGCTCGAAAACAAGTCTCAGTGTCGCTATTAATGGATGAAGTTTTATGTTTTTGTTGCTTTTTACTTGGTAGCTGACCTACTCTCTCTCCTCATACACTTGCCATAATCGAGATAGCAGTAATCTTCACACAACAACAACGCCAATGGAAGAAACAAGTGGAAAAACTAACTCAACTGCTGCTCAAACACACACACACAGATGCACACACGCCAACATACACGCAAAAAAAAAAACACTCAAACAATAGCACACCTTGACCTTAGAGGCGGTGTAACAATAGTTTGTTTGATTCTTCTACATGTTTTTTCAACCGCTCTTTCAGTTGCCGACGAGGCCAAAAGCAAATATATACTAATACAATTACAATAATGGTAACATAGCATCCCAGCAAGTCCGAGTTTACAGAGTCTATCGATAAGATTAGCTGGAGAAAACACCAGCGTGAAAGGTATGTATGCTATCTTAATGCTTGTGGAAGCTGTGGAAAATTTTGAAACATTTTAATTTTTTTAATTCTCATTACTAATAGGCATGACGTTAGCACATAATTCTAATTCGAATGACATACAGCACCATTTACAATGCGCATATTAATGAGTAGTTTTTACGAACTGCATACTTAATGTAAGTATGTCTATACAAATGAAACTGGTTCTAATTTCATTTCGTATCAAATTAAATGCCATAAAAATTGGGCTTTTGGGTCGTTTAAATATTTTCATAAGCATTCTAATCGGCATTTATAGGGTATTGTGTATTGAGTGCTTTGCACTATTCCTTTCTGTTTTTGTCTTGTTCCCTTTTAATTATCTCTTTCGCGCATACATACACACATTCAAATTCACAAATCTGCCGATAACAATATTGAAAGTGAAAATACGCCTATCGAATCGCATATGGCCCCATTGAGTTTATTTTCAGATCAATTGAGTTAAGTAGCTTTATGTGATTTTAATAAACTATTTGCATTTTGAATAGTTCTTTAAAATAATAACAAATGTGACATTGGTATGTACGACCCGTCAACAATCCCCGTTTTTCAAGTGTTTTCGCAGCATTTTTCATGTAGAGGCCGCCGCCGGCTTTTTTAACTCGACACACATAAATAGCGCATTGTTTGGCCGTTGACCCGCCGAAAAAGACGCTGTTCGAACAGCCCAACCAACTGTTGTCTTGTGAAAGTGTGCAGTGCGTATTTTTGTTTTTGTTTTTAGTACCAAAAGTAAGTTAAATAACCGAAAACATTTGGTCTTGAGTTTATATTTTTAAACATACTTAAACGATAATTTATCGGCGCATCATAGTTAAATCGATTTACATTTTATCGATAAGCGTGCAGTATATTGTTTGGTATTTTATAGTTTATGGTCACTTTGCGGCTGCACAGTGTTGCAAAACAGCCAACGATTTTATTGGAGATACGCGAATTTTGTTTTCAAAACAATATGACACAGCAAATTAATAAAGAATGTTTGTGTTGTATAATTATAAAGCATGAATTATAAAACTTAAAAGGAATTAATCGCATTAACTGCTGTTGATTGTGTTGCACGCGAGCATGTCGTGATTGTGGGTCGTGCTTGCAAATTGCACATCTCAATATTTGCACATTTCGTTTTGTTTTTGTGTCGCAAACTTATCAACTTATTGAATTTAGTTGGTAGCGGAGGTTGGCGACTTAAACAAACATGGGTGACTGTGAGGATGCGATATGGCTGGAAATCGGCATTAATCCCCAACACATTGTGTGTGAATCAGACGAAGGCCTCTACAAGCTGATATGCGACAAGGCCTGGCTGCAGACACTAGAACGCCATCGCAAACTATCCCCATTCGCAAATTGGCCACAACTGGACAGGCGTGCCCATCCCACAGGACCACTAGAGCATCCCTGGACCCGCATACTGGTGCAAACCTATCGCAAACAGCCACAACGCAAAGCGTATCCACTGCCAGCACGATGCTCGCTAGATGAGGGCTCTCAGTTGCCGCTGAGCTACTCACAGGCTGTGTCCAATGTGACTCACCTGAACTTCAAGCAACTATGGGCAGATGCCTACGAGCAGTATGCCGCAGCCCATGTGAAGCAGAGCAAATCGAGTACAGCAGCTCAATCGAAGCAGCAAACTCAGCAGAGTGCAGGCGGACTGCAGTCACATGATGTGGTGCTCCGGGAGCTGATACAGCGCATCTACAACTGCCCCGTATTGCACTGCCAACAAGAGAACGACGGCACTGAGCTGGAAACACCTGGTGATTGCCCTGCCAATGTGCTGGCCGCTCTGGTGGCCATTGAGACCAGCACGCATTACTGTGTTTTCCACTATCCGCCAGCGCTGGAATGCAGTCTGTACGATTGCATCACGTTCAGTCCCGCACTGCTGGGACGCGGCTATAACAAGACACTGTTCATTGTCTATCAACTGTTGCAGCTGTCACGTCACATGCAGTCGCAGGGACTGTTCCTGGGTGATCTGCGTCTGCAGCATGTGATGCTGCGCGAGAATCTCTGGCTGCAGGTGCTGCCGCGCTTGCAATGCAATCTGCTGCTCGGTGAGCCAACGGCAACGGTGGATATGTCGCCCCTAAGCTGTCCCGAACTGCCGGATTCACCGGCGGGAGCATTGGCCTCCAGCAGCACCATTGATCTCAAGCTGGCCTACGATCCGGCACAATTCAATCTGCGTGAATACTGCGAAATGTGGTGCAACGGGCAGTTGTCCAACTTTGACTACCTCACCATACTCAACAATGCCTGTGGACGCAGCCTGAGCAATGCGGCCCACCATCACATTATGCCCTGGGTGACGGACTTTTCGGGGCGCAACGGTGCCAATTGGCGGGATCTGACCAAGAGCAAGTATCGCCTCAACAAGGGCGACATACACCTGGATCTCATGTATACGCATGCCACGCAGCATGCCACAACAGGTGATGCAGTGGAGCATGTCCAGGTGCCGCATCATGTGTCTGATTTCCTCTCGGAGATTACATATTTCGTGTACATGGCACGACGCACTCCGCAGTCCATACTGTGCGCGCATGTCCGACCCATTTGGGTGCCCGCCGAGTATCCGGTGTCCATACAACGCCTGCAGGAATGGACTCCAGATGAGTGCATACCCGAGTTCTATACGGATCCCATGATATTCAAGAGCATACACGAGGATTTGCCGGATCTGGAGCTGCCCAGTTGGGCTAGCTGTCCCGAGGATTTCATTGGAAAGCATCGCGAGGCGCTGGAATCACAGTATGTGAGTGAGCGACTGCATCATTGGATCGATTTAAATTTTGGGTAAGCTGAGCTGAATTGCAAATTATAATAATAATATCTATGCTAATCTCTAGGTATAAGCTAAGTGGCAAAGCGGCTATCAAGTCAAAAAATGTCTGTCTCAGTCTTGTGGATCAGCACACCAATCTCAGCCAGCGTGGCATTGTCCAGTTGTTCACCCAGGCGCATCCACCACGTCGCTATGCCTCGCCATGGTTCAATCGAACGGCGCCACGTTTAACGCACCTCTATAATGGCAATGGCAATGGGACGGACAGGAGCAGTTCCTCCAGCAGGCGTCTGGCCAGAAGCACAGAGAATCTGCACGTGCAGAGCAATGCGGGTATGGAGAGCCATTCGCCACGCATGTCGCTGCGTCCGCCGGATGAGACAACCCACACTGGTGCCAATTTCTACAACATTACCAACTTTATTGATCTGCCGGAGCAATACAATCCCGCCCTGCTGCTGCAGCAACTGGAAACGCTGGAGACATTCTACGCACGCACCTTCCCGCAGCAGCATGCCTCCGCCAATCCCGAAGAGAAGATGATCTCCAGTGATTTGCTGTTTGAGCACAACTCCGCAGAGCATTCGTTCACGAACCAATTGTTTGCCTTCGATGCAACCGTACAAACCCAGAGCAAGAATCTTCTGGTGCCCGCCACATGTCCACAGCACAGCTTGCAACAGCTGCTAGCCGAGCGGCGGGAGCGGGAGCTGCAAGTGCTGGGCTGCCTCATTGTGGAGCTGTTTGCCATGCAACGATTGCGGCCACTGCTGACAAGCAATGGGCCCAGTGCGAGCTTCGAGTGCCGCCTGAGTGCCTGCCGAACGCTTGCTCAGTTGAATAGCCAGGATTTGCCCAAACCAGTGCGTGGTGTGGTGCGTCTGCTATTGCAGCTGGAGCAGCCGGCACCTAGTCTGGGTCTGCCTGTGCCCTTGACAGCGGCACAATTGCTGGAGCCGATGTACGCCCATGCGCTGTTGCCCTTTCCCAGTCATTACATACCTGTCTATGCTGTGGTGCGCTCCCTGCACGCCTTCCAGCTGAACTTTGAGCTGCTCGAGCTGCACACACATCTCAACTGCAGCGGCGGGAGTGAGTGTGCTCGATACATGGAACTGGATCGTGAGCGTGTGCTGTTCGAGCGTAAGATTGCCGAGTGCAAAGTCATGTCCTGCGCTGCCCATGTACGACGTCTGCTGGAGCCCATGGTGTATGCGTACGAGCAGTTTGCACCGGTGGAACTGCTGCTGCCTCACATCATAGACCTGCTGCGGGATGAGCGCACATCCATTCTGACCGCCTGGAATCTCTTTGATCCCATTGCACAGGCCCTGGGCATGGCACAGACGCAGCAGCATCTGCTGCAGCCGCTGCTCAAGCTCTACGATGTGGAGAGCAATGCACTGCAGGAGGATGCAACCGTCTGTGGCAGCGGCAGTGGCAGCACCAACAATGCCACACATCTGCGCTTCTCCTCCAGCAGTTCGTTCAAGTCACGCAAATCGGTAAAGCTCTACCATCACATCTTTCTGCTGCGCCTGATAGTGCGCTTCGGACTCCGTTGCTTCTTGCAGCACTTCATAGCTCCACTCGTGGAGGCTGTGGGTGGCTACAAGGAGCCGGAGCAGAGCAATGGCTATCACTATCACAGTCGGGCGGGCAGTCGACGCACCAGCAAGAATCTTAGCTATGCCATCGAAGAGCCCGCGCCAGCTCCAGTCGCAGCCGCAGTGGAGCCCGAGTCCAAGCCAGACATTGAGGATCTGTTTACGTTTGAGGAGGATCAGGAGAATAAGTCGGTTGATTCATTCGACATGCGGCCACCGTCCACAGCCATTGCGGAAGAGGCACGCGAATCGGATGGCAGCTCACCCGACAAATTGGCCATCAATGAGCTGATGTATGGCGCCAAGCTATCGCCGGACAAACTCTCGCTACAAAGCCAAACCGAACAGACCCCACCAGCACCTAGTCCCAGCCCCAGTCCCAGTTTACCCGCGGCAGCAATTGGACCACGTTCGCCCACCATTGAGATACCTGCCAGTAGCATACGGCGTAGTTTCCAGCTGAGCGCCATAGATTGTGACATTGGCTCGCGGAAGAGTGTCGATAGCTTCGAGCTCATCAGCCAAGCGACTAGTGCAGCAGCCAATGACACCACCATTGATTCCACAGTCGCACCGCCTGAAGCGGATCAGACGGATGGCGCTGACTCACTGCAGGCATCGGTTATATCACGCATCTCGGAGGCCAAGGCGCTGCAGAATAATCGCATCAGCGAAATGAGTGCTGAGAGCCTGGTGTGGTTATCGCATCGTCTTGGTCCAGTGCTAACTGCTCGCCACATCACCCGTAATCTGCTCAAGCTGCTCTCCCTCTGCTATGTGGGCCAAGAGAATCTCCTGCCAGAGGTGGAGGCCGGCAACGAGAGTGAGCTCAGCATGGATGTGGGCAATCTCAAATTTTTTAGCATAGCCAATGCGCGGGTTGTGGGCGATCGCAGTGCGGCTCGTGTACTGGAATGCCTCATGTCCATAGGGGGTGAGTACAATGGGATACAGATGTATGCAATCCTTACTAATCTCCCTTCGATCTATCCCCTGCAGCACTCTACGGAGAGAACTTTCTACTACTCCAATATTTTCCGCATATTAGCGAGCTGATCGGACTCTGCTCGAAGCGCATGACTGGCAGCCTAGAGGGAGCCATCATCAGCTCACTGCAGTTGATCAAGTATATGTTGCCCTGCCTGATGGACGCCACCATTATGGAGCATCTGCAGCATATTCTACTGGAGGCCATACTCTTGCCCATCCTGCGCTTGCTTAGCTCCACCAATCTGCTAATGCCCAGTGGCTATCTGGGACGCTCACTATTGGCGCGCAAATTCCTGGACGCGTGCTATGCTCTTAGTGTGCGCCTAGGATCGGATATGACACGGGAGCATCTGTGCCAATCGCTGCTGACGCCCTTCTTTTTGATCTTCAACAAGGCCTTTGGCCTGCCCAATGATTTCAGCTGTAATCTGGCTAATCTCTCGCTGAACGGTGGCCCTGGCCAGCAGCTGCGTGCCCTGGAGGAGCTAAGGGATGTATTCGGACCGGAGTTGGCACACACCGCCTATCTAGCCTTCCTGCGCTTTCTGGGCGAGTCCATCATGCAGCGCACCCTCACGAATCTGGAGTTTGTGCTCACGCTCTGCCATGAGCACGAACAGCCTGGTGCTGGTCAGGTGAAGGCAACGCAATCGACCAAAGTTACTCAGTCGCTGGATGTGCCGGATTCTGGAATGCATGGTGATGAGACGGCAGCGAATAGCTTTGGCACACAGATTGTGGGCAATCGGCTGCAGGTGGCCAGCAGCAGCATGGAACTGTTGGATATGGTGGCCTACAAGCTGGATTATATGCCCAGCACGCGGCATCTGAAGGGCAATTGGTTGGCCTATTGGCGGCACGAAACGATGCGAAGCGAAAAGGACACGCAGGCCTTGAATCTGAAGCAAATCCGTCTGCAATCCTTTGTGGGACACACAAACTCCGTGCGAGCCATCTATGCGCTGGAAAATGAGAATAGCTTTATCTCCGCCTCTAAGGATAAGACGGTGAAGCTGTGGTCAATGCGCAGCGAGGGCGACGGACGCAAGAGCACTACCTGCCAGTTCACCTACACGGCGCACAAGAAGTCCATACATTCGTTGAGTTTCCTGGAATCCCTACGTTACGTGGTCTCCTGTGATTCCGGCGTACATCTCTGGGACCCGTTCATTGGACGACCGCTGGGCATTCTCGATGCACCCCGTCACAGTGCAGTCACAGTGGTAAAGTGCCTGCCATCGCACTCTCCCTTGGTTGTCGCTGGCACTGCCGAGTCCACTGTACGCATCATTGATGCACGTTCCATGCAGTATGTGAGCGAGTGGCGGGTCAGCCATGCCTCATTGCCCAATGCCACCGTACGCTGCCTGGCAGTGGCACCGTCGGGCAATTGGCTGGCGGCTGGTCTATCCTCTGGCGGCATAATGCAGCTGGACACACGCACCGGCACCGTAATCAACTCATGGCGACCCATGGAGTGCGATCTGCTACAGTTGGCGGCGCCCAGTGATCAGCTGCTCATCAGCTCAGCGTTGGATCACAGTCTGGCAGTGTGGCATGCCCTGGATGGCATACTCCACTATCAGCTCAAGTAAGTTAGACTTTTGCTCCAACTCAATGAGTGGAAACTAATCTCCGTTTTTCCCTTTGCAGACCACCACCGGAACCGGCACACTTTCTGCAAACTATCGGCTCCTCCTTGGTCTATGCCACCACGGGGAATCGGGTCGGTGTCTATGCGGATGTGGCCAATTCCCATGCGCTCAACACTATTACCAAACTGCGACCGGAGACATTCCGAGGTGTACTCACCTCTCTGGCCGTATTGCCACTGAATCGCACCATTCTGGCTGGCAATGAGAGTGGAAACATTTCCCTGCTCTGCTAGCCGGGCTTATGCATGACGTAGTATAAAGACAGATGCTGGCTCAAACTCTTACTAACTCTTAGGCAATTGCACCAAATATTAAGTTAAAGCAACACAAGAAATTTATTTGATATACTCAATCGCAGATTAGTTTCAAATACACAGAGACTTTATTCCAGAACAAATTTATTTAATGGGACTATATTTCAAATATTCGTATTATTATTTTGTATTATGCTTAAGCAATATTGTATTTAATATTAATTTGGTAAAAGACAGCAATATTTAGTATTACTATTACGTTATGTATCTTATTGTTTGTAATATATAAATAAACTGTACATGTAAACCCAGCCTGTGTCTATTACATTATTATTTATAGTCATTTTATGAATTGCACTTAAATTTATACATAGTATTTGCTTGATTTGTATATTTGCATTTTATTTCCTAATTCCATTCAGCTGTGAAATTTTTGAGTTAAATTTGTAAGCATCATATTTAGTTCTACAAAATTACTATTAATCTGGATTCAGCATCGAAAATGAATTATGAAATAATAACAACCTTTAAATTTGACAATAATCAGGCCTGTTCAATCGATTTACGTCTTGAAAAAAATAGGGTTCCTAATTTTGATACATCGATTTCGAGAAATGAAAAGGTTTATAGTATTTACTTACAAGGCTAACCTATTTCAGAATGGACTAAATACAAAGTTAATTAAAAACGAAATTCGGAACCCAATTTTTTTCAAAACGTAAATCGATTGAACGAATTAGAAAATGGGAACAGGCCTGAATATTTTTGTTTTCTATTTAACTCAAGTTATGTTTTATTAATAATAATTTCAAGATTTTCGAAGAGGGAAATAGTTTATAGTATTTCCTACATAAATCTTTCGATTCTCATAAAACTATTAATGTAGATTTTACCAATCTTTTTTTTAAATGTACCAAAATTTGTTTTATTTTTTGCTGTTTTTTTAGGTCTATTAAAATATTAACATAAAATAAATTATGTATTTTGATTAAAAACAATTGGGAATAATCAAAAATTAGCCTATCTGAATTTAAAAACATTTATTGTAAATTTTTGAAACAAAACTCAAAAATGGGATTTGAAATTAAATCTATTTTAAAACAGTTTGTTTAAAAATAAGTTGTATGAAATAGTATGATAATATTTCCCAATCCTTATCAAATTATGTATTTATTAATTTATTGCAAATTGCCATTTCAATACAGCAATTATAAACATTATTTAACTAAAATTTAAAACATTTAATAGCAACTTAAAAATGTAACAAAGATTAAAGCTTTCTGTTATTTAGTTCGAGCCGGCTAACAGTAAAACATATGTATACAAATAAAAATGTCAACAGCTGAAATAGAAAATAAACCTTATAAAACATTATACGATGCAACCTAACCCGAGCAAAGTCGGGTAATACCTTCTAGTTTTTATACCATGTACCTAGGCCAACAAAATGAGAGCAAAAACTGAAACATGATCTGGGAGCACAGAAGCTGAAAGAAGCATGAGTTTTTTTACTTTATCCCAATGTTTTGTGTTGTTTCTTTTTATTGTAATTTTTTGTTGTTTCTTCTCAATTTCCGCTTGGCACGTCGCCTTGAGTGCGTGCAATGAACTTGGAGCAGTGAGTTAATCAACGAGTTTGCGATCTCAAAGGCAACTGCTGCATGCTGTGTGTGTGTGTGTGTGTGTGTGCAGGGAGTAATATGTGTGTGTGTGTGTGTGGAGGATGTATACTAAGTATGTGTATGGAGAGCGCAGTGCATTTATTTTTGGGCGACGCGACAACATTTCGCCTGGCTTCTTTTTATGGCAACTTTTTGCATTGGCATTTCTGCCGTTGATTTTTTTTATTTTATTGTTGTCGCTTATGCAGTTCACGGCAGAGTCTGGGCAACGTATGCGTAAGACAATGATTCTGGGCGCTTGTTACAATGAGGATTTACAGAGGACAATAGTGCGTCTAATTCACAATGCCACATTGAAAGCAGAGAGAGAAACTTTGCCCAGCAGCGAAACGCAGCAAATGTCTGGTAGTGCAAACTGCTTATGTTGTGTATGCACATAGTGTGTGTGTGTGTGTGTGTGACCATTTCACCTTGAATTTAAGGAGTCGTCTCAGCCTCCAATGCGTAAAATTGCATTTGCATTGTTTTCGGCTCGAATGCAACCAGTTTGTCTTGAGCATGTTGTAAGACGATGGTCAAGAGCCAACAGGCTGTGAGTACCTTGACGTATGAAAATAAGGTTTGATAAAGTAAAGCAAGTGGTCAAGGCAGGAAAAAAAGGTTTGATGAAGTAAAGTAGAAGATGGTTGTATGTGCAATGTACGTACATATGTATGTCCATATGTATGTATATATGTATGCATATGTACGTAAAAACAGTGGGGAAATTAAGTATGTTTGTATTAACATATGAGTTTTTAAGATAACAGCTGCTTAACATGATCTTCTTTATGGCAAGGCATTTTCCACTCCAGCAGAGGAGTTGCCAACTGCATTTAATTGAGAACACTCAGACACATACTCTTGCAACCAGGGTTGCGCCAATTATAGCTATGTAAATGTGATGTTTAAATTTAAATTATGCATATATATTATTTTCTTATGTTATTTAGTAATATATTGAAAAAAAAATGTATTACCTCTTGTTTATTAATTTTTGGTTTCTGTTTATTTGGCAACCGTGTGTGTAGGTAGCCCTAAGAACTCTGCCGACATTTTTGCTTTATGGGGTGCACCCAAATTATTATTCTAATTAGAAATTATTTAACATATTTTAGAAAACACCACTGATCATATCAGTCATTAGTTAATCTCACTCATATATGTATATCTATATACATATGTAAATATGTATGCATATGTTCATGCATAGCATGTCCACACACAGCCAAGCGCCATGTATTACACCAATCTCAAAAAAAAAAAACAATTTATAATAAGTATCTCTCGTGCGACACGCAAGTATGCGGGGAATTTGAAATTTCCGACGAATGGTTTTGCATGAAATTTCACTTACTTGCCCGAACAGGCAAGCAGCGTAAAGCAGACGGCATTGTTATGCTTGGAATGCTTTGGCATTGGAGTGAACTGTGTGGCGCAACTGTAGAGTGTATATGTATATGTGCGTGCTGCTGTTATAAAGGGGGGCACCAGCGGAGTTGCCAGAGCGCCAGTTTTAATGCGCCATACCAAATGGCGTCCAGCGATCGAATCTGGCACCCCGACAACACTGCCACACGTTGATGTCGACTATGGGGTACGACAAACACATAACATACAAATTCTTACATGGCAGGTGTGAATGGAATGGTAGCTGCAGCGTTGCCAGAGCAGCGCCAACCGCGGCAACAGCATACCTTGCAGTGAGAGAGGCAACACTCGACACTGACAATGTTACCAACATACAGGCGAAAATGTGAAGCAGGCGCACATAATCGGGCGCACACTACTTGTTATTTAGCGGGCCAGTGTGGCCCACTCATATTTATAAATTCATGACAGTTTATGCCATCAATTTTATAACTCACACCCGTTGCCGGGGGCGGCGAGTCAATAAATTCTCAGAGGTTGGCTACGTATTTTATAGTCGCGCATTGCAGATCTGACATAATAACTAAGAGGCGCGCAGAATGCGTAGCTGCTGGTCTGTTAGCCCACAAGCCAGACAGTGGGGAACTCTGTTACTTTACCACGTTGTCCCATGTTATGGCAGTGGACTGGGGAGCAGGCGGGGCAAATCTTTCGCTCTCTCTGTATAATTAGCTGAGCAAATAAATGCCGCTGCTGCTGCCGCTGCCGCCGTCTGTCTGCTTGCGGCCTTTTGTGGGCGTTGCTGCATTCTATAAAATCGAATTTTTAACGTTCAAATGCTAACAGAGCCACAGAATTTGGCATAGCGCAGCCGAGAGCGATAACTGCCTATCGATTTGCGTCATGTTAATTCTTTTTCCACTCTTTTTTGCGCGCTCGTCGTCTGCTAGTTAACAGGCGCCCACTCCACGAATTGGCATTACATATTAGGATTGCCAAAATAATAGCAAGACGATTAAAAGCTCAGTTTGCTCATTGTGCGAGTGAGAGCATGGCATGTGTGCAAGCGGGATAGCAAACGTGCGCAAACAAAAGCGCACAACTTTACGATTTCAATTTGGCATTTCATTTGGGAGTGTAGCAACCCTTTAAGGCTTATCTGCATGCACAGTAGCACTAAACTCCCCTCGGCATGGCGAATAATGATAAAGACAGCTGCAAATTGCCTGCCAGTGCAAGCGGGACCACAGCTGTATGCACGTATAGGCAATTTGAAATCGTTTAAAGAAAAAAAGCAACATGGCGTCACTGCGTGCTGGGCCGTGCTGAGCGCCTGTTCGCAAACGATTAAATTCAGTTTAATCATCCACTAAACAGCTACGAGATACCGTTCGTTCGTTATTATTATTATTACGTGCAACAAGTCGTCGGGCAATAAGGGAAATCGACCGAAAGCAACCACAGAGCGACCCATTAGCCGATGCACGAGCATGGAGGAAGCACTGGGGGAGGGAGGGAGAGTCGTTTATGAACAAATTGGATTATCCGACAACGGGGAGGAGCACTGACTGAGGCCAGGCCAGGGCCAGTCCAATTCAGTGTTAGAGCAATGAGAGTTCAACAAACGCGTGTGTGCAGCCTCCCCACAGCACTTGACATCTCTAATCCCATACACACACACACACACACACTCACTCACTCACACGCACTCGCGCACATACACACACCTGCATCTATACGCTCATCTCGCTCGTACCTGTTGCTGCGTTTCTAACATAATTTCTATTGAGTTTTCATTGAAAATCTAATCGTGCTGTGCGCGCAAAGCATGCTGCTAAATCTCATGCAGACCTAGTAAAAATGTTTGTTGTTTCTTAAAGAGCAAGAAGAAGCCCCGGCCACAGCCACAGACGCCCCAGTCGAACTCATCGGTTTGCTCTGGTCGGGCCGGGTCTGGTCTGGTCTGGCCTTGCCTGGCCTCGCCTGGCCTGGGCTGTCTATTTGGCAACTGAATGTTGCTGTCGGTTCTCCTCCTTCGGCTCTGCTCTGCTCCACCTCCTTGTGCATGTTTCGCTAGTCGCACACTCTACACACAGATACACACGCACACAGGCGCACGCCAATCACTCGCTGCGCTTTCTCAGCCAATCACGCTTTCAACTTTGTGTAGAAATGTTGTAAACATCTACGGGAATTCCTGTTCACCTGTTACCATGTGGAACATTCGCTGAATTGAAACGCCGCTGTTGGCCACGCGGATTGGTTGGATGTGCGCAAGCAACAAAGAAGCGCAACTTTTTCAACTTCTCTCATCATTCGACTGCGACAAACACGTTGTTGGACGGTCGCATCGCATCGCCTGCAGCCACAGCAACTGGCGCAGTCGCGAATGAGAAATGAGAACGCAATTTGTATTGCCTGCCAGAGCTTCCATATTGCCCGGGTTGGAGTGTGGTGGTTGCAACCGCAGTCTCATCATTGGGCATGGTGGAGGATATAGCAGTTTTGTCAATATCTGGTGGTTTTTGGAAATAGCCTTTACAATTGCTTCAATTATTATTGAGTGAACTCTGTTTAAATGTATTCATATATCCTGAATTCCTCTCGTTTGGGAAACTGCTTAATCATTTCAATCTCCAATAATGATTCAATTCTTTAGTAAAATTTAAAATTTCGCTATGTTTATATTTATTAGAATCTGGCTTACTTTTCTATATATAATACTTAATACAAAGTCTTTTCAATTTCAATTACACATTCAATCGAATACTTTTGTATTATTTTAAACCCCATCAAGAACTCTTCAATCGCTTTCAAATCATTCTATTCAAGTGTTTCAATATTTAGAATTAGCTAAAATTTTAGCTTAGTTGAAAGTAAATTATTAGTTAATATTATCTTATCTAAGTTATATATAAACTACCTAAACTGTATTTAATCTCCTGCAGTCAAGTGGATCGAATTTTTAATGCTTTTAAAGTTTATACGCTTACTAAACTCTATTCAATCTCTTTCAATCAGTAATTCAAGAGTTTCAGCTAACTTTGTTATCTTAATAGAGTTTATGCGCTTCCTAAACTCATTTCAATCACCTTCATTGAACAAAGTGCTTCACTTATACCTACATCTTTTAAGTTTATGAACCGAAAATCATAACCAGATTATATTTTCAAACTCTTTTAAATCCCTTTCAATCATTCACTCAAATCCCTATCCACTATCTTTCTTCATTAGAAATAAATTGTTTTGTTTTTAATAACACTTTTCAATATTGTCACCAACTCGTTTCAATTGCTCTCAATCAATGTATCTCCACCAAAATATTGAAAGTAATATTTGTGAAAATTATCATTTTTCAGCCATTTTACCTTTTACTCCTTAATTACCGACACCCCATTGAATACGAAATGTGGTTTATCTTTTTTCATGCCATCTTTTTTTGGTTTTTGTATTTTTGGAACTCTTTATAGTTCATTGCTTCAATGTTCGCTTATAGCTACAATATTAACTCTAAATTCATAGATTCCTTCGTCAAGTCACATCGTCTAGTTCTGTACACTCATGGCCAACGTGTCTCCACTCACGCTGGCTACACTGTCCTGCCCTCCAGAGGAGCCGCTTCCGGTTTGCTTCTCCCGTATGCCCAGCCAAGGCATTCGACGTTCCAATTCAAGGCGATACTTCGGATGGCTCGTCGCATATACCCAGGGATCCAGGCATGACACCGATTTGGCTGCTATAGCGGGCAGCATGGAAACGAAGGGTGTTATCAGATGCTGATTGCCAAAGCAACCCATCAATGCCACAACTGAATACGGAGTCCAGGCGATTACGAATAGCATATAAATGATAAGGGCCGCCTTGGCAATACGTAATTCCACACTCATCGAATCATTGGCATTCGCCGCCAGAGATTTCACATTCATTTTCTTGGCCTGATCGGCGAGCATACGTTCATGACTCCGGACATGTGTGAATAATTTATAGTAGGAGACTATAATAGTGGACATGGGTATGGCATAGGACCAAACGAATATGGTGCGCACAAATAAACGGTTCTCATCGGTGTTGGTCAGATAGTCAAAGCTACAGGTCGTCAGGTGTCCCTCTGAAATGTATTAAAATGTTGGATAGTAATGTTACTATTATTGCTCCTATTTTCTTATTTAAAAACTCTTAGAAACGACATTTTCATAATAAGATATCCACTATTTTCGGATTTCAAAAATGTTGAAGATACTCGTTTCCGAACGCTAGAAGTTCATACAGAGAAATAAACGAACAGACAGACCCAGATCAACTCAGCTCAATAATATAGATACATATGTATGTACATACTTTATAGGGCCTACAAAGCATCCTCCAAAGTTTGTATACCCCATTTGTACTCATTTATTGGGTACAGGGTATAAGAAGTAATCTAGTATGACCAATTCAGTTCTTAGTTTCCAGCCTTACCTGGTAGAAAGTGCCCCCAGATCTGAAATAATGGCAGCACCGAGAAGGGTGTTGCCCACAGCCAGGTGAATATAATGCACATAATAATCTGTCCATATGTCAGACGTCCATCGATGGGATTCGATATGGTCTTGTAGCGATCGAAAGCGATAAAAGCGTTTGTTATCGATGCGCCCATGCCCGAAATGCCGCCATTCAATGCATAGATGTCGCAGCCCAGGTCCCCACCAGCGATATAGCCCAGACTAGCGTTGATTAAATAGTGCGGCATGTTGGTGCACATGAACAGATCGAAGATGGCCAAGTTCAAGATGAGCAGATTCGAAGGTGTACGCAAGGCTTTGGAGCTGCATGGAAGATTGCATTGATGATACAGATAGATACATAGATATATTCCATATTTACGTGCTGAATATCCAGATGACCATGCCATTGCCAAAGATGTTTAACATCATGAGCACAAAGTAGGCAATGTAGAAGCCAGCCCGTGAGTATATTGGTGGTGAACGAAATCCACGCCAATGTGGATGCACCAGGTGCTGAAATTCCGCTGGATAATCGTGACCCAGTGGCGTCACAATGCCCGCCGCATCGCCGGAGCTATCATTCAGATAGCTGGCATACGGTTGTGGCCCGCCGAGATACATTGCACCTTATTAACACTTGAACTGTACTTCAGTGGTGGAGGCACATGCTCTCCGTTAACATCTCGCCTCTTGGCTGACCTCTGGCCTGTGGCACGGCTGCATTTTTATAGGGTGCTCCTTGGTTGGGGCATGGAATTCAATTAGTGTCATTAGCTGCTGGCAGCAGTGTCTTAGCCGGGATTAGTGGCGACTAATCCGCATCTTAAGACATTCCTGTGCGGATCAGATTACATACATACATATGGTATGTATAGCTGACATTCAAATTCAAATTCCAGCGGCAATCAACGGTTCACGTTCACGTTCACACACTCGCTCACGTTCTCTCTCGTACTCGTCTCTAAATCGTAAATTTGTAGCAGAAAAATACGAACGAACTTTTGTGCGAAATATGACACTAAGTAACGGGAACACAGAAACCCCAAGCAGTTGCCCCAACGGCGACATATCGCCCGGCCACCGGCCGCGGAGCCATTTCCGCGGGTCTTTTGCGTGCTTCGACCTGTTTCTTTCGAACGCAAAAATGAGCACCGGCGAGCAGCAAAGCAGCGACAGCGGCCATGCGCAAGTGAGAGCGAACGTTGGAGTGAGCCAACGCTATGAGTGCGCGCTATAGTCATCCCGCTTGCTCGCTGCAGCTGAGTTCGCTGAGTTTGTTTAGCGGCTCTGCTCTCGCGCTGCCCCTGCTGCGTCGTGCTGTACGCCTGGTTGGTTCGGCGCTGTCATTTCACAATGACCCACCTTCACGACGAAGCGTTGACGACTGACGGCGGTTTTTGTGTGTTGGATGTTTGTACAACAAACGTGTATTGCAGCAACAAAAAACAAGAACAGCAACATTTTCATTAGGCGGACAGAAAACCCTGTACACAACAGACGGTGTGACAACTGAGAACCAGAACAAGAATAATATGCTCTGCTCATGATATTTTGTTGGTGTTTTGCTGCAGCTTGTGTATACACATATTCGCTGTATTTGGTGTGTTGTGTTTTATCCGTAACCAAGTGGCATTCTGTGCACCCTACGCGGCAGGGCATATCAAATTGTACGAATTTAGTAGTAAACCGCTATTGATAACAAAATATTAATAGCGGATTAATGGAAAACGGTATTAATATCAATATATTAATATCGGGTTAATTGCAACATTAACTATGTATTTAAGCTTTCTACAGTAAAATAAAAAAGACCAGAGAAGTTGAAGCTAAATATTATATTATTCATATGTAAATTAAATATAATAGGTGTCTATTACATACAAAGTTAACCTAAAAGCTACAAACATGTATTGAAAATAGTTGTAAAAAATTATTAAATTTTGCCTGAAAGTTATAACTTGATTCCCGATTAAAAATAATTCACCTTTAGTTATAAAATGAACTTATTGAATATTATATAAGGGCATATCCGCCAAATGATCAACCAGGACCGAAAATGAAAATCTTCATAATCATCGTATTTTTGTGTGAAGAAAGAAATATCAAATATCATAAAGAAATGTCAAAATTTTCATAATACAATTAATCCACACCATATCTATGAGGAAATTGGCCTAAAAACTGAAAAAACTGTAATTTCTTCAGTAGCTAATTTTAAAGGCATTTTTTTTACAACAACAAAAATATATATATATATATAAAAACAAAATCAAAATATTATTTAATTTAAATAATTATTTATAAGTTAGTACGGAACTTCAACTTTCGGTCTCTATTCATTTCACTCAAATTATTAGTGCCGCTGAAATGCCTTACATTAAGCGATGTAGCGCAACATTTCGAGAACACACAAGGCTGTCTCGCGACTGCGACTGGTTCTCGTTCCCGTTTGGCACTGTTCGAATTCGCCTTGACCGTAATTTGAGGCCGTTCTCATTGCCAAGTGAAGGACGCACCTTGAAACTCAAGGATTTCTGTGCGATTCGCAAAAATTCGCAAACTTTTTCGGCTGTCAGTGGGTCAAAGCGAACATTTTCGCGAATTATTTTGTGGTCTGTGCCAGAGACGCGATGTTATTGTGGTTGTATGACATAAGCAGCTGATATCATTTCGTTTGGCATTGAAAGTTCATGAAACAAGTTTTCTGTTTGTCATGTTGGTTTCTGAGTGTAGCGTAGTGTAGTAGGGGGCGGGGAGGGGGAACAGACGCTGCTACACTCGATGCGTGGCAACCAATTTAAATAAACTCTTGCTGCTGCTGCTGCTGTTGTTGTAGTTGTTGTTGTTGCTGTCGTTTGTTTGTTTTTTGGGGGGCAACGCATTTTGGCAGCGACAGCCACTTGCTCTGCATTTTGGGCGCCTCATAGCACAGGTTGTGATTTGAGCTTTTTTGGAAGCTAAGGTTAAGGTTACACGCTAATTGCAATGTCGCCTAGCGGTAACTAACCACAGTCAACACGTGTCGCTCTGGTGGTTGCGTTTCGTGGTGTGGTGTATGGTGGTTTCTATTACTACTGCTCGGTGGTGCGTTCAAGTGTGTACACACACACACACACACATACACACATAGAGGAATCACATGCATGTCCGTCCCGTTCAAGATGTGCGGTCAGTCAGGCCCCAAAATCCAGTTTGGGGAACAGGCGCACACAATGCTACAACAAGTAGCCACTGAATGAGCGAGCCCCAATTGATACTACTTGTGTGTGTGTGAGTGTGTGTTCAATGTCGACGGCAGTGTAAACATGACGGGCACACTCTGACGCCACATTTGTTTATTGATAATGATTACAAGGCATAATAAATTCATAATTATATAGGGAGCTGCAAAATATTCACAAAAAATATAATAAAGAATTTATGTATGTGGGTAGAGTTTTTTAATTTTATTGCTATTATTATTATTTTAGTTTTCCTATTTAATTATAATAATCTATTTATTTTAAGTACTATTGTTTATTTATTTTAGTTTTATTGAATTAATTACTTATTTTATTTTGATTAAATTTAGTTATTTCTATTTTGATGTTATTTTTCGTTATTTAAATTATTTTATTTTAGTTTTCCTATTTAATTTTTTTATTGTATTTATTTTAAGTATTATAGTTTATTTATTTAAGTTTTGTTGTTCTTATTTAATTAATTATTTATTTTATTTTGATTAAATTCAGTTATTTCTATTTTGAGGTTAGTTTTTCGTTGTTTAAATTCTATTGTTATTAGTAAATATTACTTTACTTTAATTTAATTTTTTTTTTGTTTATGCAAATTAAAGTTCACTACTTATTAAACATTTCTCTGTTTATTCGTTTTGTTCCACTTTTATTTGAACCGCCAAATATTTCCTTCATTAAACCGAGTTGAAAGCCCTCCACAGTGGGTCAAGGCACTTTTGGCCAATTTAATAATAACTCGAGCAAATACATTTACAATTAAGTGTGTATTGTACTAGGCGCCTGGTAGCTGTTGCCGCTGTTAGTAGTAGGGTTGTTTAAATTAAAGAAAGCCAAGGCAATCATCAAATGCTGACCGCACACTGACCAGCTCCAACAACAGCCACAACAACAACAACAACAACAGCGGCAATCACAGCACAGCACACGCACGCACACAAACTGGTTCTGCTGCTTCTTCGCCAGCACGCACATCTTCACACACACACGCAACCACACGTACATAAGTACATGTGTGTATGTATGTATGTGTATTTTGATTTTTTTATCTTTTGGCTCAGCACGCAACTTGTCGCAACAGACATTGAACACTATTGCCTCATGCTGTTGGCCTGTTAGTATGCATGTGGGAAAACGTTGAACGCCCACAATAATAGATACAATTTTTTTCTTGTTGCTTTTGTTTGTTTGTTACTTAGCTGTTGTCGTCGCTAGTTGAATTGAATAGTTGTAGTTGTGGCCGTGGCTGTGGCTGTAGCTGCCGCCAGAGGCAAGTCTGATTTGCCACCTGCCCACTGTTTAGCATTTGCTGCGAGCCTAGCTGAGTTTTGTGCAATAAGCAAAATGACGGGCACAAAACAAAATGTCCGGGGCACCCAATGTGTCGCTTCCGCTGCCGGGGGCCATGATTATAAAAAGCGCCATTGCAATAATCAATTTCATTTTCTATTACCCCCCTCCCCTTCCACATCTCCCCCACCCATCGCTCTGTTCACCACGTGCCAGCCGACATTGCTGCTCATTTGAGGCGTCATAGTTTTTTAGTCACTCTCTCTTTGTTGGGGTCTTTTCTGTTGGCCTGTGATGTGAGCAAACAAAATGACTACTCAAATTGAGCAAAATGTTCGTGCGAGTGCTGCAACTTGTGTGTCTGTGTCTGTGTGTGCCGTCTATGGGCACGGGGTGTGTTGTTTGCGTTAGAAATTCAAACAAACATGTTGCTTTTCTACCAACATACAATACATACACACACGCAAACGCAAGTACAGTCTCGTCGTCTGTCAATATATGCTTTTGCTTTTCATTTGTGTTACGCTTGGCAAAGTCGCTGTGGGCATGTCCGGGCCGCATTTGGGGGCGTATTCAGGAATGTTTGTTCAATGTAATTGCCGGGCTTTGCCCAGGCCCAGGGAAATTCGCAATTTGTCAGAGCGCCATCTGTGAGCCATTGGCGAAGACTGGCCAAACGATATGCCAACAGCCCTTTTGTGTAGTCAAGCCCCCAATTAATTACAACCTCTCATCTGCATGCACATACATACATATGTGTGCATGTATGTATGTATGTCAGTGTGTGCATATGCCATGGCAAAGGGCAACAACCTGTGAGAGTGCCAACTCAGCTGAGCTGTAATAAAATGAATATTAATTCTCAACTGCTGTAAGATTTCGTTTCACTTGTTAAAAGAGCAAATTGCGCACACACACACTTGCACTCGCATGAGCGCATGCATACAAGCTCGCTCACGTACATACAAACACACACACTAACGACCAGTCACATGGCAATTGAACCAAACCCCTGCCACTGTAACAGCTGCCATCTCGCTCGCGCACACAACTTGGCCGCACCTTCTCCACCAGTGTTGTATGTGGCGAGTTATCGATTAGCTAAATTTTCTGCGCGCCTGGTAAAAAAGAGGGAATTCACTTTTGGCGGGGTCTCGTTTTTCCTGCTTTGTCCAATCGGCCTTTTTGTGGGCGCTGTCTAAACTAGTCCAATTGTATCGACCGTCACCACGTCGCAACCCTCGGTCGACCAGTCAGTCGATGCCAGTTGTTGATAAGGCAGCTGCTGCTGCGGCTACTGCTACTGCTTTCGCTTCCCATGATAACGGCAGTGACTGGGCCTGGGGAACACTCAGTTCTTGCAAATTAATTTGTACGGTAGGCGTGGTTGTTAGGCCTCCGCCCACACGGCACGTGTTGATTACAAAACTGCCATTGCGCATAAACGCCAGTATACAGAATTTTAAACGTTTAAAATTGCATCAAATTTAACTGCTGCTCTTGTGCAGCCAGCCTTGGCTATGGCAAAAACCATACATACACACATAAGCGCTAGTAAGCACAACATTTTGCTCAGCGAAAACAAATCGACTACATGGGAAATTTTTTGTTGGCATGCAATGTGTGTGATCAGCATACTGGCCGTGTGAATCAAGACCGCCCGACGCGTGTTATTCAACGACGCCGGCAGATTGAGTGGACAAGTTGGGGAAAGAATTGCCCCACATGTACTGGCAGGTGTGTGTCCGACCCATGTGCACAGACCGTGCCAGACTTTTCAGACACGTTCGGTTTTCGGTTCGGTTTTTGCCAGGCGAACAGCGAATAAAACAAGTCATTCATGCTGAGCGTAAAATAAACGCACACGGGCACGGTTGCCATACTTGGCGTTTTTGCGCCAAGTTGGCAAAATTTTGCGCATTCTTATGTGTGGGAGCAATGACACTCATTTTATTAAACTCTTTTTTTTACGTTGATAATATTGTATAGAACTTGACTTAATTGTAATTTACAGCATTATATATGTATGTAAGATTTTCTTGTTGGGCTCGCAGCAGATCTACCGGCAAGTTGTTAAACTAGCTGTTTGGGGCGCCATCTAGCGTCTATTTCATATTGTAATAAATATCAATCTTATCTACGCGCCAAATTAAAAATTTTCAAGCCTTGTGAAATCTAGTATTTTTAGTTGTAGTATGTGTGTTATCGATATTCATCAGTTGTGTGGAAATAATACCGCAGCAATAATCGTCCAATCAGGTGAAAGTGGGGCTATCAGTTGTCGGTTGGATATCGCGCGATTGTGTTTATAGTGATTAGTCAATAACTAGTATATGTAATAAGTTAGCAACAAGGTGAAAGTTCATAGAGCTCAAAATGTCCGCTAAAACAACAGCCAAATCAGCAAACAAATCCGCTTCATCCAAAGAGCCATCGGCTCTGACCAAGCTCTACCTGTTCGCCTACAATGCAGTGCAAGTGGGCGGCTGGAGCTACATCCTCTATCAACTGGTCAACTACTATGTGCTGCAGGGTCCTGCATTCCGAGCTCAGATCACACTGTGGGATTACACACGTCTCTCGGTCATCATATTCCAGAATGCTGCCTTTGTGGAAATACTGAATGCCGTCTTCGGCCTGGTCAAATCGAATCCTGTGGTGACCATCTTCCAGGTGTTTAGCCGCATGATGGTCGTCATTGGCGTTGTGATGGCCACACCAACTGCCAAGGTCTCCCCCGGCCTGCCCATTGCACTGCTTGCCTGGTCCGTTACAGAAATCATACGATATGGATTCTATGCCTTGAACATTATCAAGGTGGTGCCACACTTCGTGGTCTTCCTGCGCTATACCACATTTATAGCACTCTATCCGATTGGTGTGACGGGTGAACTCTTGTGCTTCTGGTGGGCACAGCGCTATGCCAAGGAGCACAGTGTGTGGAGCGTGGAGATGCCCAATAAGTGGAACGCCACGTTCTCCTACTTCACTCTCCTCTGGATCATCATGTTGGCGTACATTCCCCTCTTCCCGCAGCTCTACATGCACATGTTTACGCTGCGTCGTAAGGTCTTGGGAGGCGGCAGCAAGAAGAAGGCGAACTGAGCTTTGAACTTTGACCTGTTTGCACTGTTGCACAAGCAACGAATGCAAATTAAATGCGAGTTTTCGCACCTTGGAACCACCATTCCCTTGAGATGGTCATAAGCCTTTATGTTAAGTGGGTTTTTGTGTACAAATTGAAATTAAACTTTAAACTTTATTCAACTGGGTTGCGCATGTATTTGGATTAATTATATTTAACTTGATTATTGGGAAGCCTAGTGCTGGGACCATTGTATGGTCTTTAGATCAATGCCCTCCTGCACCATTTCCCAGAGGGGCGACATTTCACGTAGACGCTCCACGTGCTTGATGCACTTGTTCGCAGTATAGTCCACCTCCTCGACGGTGGTGAAACGCCCAATCCCAAAGCGTATGGAACTGTGGGCCAGATCCTCATCTGTGCCAATTGCACGCAGCACATAGGAGGGCTCCAGTGAGGCTGATGTGCAGGCGGAACCACTGCTCAGGGCCACATCCTTGAGTGCCATCAATAATGACTCCCCCTCCACGTAGGCAAACGATAGATTCAGGCAACCGTTGTAGGTCCGCTCTGCATCTCCATTACGTATCACATGCGACAAAGAGCTAGTTATTGTATCCATTAGACGCTTGGATAGAAAATCCACCCATTTCTTGTCGTACTCCATCTCCTGTATACACAGTTCGGCCGCTGTGCCCAGACCCACAGCCAAGGGTGCCGGCACAGTGCCACTGCGCAGGCCACGCTCCTGCCCACCGCCACTTTGGATGGGCTCTAGACGTACGCGGGGTCGACGTCGTACATACAGAGCGCCGACTCCCTTGGGACCATAGATCTTGTGCCCAGAGATTGACATTAGATCAATATTCATGCCATTCACATCCAAGGGAATCTTTCCTACTGCCTGTGCGGCGTCCGTGTGAAAGAAAACTTTACGGGATCGGCACAATTTGCCAATCTCCTGTATGGGTTGGAGCACTCCAATCTCGTTGTTGACCGTCATAATCGAAACGAGGGATGTGTCGGGTGTCATAGCTGCCTCTAATTGTGCCATATCGATTAGGCCATTGGCCTGAACCGGCAAATAGGTAACGCGATAGCCCTCGTTTTCCAGGGCACGACAAGAGTCCAGTACACACTTGTGTTCGGTCTGAGTGGTAATCACATGCTTCTTGTTGGTGCCATAGAAGCGTGCCACGCCTTTCACGGCAATATTGTTTGATTCTGTGGCGCCGGATGTGAATATAATTTCTTTGGGATCGGCGCCAATCAGTGTTGCCACTTGTTCGCGTGCCTTCTCCACGGCGTGCTCCGTTTCCCAGCCGTAGGCATGGGTGCGTGAATGGGGATTACCATAGTAGTTTGTTAGATAAGGCAACATTGCGTCCAACACGCGTGGATCCGTTGGTGTGGTGGCCTGTGCATCCAAATATAACGGCCGGCCTTCTGTTTGATCATTCTTGATGTTGAAACGCACTTGGCGCTCACGAAATTCTATTGATTATAATAACTAAATCAATATACAATACGTAATAAACGGACTTTCGGCTAATACCTTTTGATGTTGTCGCCAATTTTGTTGTTGGCTTCGAAGCCGCTGCTGTCGATTCCTGGCGTAATACAAACGCTAGAAGTTTTCCATTTGGCCGTTGCACATGAGCCTTCAATTGGCCCAGTACTTTATGCATATTTGCAGCTACACGTGCGCTAGTGTTTTGTTTTTACAATAAGTTATTTATTACTCTTATTTCACAATCTTATCAGAACTAGTCGAACGAATGTTACCAACACTGGCGTTGTTATCGGTAATCGATAATAACAACAGCGTTGCCACTCCACCACATATTGTTAGGCGCGCAACGTAAAAATTCAATTTGATTAATTGTCTGAAATTTAAATCTTTTCAAAATTTTAACCAATTTAATTCTTTTATGTTAGGTAAAACGGTATAATTATATACATAATTATATTTTATATAAGAGCATTACACATAAATTGCATACTAGCATTATTATCGACAGGCAATAATGACAGCGATGCCACCTAGTCATAAATGGTTTGGCGCACAAAGCATATTTTCAAAGCGGATTTAAAACATAATGAAACACTTGATGCCGTTTGAGTGTGCTGATTTAATTAATTGGACCAATTTAATACTTTTATGTTAGTTAAAACTGTATAATTTCATGTTGTATATATATGTACATAAAAGCATAAAATATATATTGCAAAAATAGACATATATGCTGTGGTTGTAAAACCTATTTGATCTGCCTTATATGAGGACGTATGTATAAAATGTATATGCCTATTGCTTGTAATTAGAATAATTATTTTCTTTGTGTTTTTTACATTTTGAACACTTAAAACTTGTCTGATCTCCAGCTAGCAACAATGTTTGAATACAATTTTAAACTTAAGACTAAATATATCAACGAGTGTGTTACGATTAATCTGTTCAAAAGTGTTGTTCGTATCGAATGATTAAAATACATGTACTAAAATAATTTTGATAAATTAACAAAAATAATAAAAATCATTACAAATTAATTGAACTGGTTGAATAAATATGCAAGTGTCAACAAATCCGATAACCATTGTTTTGTTTTGTTCGTTGTCAAAGCAAGTGCTATGTGACCAGCACAATGCTCTGCTCCAGCGCAATTGCCGCCAGCTCCTTCAGCCATTCATCCAGCAGCACAGCACACAAGGCCAGATCCCGTGTGCGCTCTGTCCCGCTGGTGTTGGCTAAAGTGCCCATCGATGCCACCGAATCCAGCGACACTGGCTCCGAGTTAAAGCTACCTGTCTGCAGACTACCACCATCCACACCATGCAGTGTGCTCGATGAGTGTGTGCCAGATAAGGTTTGTGTGGAGCCAGCTATTGAGCTATTGCTGCCACCTCCTGCTCCTGCTGCAGCTACCATTGCTTCATGTCGCGGCGTCGTGCTCAGACTCGTCTCACACGTATTGCCTCTGGAGTTCTCCTGCGAATCCCTGCCGCGGCCGTTTGCCTCTGATCCATTACCCACCAAATTAGAAGCGGCGCCTGTAATATGCCAAACGTATATTAGTAGAGCTCCAAATAATAGTCTTTTTGGGTAAAGCGAAAACAACAGAAATAAACATTATACAAGTGGGAAATAGTTAGAGCAACATATGTACAGGAGAAGAACGCTAATTGAAACAACTAAAAGCATATAGAGTATGAGGTTTAGTATATACTTAATTTGTATTATTATAATCATTTATATATTATTTATATAACGATTCGAGTTAAGCGTGAAATATTTACCGGTGAAGAATGCGTAAATTTGTGATAAGCCAGATGAAGCTAAGTTTTTTCGTAGTAGAAAATTTGTTCAAAAAAACAATGTAAAAAACAAGAAGAGACAATTTCATTATAAGCAACAACAACTGCAGACTTGAGACAAAATCTAAATTTGTTCTGTGTAGTTTAGTGTGGTGTTAACTAGTTGTAGTAACAGTTTCTAACAGGGACTGCAATTGACTGTTAAGAAAGTAACCTAATTCATTTCATTTCATGCTGAATGCGAGGCGATAAGTCAAAGTCACTTCAAAGCACCTTTTCTAAGCTCTGTAGAGCAGTGTAACTTAGTATAGTTACTTATAATTATTACATATTCATCAAGAGACAACTCCTCGATTCAAAAATTCGAATTCAGCAAAAATGAATTAAAAAAGTTACTTTATGTGAAGGAGACTCTTACTAAGTCATCTTTTGTAGTACAGTGTAACAATCACAGTCCCTGATTTAGATTTATATTTGTGCATGTATATGGGTGTGTGTGTGTGTGTGCGTAAGACCCCAAAACCGACTTTGCTTCAACATCCGCTGCCTCGTTGTGATTTCTTTGTGAATTACCATAGAATATAGTAAAGAGTGCAATTTTGTGAGATCTTAGGGATGTCTCAATAGCACCTACCCGCATTGGTTGGGCCCGCTGATGTGGGTCTTCTGCTGAAGATGCTCGTTATGGATTTGCTAATGCTCTTTCGCTTATTACTGCCGCGTCCGAATGGATCGTAGGCACTGGTCGGCGATGCCTGCACCGGCGTCGCTGCTGATTGTGTGGCATATGTGGAACGTTGCTGTTGTTGTTGGTGTGGCTGTGCCACATGTGTCTGCTGCTGCTGCGGTGAGTTCTCACTGATTTTGCGAGCATTGATCAAACGAAACTCGCGATCGATCAGCGAGGAGCGTGCCACATCGATTATCTCGAGGGAATTCTCAGCCACTGGCAGTTCGGCATCAATTTGCTGTTTCAGCATGCGCAACACCTGATGGAACGAGGGCGTATCGGAGGTGATGGCTATGTCAGAGCGGAGCAGCAGTGAGTGTATCAGCGGCAGTGGATACCAGGCGAGTCGTGTGATCAGCCCGGTCAAATGCAAATTCACATACAATGAGTTGCTCGTAAAGGTTTGTAGTTTGCCCCAAATGGCATTGAGGAAGGGACCTTTAATTTAAATTTGAGATTAGTTTATGTTCGTTAATGATTCTCTATTAGTACTTACCCAAGCTTACGGTGCCCTGTGCAAACAAATCCTCGGAGAAATCCAAATCAGTGAGCAGCAGTTCATTGCGCGAGCTCTGCGAGATACGCCAAGCATCTCCTCTTCGTCCACTGTTGCTGTGATGGCTGCTGCTGCTGTGCTCCACATCTGTATCGCTGGCTAGTGTTGTGGCCGTCACATCATTGCCATCGGCATCATCATCAGCAGGTCGCCATTTGAAGGACTCATAGCCGCTGGATTCACCAATAGATTGCAGGCTGTCCGGTTGCTTTTCCCCCATCTCGGTTACTGCAGCTGGAGCTGGAGCTGCTGTACTGAATTCGTTGAAGAACTGCTTGGCCAGCTCCAGCACATGGGCCGTGGCACGAGTCTGGCTCTGACGTGGCCACTTCTGATAGCGGTAGCCATTCGCCCATTTGCCACAGTCGCGCTGGCATTGTGCGATGCGTGAATGTGCCTCAAAGAGATATGCCTGGAGATTGGCGTACAAACTGTCGCCCGTGTAATGACCGTAATAGTTCCAGTTGGCACCGATTGTCTTGCTCATCACTGGCGATGGCAGGTTAGGCAACATGGCCACAGCTGATCCACTGGCTGCTGCTGTTGGATCCATCAGCTCCTGTACGCTCTTCGGACGGGCCAAATCGCGAGCACGCTTCATCACGTCCGGCGTCAGCTCCAAGAAGAACTCCGTGGTATTTAGATATGGATCAATTTTGTTAATCTTGTGGCGATGCGAGATGGGCACATGCTTTCCGGGCAGCATATATTTCAGCAACAATTCCAGCATCAGATCCTCACAATGCAGTCCGAGCAGCGTATCAAACAGAGCCATTGTGACCATGCAGAGATTCGCATCTGGCGAGTGTAGACGTTCCACCAGTGCATCCAAAATGCGCTCACCATCAAACTTCTCCGTGTCCAACAGAAACTTAACAAAGGCACGCATCAGACCGGGCTCTGTGATGGAGCGCAGTATCAGATCCAGGTAGGACATGGCCGAGATTTGTGAGTCGATGTTCGTCTGAAAATGTTTGCCCTTCAGTGTCTGTGAAATGGAGCGCAAAAAATTGTTTCGACATTTCGAGGCGAGGTGGTTTTTGTTTTTTGTATATTCGGTTAGCAAGGTGATTCAGTCCTCAGAAAAAAGTAAGCGTAACAGACACAGACACACACACACATAGACATTTGTATATACAAGACTACGTTCGTAACGCTAGCGATATTAACCAGTGACTTCAAGTTGATAACAAATTAGGCATGTTGAAATGATTTTAGGAAAAGTAAAAATTGAGAAAGGCTTCAGTCGCGTGCACACACACTTCCATCCGCCTATTAACAAACTAAAACTCCAGTGCTAAAAGTCTTATACTGCCCGCTCAATTGTCTGCGAGAGCAGCCCAACAACCGAAGCTTATACAAAGCGCCCTCTATCGGAAAGTGTTGCAGTTGTGTGCTTGCAATACTGTGTATAAGTTCGTTCCCTCTCCACACATGCATGGAGTCATACAGAGTTTTGCATGCACTTGTACTATTTACAATTGCAATTAAACGGTGACCATAGAATACAATTTACAGCGTTCATAAAAAATGCCAAAAGATAGTATTACCCAAATTTCACGTGTGTGTGTGTAGTTTTAGATAGATTGGTTTTAATTTAATTTGTCTATTTCATATATTGCATTTTGTCGCTCATTTAAAGACTTCTCGCACTTTGAGTTAGTTCAGAGGCGAAAGACACTGTTCATGGTTTGTGGGGCTCTCAGCATTAAAGCATTTGCAGCAACTGAAATGCTTGATGCTGTGACGTCACTGATGTTTCACTCGGCCCAGGGTTGCCCTTCCGGCTGGCTTACTTTAAAATTGATGTTAGCTTCCTATATACCCCTCAATTTAAATTTCATTAAATTATGCTACTCCTGCCTTATATCTGTGATTGTGATTTACATTTTCCATTGGCTGATAGAGACATATGTATGTACATAGAGTATACGGGTTAGTTAAGTTGAACCAGGAAACGCGTAGTCACATACATAACTAGACTAGTCAAAAGCTGAGGGTCCCACATATCACATATAAATTCTGGTCAATGTGTTAATCTGTCAATACATGAATTCATCAATATATATCAGTATGTCACTTATTATAGGACAGGGGGCGGAGACCTCAGTAATACTACATATAAATTGTATGTATATCGATTAATACAAGATTGTAGAGGGTCTTAGTTTCTCACAATTGCGATTATAGTTTCACTTCATGTATCAAAACAATACTACATCTATATACATATATGTATATATAGATGATTTCCAAACACAGATATGTATTTGCTTGTCTTTAATTATGTTTTGATCCACCAAGTTTACTCTCAGGTAATATCTCACTAGTATAACTACTAGTTTACAAGTATTACTAGTATTACAAGGCGCATAAAATTTTAGTTAAAATTATATGTAAAATAAGTAATATAATCAATGATAATAAAGCATTATCAACATGCCTAATCGATCCAAGTTTAAATTGATTATACATTTGCTGTTAATATCAATAAATATTTGAACTTCTGACTGGGTTTATCGCGATATCAACTAGCGTATGAACGTACACACACAGACACACGCACACACATACTGACACAACAGCACCAGAGAGAAAGACAAGTGACAATTTTTGCAACCAACACCACAGAAATGCATCGAAGACAAATTTTTACGTGAAGAGCAAATAGCAAATGCTGGACTCTCACCTGTAGTATGGCCGGACCTAGGACCGGTACAATGAAGCCCTGGTACATGAAATCGAGCAGTTGACTCTTGATCATCTCATGCGCCACCTGGACGACGGCATTGCAGAACTCCAGAGCGTTCATGAACAAGGTGAGCTCTGGTATTTCGGTCACGTCGTCGGGTGTGATGCGATGCCAGTCGATGGAGCTGATCTCAATGCTATTGGGCAAGCGGGAATAGAGGCCACCCAGGCCGGTGACCAGGAGCGGGCATATGGACGAGTATTGTGCGATGTAGTGGCCAATGTTGGAGTTCTTCTGGGACAGCGCCATGCAGAGCAGCAGTGCATCTCGGGCCTGATGTCCCAGGCTGCCCTCTCGATGCACATAGGGTATGAGCAGTGAGAAGATGATGAAGCTACAGAAGAATAGGAGACAATTATAAGCAACTGCATCGCTTTGCATCTGCAACACTTACTTGGTGGTGGTGCCACTTTTGGGCGCTGGCAAGCTTCCGTTTTGTATCTGCTCCTGCACCTGGGTCTGGGCTGAGAAGAAGAACAGATCAAGCAGATGCACATTCTGCATGAGCACCACGCACAGCTGATTTAGCAGAATGACCAGGCGCTTTTCCAGATCAGGCGGAAAGATCTCGCCCTGGCTGGAGGCAAGTATCTTAAGCAATGGTCGCAGAAACGGCTCGTGGCACAGCAGTTGATGCCGCGAATGACTCACAAGCAGCTCGTATAGCTTCAGCTGCTCCAGCCGCACGGCGTTCGCATATCGTCCCGTCGTGCTGGCCCATTCGTAAAGCTTGTCCAGCAGATTCTCGCTCAACAGGTACTCCAAGCAGGGCGCTGCCGGTGGCGCAGCAGCATCCGCTGCGGGCAACGACACTTTATTACAATGATGCAGCTCCACCAGCAGTAAGGTTACCATGTAATCCAAGTGGGAGACCACGCCCAGCACATCATCATGGGTGGGCGGCCCCACTGCATGCTGAATGATGTCATGGGCCTGCTGCCAGTGCTTGCAGAAGCTGTCATAGCAGGCGCGCGGATCACAGTCCGTAGCAGCATCTATCGGTCGTTGACGTAGTGTGGCCGTAGCGCCAGAGTTGCCCATGCCAGAGTTCCCACCGTTCCGTGTTAGACTCTGACGCAATGGGCTCGTACGTAGCCAACTCATTTCGAGTGAGTGTATTTATTTGGCATGTATTGTTGTTGTTGTTATTCTTATCTCGCAATTTGTGCTTTGTCTGAGTATTCTCGTTGGCTGTTTCCGTTAGAACTACAGTCATGTACAAATATAAATAAATACATTGTTAAGCTAAAACAATTCAAAATAATAGATAAGGTTTTTACCACTGCAACAACAACAACACCATAGAGAGAAACAAGTGCATATAGTTCGTATAGATTCATACACACCACTACATACATACATACATATTTGGGTTGCCTTTTTTATAGTCACTGAAGCGCTGCGAATTTGTTGTTGCTGCTGCTGGCACTTTACTACTTACCTGTTGTATTTTCAGAGCCGCCTTCGTCATCGTCTTGCTTTTCACATTGTTGAGTGATTCCTGAACCAGTTAATACTTTTAAGCGCGCACAGTGCTTAACTGCGTGTACCGTGTTGACAGTACTAGTACTTAACTATCTTTTTTTTGGCACTGGGAAAATTATAGCGAATATACGACGTCGACGATGGGCACGGGCCCGTCCGTCCTTGTGTGCGATGTTGGCAGGTGGAAAATACGCAATTGTGCTTTCGTTTGTGGCAAACAACATTCACCGCATATTCTTTATACCTTAATGTCTACTTTTTGACATTTTTGGTCTGGTTTTACACGCCAATTTAACCATTTTAGGAAAATATTTACAACAAATAATAGAAAGTAATGAATGAATTAGTAGTAGAGCGATAGTTTGTGGTGGTCGTTCGATTGCGATAACGATATGTCGTGCAGTGTCTAACAACACTGGCAAAAGTTTTTAAAATCGGCGATAACGATATGAATCGTGCCTTTTACAACACAGATTAAAAGTTTTGAATTTGAGCGCCTGAATAGTTGCGGAATAAGCAATAAGGAAATGCACTCCCAGTTGCTCAATGTTCGATTGAAAACGGGAATTAGCTAAACAATAGGTAAACAAAGCAGTTGGATCGAACATAATTTTTTAAAAGAGGCGCGAAACTTATTAGCTTAATACATAAAAACGCTGAATGTCAGCCAAGCAAATTAACACATCTAGAATTAATTTAACCAATGGAACATTCAGATGCAGAAAATCTTAATAGAGCAAAGAAGTGTAGTGGAATATTATTGAGTCCCCAAGCACGTGACACTCTATGCCAGAGCAGCTGCAAATTAATACCAGAGTGTAGAATTTTTGAAGGAGAATAAATCGTATTGAATACAAATGAGTTCTTTTGTGCTGGCATCCCGTTTTATTGAGTTATATTAATCGATTTGCACTTTTATTTATATGCATATAAATACAAGATCACAAATAATATTACAAAACGAACAACAGCACATGATTGATTATTGTACATACATATATTATTAAATCTTCACTTTTTGCAAAGCTCGTCGAACAATGATCCTACGAGGATAGTTTTCAGAGCATGCAAGACTTCTTAATTTCATAAAACCATCAACCAGGTTAGAGTTGCACATATTAAAAATTCTGTGTAAGATTTTGCTAACAAATAACATATAGTTAAATAAATTGTCACTAAATATTTGTATTAGGATGTTTTAGACGACCTACTAGAGCAAGCTGAATTGTCAACTCACAACGGCAACATCGACTGACTGATACTGTTGGTCCGCGAGCTGGGCCGCTCAATCGTCATGGATTGTTGTGGTACTTGGCTATCGGTAGTAATGCCCAGTCCAGCGTATATTTCTCTCATTACAAACAGTATGGTGTCCTCAGAGCCCCTGTGGAGGATATTATTAACACCAAATTAGATTAGTTTAAACCCATAAGGCTATCAATTACTTACCAATAGCAGACGTGGCTACTCAAGGCGAAGATGTACTCGTTGATGAACTCCAGCGGTGCCTCTTGCAGCACATAGTCCAATCGTTTCGAATCGTTTAGTTTGCCCAGTGGAAAGTCCAATTCTATGAAATCAGGATCCGAGTTTATTGTAGACTCAGAATCCGTCCGATTCCGCCCCTGCGTCGATGTGGTGGCCAAAGGCGAATCATCTTGGTCCTCGGTTTGTTTTTCCATCACCTGTGAAGAGCTCTTCTATTTAACTTGTAAGTATCGGTTTATATGCCTTATAGAATTTTAAATATTACCTCTTTCTCCAGGGACTCCTCGGCCTCTTTCTTTACTTTAGTTACTGTGGCTAGGAAATTAACGCTGTCTAATGTGGTCTTAAAGGTGTCCATAAATCTTTGCTTTATGTCCGCACCCACACGCGTCATAGTCTCCTTCAGCTCCAGGTGCATGCGTTTGCGTCCCTTGTGATGTGGAATCAATACCGGGCGTATACCCTTCATATCCGGATTGACCAGAGCCTCAATGCGATAGGCAACCGGATCGAATGGATGGAATATATTGTAGAAGCCCGGACACGTCGGTAAACGAAAGTCCAGGCCAAGTTTATCAATGCCGCGAATGGTCACAAACATGCCAATGGGTGAGCCCAATGCGAAGAACTTCTTGGGATGGAAAATCAACTGCGTGTAGTTGATAACAGGTTGGCCTGTGCCTGGCAGACCCATGCCCATCGCATAGCTGACTTGCTTGGGCTGAATTTCATCATTGTTGGGCAGTTGAACTTGCCTGACCTCGTGGCCCTGCTTTTGTGGCAGGTAATCGGGATTCTCCTGTGAATATACAAATTTATTATCATTTAATACAAATTCATATAACTGAAATATTTACCTTATTTTCTTCTTCGCTTTCTTTGAGCGGTTCCTGATGGCACAGCAAATCGAAGAGTATCAATGAGCCCAGGCTATGTCCAGCTAGCGAGACGCCGCCATTGAATTCGGGATGTCGCATACGATACTTCAAATACACATCATTCAGTGCATCCGCCACGGTGTTCATGATCTTCTGGCAGTACTTGGGACTGGTATAGAACAGCACATCCAACAGCGTATCGTTTGTAAAGTTACGTAGGCGTGGTATTGACTCCAGCGTAATGGATTTGAGTTTCTCATCGATGCCCAGCTCCTCGGAGTGTAAATGACCATGCCATTCAATGGGCAGCACTTCAACGCGTCCCACCAAGCCCATGTCGGTGGAGTTCTTATAGTGTGACTGCACCAGCTGCTGTGCAATGACGCGAAAATCGTCCACTAAAGAGGCAAGAGATGTAGTTGACTTCGATATGAATTATGCAGAATATTTTGAACTTACCGACTTCCTCAACGTTGCGCATTTTTAGATCACAGGCGGAACCAATGCCATGTACCATGAATAACAAATGATCCACACGCTGAGATTCGCCTTGGGGTATTTTGAAATCATTCAAGTCTCGCTTGACCACCAGCGGACGTGAAGAGGTCTGCACGCTGCCGCCCCAGGTGTCAGCACTGGATGGTGGCATGAAATGTACAATTACACTGGGACCATGCATGACAACGTGCTCGCCATTCGCCAGTGGTATCTTCTTCTGCCATTCATTGTTCTCAGCGGCATGTCTGTACTCTGTCTCCAGAGCCTCGGCAATCTCCTCGGCATAGGGCACGTATTTTGAGTCAACGGCTTTATAGAACCAGGAACAGCGACGCACCTCAATGGCTTTGCCCTCCCAGAAGACGGGCATCTTGGTGCGCTCTTTAATGTTGACATCATAACGTCCGCCTTCAACGGCCACAATGCCCGTGGAATCTGCTTCATCTGAGAAATAGAGAGATTAGTCAGGGTTTAGAATTGAGGCAGCAGTACCTACCGCTGGTCAGGCTGGTCTCCAGCAGTGCCGAATCGTAATGACTGAATGGTGTCCATATAAACTTGCCATCGACCACACGCTTGTAGAACCAATGCGGCAAGACAGGTGTATAGAGCTGGAGAAGATTAGAAATGAATTTAAAATTGATGACAATAAAACCAAATGAGTTTCTCTGGTTCACTTACCACAGGCTCAACTGGTGGCGCCATGGCCACGCCCTTTTCATTGGCCATTCTCAGCTGTTTCAAGACCTCCTCGGGCAGTTCACCCTGGTACAAATCTAATAGATATGAGCTCTGTTGCTCTGGCAGCTGCGTTTGCTGCTGCTGTTGCTGCTGCGGTGCTGCCGAAAACTCGGAGCAGGCCGAGGATGGTGGCTCAACCAAATTGGAGACGGATGTCTGAGAGCGTGCCTCAAAGTGTCGACCTGACAGACCTCTGTGCACCAGATCGTATTTGAGTTCACCTGGTGCTGCGGGTTGTTCCTCCAACGGTGGATTATTGAAAAAGTTCTGTATGCGCTGATCCTCCTGACCCTGTGCACTGCCAGCGAAGTGATCGAAAAAGTTGACGGTGTTGCAATCTGTCGTCAGTGGTTGCTGTGATGTCTGATGTGTGTGTGGTGCAGTTGCCTCTGTTGGACCGCCGAAAAAGCCAGAGAATGTATTAACAACACTTGAATTTGGTTGGATTGTTTCGCCTGAATTGACTCCTGGTGGCGCCGCTTGCTGCGCTTGATCGCCGAGCAGTTGCTCAAAGCCGAGTGAGTGCGTGGCTTCTATTGGGGCAGCAGGTGGCTCCTGTGCCAATGCTGGTGGTGCTATGCCCGCTTGTGGTGGCAATGCCGGAAAACTGTATTGGGACTGTGTCTGTGCTCCAAAGAGTCCAAAATCAGTATTGCCTCCACTGGGCGTAAAGAAACTCTGCAGCGGCGATGGAGCAGCTACAGCAGGTTCGTTGCTCTTGCGGAATGGATTTGACTGCTGTGAAGCAGTGGAGTTCAACTGCTGACTGGTTGGTGGTGGCGGTGCTGCTTGTTCGCTTTCTAACACCGGTTCAATGGTCTGTGCCTCGAACAGAGATTGGTCAACAGCGGGTGGCACAAGCTCCTTGGGTGGCAAAAATGGCTCCAGTGGCAACGGTGTCGTTATGGTCTGTGCAAACGGATTAAAGAAGCTGGTGGTGGTTGTCTGTGTGGTTAATGCAGCGCTTGGCAATAGCTCTGGCTCGGCCGGGAATGATGTTGCTGTGTCCTCCTGGGATCCTCCAAACAGACTACCAGCTGTGGGAGTTACGTCTGCACTAACTGCAGCGGCAGGTGCTGGCGGATAGAGCGCTGCTCCTTGACTCGGCACGGGCACAAAGAATGGAATAACTTCTTGAGCGGCTGGATGAACTTCCTGCTTCTCCTCTGCTGCTACAGCTGTGGCGCTCTGATCAAATGGAAAGAGTGCACCTGCTGAGGCAGGCAACGAGTCTACTGCTGCACTTGGGTAGAGAGCAACTTCCGGTATGGCTGGTGGTGCCTCAAACAATGTGGACTTCGCTTCGGTGGCTGCTTCCGCAGCTGGCACAAACAGATCTTGTGTAGTTTCGGCTGGGAATAATGGTACTCCCGTTGGTGGTGCCTCCTGGGCTGGCTCAAAGTGTTGAGCTGGTGGTGGTGCAACTTCCTGACTTGGCGCGGTGGCTACCTGTGGTGTGAAGTATGAACTTGTTGGCTCTGCCGGTGGTGCAACTAGCTCCAAGTGCTGGCTTGGCGTGGTTGGCGTAAATAGCGCACTTCCCGCCTGCGGTATGCTTTCTGTTTGCTGATCTCCAAAGGGATTAAATATGGCAGCTGGAGTGGGCACAAAGCCTGGGACTGGCTGACCAAAGCTGGCTGGTGCTGCCTGTAAGGTTTCCTGCGCTGTGAGTGGACTTTTGTAGAGACGTGTTCCCTTCTGCAGGCGATAGGAGGCCTGTTTAATGCCGCCAGCGGGTGGTAGTACAGCTGATCCTAGCACAGGAGGAGGAGCAAAGGCTGCTTCAGATGTTACAGGTGGCGCAAATGCTGCTGAAGGAGGAGCAAATGCTGTAGGAGGAGCTGCTGCTGCTGGTGGAGGTGCAAATGTTGTTAGTGGTGGTGCATCCGCTGTTGGGATTGGAGCAGGAAGCGGAGCTGCTACTGGTGGTAGAGTAACAGCTGGAGGAGGAGCAAATGCTGTTGGATGAGCTCCTGCGGCTGTAGCTGGTAAAGGTGCAAATGTTGTTACTGGTACAGCTGATGGTGGGCTTACAGCAGGAAGAGGCGCTGCTACTGTTGGTAGACTTACAGCTGGAGGGGGAGCAAATGCTGTTGGTGGAGCAAATGCTGTTGGAGGAGCAAATGCAGTTGGAGGAGCTGCTGCGGCAGAGACCGGTGGAGGTGTAAATGTTGTTAGTGGTTCAACCGCTGTTGGGTTTGGTAGAGTAACAGCTGGAGGAGGAGCAAATGCAGTTGGAGGTGCAAATGCTGCTTCAGATGTTACAGGTGGCGCAAATGCTGTTGAAGGAGGAGCAAATGCTGCTGCTGCTGGTGGAGGTGCAAATGCTGTTAGTGGTGCAACCGATGTTGGGTTTGCAGCAGGAAGGGCCGATGGTACTGGTGGTAGAGTAACAGCTGGAGGAGGAGTGAAAGTTGTTGGTGGCGCGAAGGGAGCAGTTAAAGGTGCTGCTACAGAAAGAGCAGGTTGAAAGTAACCTCCAACTGCAGTTGGAGGAACAGCTTCTGGCACGGCAGTTGGATTGAAGAAACCGCCAACTGTTGGTGGTGCCTCAGTGGGCACAAAGTAGGCAGCTGCCGCGGGTGGTGCTGCTACTGGTGCAAAATAATTGGTAGACTGCTGCGAGAAGCCGCCAGGAGCTGTTGTAATATCAAAGTAAGCAGAGGAAGTAGGAGCCGGAGGAGTTGGCTCACTGACTCTGCCCGTGGCTGACTGCACCAGTCCAGAGATGTTCTGCAGCACTCCAGTGGGCACTAGGCTGGTCAGCGAGAAGAGACCACCGCCGGATTTGCGTTCCTCTTGAACTGGCAGCTGTGGTGGCGGCTCAAACGTAGGCGCTGCTGGCTGAGCTGGATATGGTGGTGTTTGGAATGGAACTCCCGATGGCAGTGGTTGTTGCTGCTGCTGCTGTTGTTGCTCCGAGAAACTTGGTATGGGTGCGTAGGCCTTCTTTCTGGCCGCAAGGCGATAGGTATTCTGACCAGCTGTTGGTGGTGGACCAGGCACGGCGCCAGCTGTTAGAGTGGGCAACTCTGTAGGCGCATAGAATTTTGGTGGTTCCGGTGGTGTTTGACCCACAGCAACTGGTGGTGCAGCGTAGAATGGAGCTGGAACTGGCGCTAGCTGATCTGCCTGCTGTATGTAAGTTGGTTGTATGTCCAATTGTGGTGGCTGCGATTCGTCCGATTCCCTTGGACCTGCGTAGATGCGTTTCGAGAAGGTGGAAAATACGTTGGAGGCCACCGATGGCAGGGCGCCAAATGAAGAAGCCGCCTGGCTGAGCAATGAGTCTGTATTGGTTGTGGGCTCTAGCAACGGATTGGCATTGGCATCGGCAGCACCTGGATAGGAACCCAAAGATGCACTCACACTCGTCGAGTCGTCACTGCTGCTGGCATTCAAGTTGATCTCGTCAAGCGTTTCGTTATCATCAATGTTTGAGGCGTGTCCAACGGTAACCAGTGTCTTGTGTTCTGTGATCAAATAAAGAAGATATAGCGCGCATTAGTTATAGTCCAGGAAGTGGAACACTCGATCAATATGTGAATGAAAATGTTAATGTTAATGCATAAAGACCTTGGGCAGACAACCGAATAAAATTGTGCAAACTGGTTAGCAGTTGCCTCTTCAAATATAGAGCAGGGCACAGGTTCATCTTGTCTATGCAAAATCTGGTATCAACTTTATTCTTTTATTTATTTCTTTAATTAACTTGTGAGTTTTAAAGACTGTTGCTCTTGAGGTGCATATGATGCTAGCTCAAGTTCAAACGGGTTCAAATATTCTTTAAACACTTCAAGCGTTCAGTATAACGCTTCGCTTTTAGTTACTGTTTAAATTTACTAATGAGTTGTAATTGTATTTTCAATTATTAGAAAGTTTCTTCTGCTTTTAATAGAGGTCTGCACGCAGGCTCAACTCAACAGCAAATGAATCCTTCATTACATGTCCTACTATATATGCAGATTTTTGTGTGAATGACTATAATTATTATTCTTGTAAAGATGTGTATGCATTAACACAGAATTAAGGGAAAAGCCCTTTCGATAGCAGGTCATTAAAATTTAAGGTCATAAAAATGGAAGATCGTAAAAGTTGAAGGACATGAAATTTGAAATAAGCTAGACCAAGTATAATTAGAACAACATAACACTCGAATTGAAGACGGTTTTAACAGATGTTCATAGTTTTTTCTTATTATTTATTATTATCATATAACATTAATATATATGTACATTTAAACTGCGTTTACACTAGTTAGTTTTATACACTTGCATTTGTGCTAATGCCAAATTCCAAATCCAAATTGCACGCACCATTTCTATGCATCTTAATGCTTTGTTCATGCAAATTTGAAAGACAGTGGCTCTAAAACTGTAGACTTCGTGTCAGCTAAAATAGTATTATCGTGAACTTATGAGGTCAATTGCACTAAAACTGTAGCAGCTGCGTAAGCTAAAAAAGATCTTCGCAAAGTGCCGATTTCAGTGACTCTAAAACTGCTGCTAATAATATTTACACTAATTTCAGGATGGAGAAGATATCAGACATAAACTTGACCTGCTTAGGCAATACCCTAACCAAAAAGAGTTGAAGGTGTTGATACAGACAGACGGAAAGACAGACATGAACATGGCTTAGCTCGTCGTTCTGCTCATTAATATACATATATATGTACTTTATGAGGTCTATCATGCAACTATTTTCAGCACAATTGTGCCAAGCTTAGTTGACCTAACTTCTCCAATAGCTGAGCTTTAACTAGAGGCCATTACAATTTGGCTTACAACATTTACAACTTAATCAATAAATTAAAATTTATAGAACGTTTATATTGAAAACACAGTCGAACTTCTCTATAATGAATCTTGACGGGACCAAAAAATCACTTCATTATACAGAAATTACATTTTTTGAAATGAAATTGGAACGAAAAAGTTGTGTGTTTGAAATCAATTCATAATAGGGAGAGCTTCATGGTATAAAAGTTCACTATAGAGAAGTTCGATTGTATCTATAAATAAATTACCTAAATATAGTAGCTTTATGAATAAATTCAACGTTTGAATTGAAAATATATTACAAGCTAAATATAGCTTATTATAACTATGAACATTACTTGTGCTCTGTCCGCATCAAAAGCCAAAATTTGGCATTAGCTGAACAGAAATGTCATGACATTTTCAAGTCAATTTGCAAACATGTTTTTCTTTTTCTTTATTAACATTTTCTCGTTACAAACTTGTGCTTGGTTCATTGTCTCTGGATAGAAAGAAAGCCAGCATGGAGCTCGAGTTGTGGGCCATGCAAAGTAAACGTAAACGTGCTATTTGGCTGGGCAAATGCTTTAGAGCCAAGTCAAGAATTCACCTCGATCTTGAAACGTGATTCGCAGTAGAGTCTCGGCTGGTTGGTTTAAATGTTTAAATGACTCCACTTCCAATGGCCTTTGAGGTATGTTCACACACAACTATTTCAAGCATTGCAATTTGCACTCGTAAATAATTTATGCTCGAGTTTGGCATATTTTCCATAGGAATTCGCCAGCTGCACACACCACAGTTCAACTCGACTCATATCTTACACACTGATATAACTCTTAGAATTTCCATTGCATAACTGTGATAACTGTTCATACAGAAATCTAGCGATAGAGCAGGTACCTCAAGTACTGTCTGGCGATTCAGTTCAATCAAATAATCAAATGGTCACGAATATCAGTTTACTCTGAATCAGCATTAAGAGAAAATGTTGATAATTAACTCTATATGAAATGGAAATTTGCCGAGGGAACGACTTAAGTAGAGTTAGATGACAAGCAGAGATAGCTAAATATATGTAATAAAAATAAAATAATAGTTTTAAAATAGTTACAAGCAGATCATAGTACTCCTTATACTTACTACTTACTACTTATACTACTACTTATATAGTACTTAAAGTAAAGCAAAGATTAGGGTGGAATCTAGTACTAGAGCTGTGGACTAGACTGAATCAGTTACGGAGCAACAACTACCACACTACAATGGGTCCCAGGACACGTACTCACAACTCTAACCCTTTTGTGATATTGAACGACTCATGGCCAAGGAACTGCCGCGCCAAGAGGAGAGGGAGGACAGAATTCAATGGCGGTATGGTTATTAAAGGAACTTTAAGGTACATACATACTATAATCTAAGGAGATTACTGTGAGTATAGTTAGGCAAAAGCAAGTTAAGAAGCTTTACAGAACTCTTGAAGGAACACTGTAGGTTCTGAGGGCATAGGAAGAAGTTATTGCTAGTAACGACTTTTGTAGGTTCTATGGTATGTATACATACAGTATACATGCAGTACTCTACAAATCAGTGCTGCCATTTTAGCAATTTAGTTGCTAGATCTGGCAACTTTTAAAATTATTTGCAACTTTTTATTTGAAAATGCTATTAGCCACAAATATAGCAATTTTTTGTTTTTTCTTTAGCAATTTTAGCAACTTTGTTAAAAAACTAGGAATTTTTAATTTTTTCGAAACATTTTTGCTTTTATTTACATATTTTTGCAATTGATTGCAAAAATTTCGATTAATAATAGTTCGCAAAGATATCGGAACTTGTTTTTAACTCAGTGACATTGAGTCACTGAGTCAGTGGTTCGATTATATGAAGAACTTGAAATTATTAGTGAACTAGGTAACTCTGTTAATGGTGTTCCTTGTGATCGGATTAAAATGCCAAAAATGTACAAACTAAAGTTCGGGACGCCTGGCTCCAAGATGGAGAGTTTAAGCAATGGATTCGCAAGGATAGCACTGATCCAGAAAGAGCGTATTGTACGTATTGTAAATGCACAATAGGGGCAAAGCTTTTTGACATCAACCACCACGCCACCTCAAAAAATCTGAAGATAACATTTTAAGTATTCTTTAATTTAGTGTTTACGTAATTGCTTACGATATGAAATAATGTTTCTTCCTAATTACATACAAAAATTTGTTAAAAACGAACATTTTAATGATTTAGCAATTTTTTAGCAATTTTCACAAAATATTTAGCAATTTTTACCCCCAAATCTAGCTATTTTTGCTCTGGAGATTCTGGCAGCACTGCTACAAATACTAATATTACGTAGGGCTTTAATTCTCAGAAGACACAAGATAAGGGAAACATTGTCTAAACCGTGGAAAGATACTTGAGCTTGTGCGAGATATTGGCCTGAAGAAGGAACTCTTGATTACCCAATCTAATATTAATCAGAACGTTTAAACCCATTGCTTGATGTGGTTTAGTTGCAATTTTCTTATAATAAATTATTATCAACTTTACTTGCAGAAGATAGCAAGCAACTATGCTTATCTACTTAATCAATATCCTAATTTTGAGTATGCTCTACCCTATAGAACAATAGAACTTTGCTCCACACACTTATCATAACGTGTGTCTATAAAATTAATGATTTCATATGTATTTAATGTTTATGTGTTTTACATATTTGCCACATTAATAAAATGCTTAAAACACGAAAAACAAGTCTAAAGTGTGACAACAGCTGATAAACGGCACTTAAGTCTAGGCATTACACCATAAGCACTTGACATTGTCACATTTGTCTTGGCTTTGTAACAAATGTAAGTACATAAATTTAACTGAAGCAAACAAATGGCAATAACAACAGCACAAAAAGAAAACAAAAACTTTAAACTGTGCTGCAAAAAAATTGAGAGCTTGTAAAGGGGAATTACGGCTGAAAGTCACTACAAAAAAAGTTGAAAATTTGCCTTTTCGTCTTGATATGTTCTTCTCCCTCTCTCTGTGTTTTTTTTTATACTTTTTTTAAGCAATTTTTTGTTAGTTAAATATTGACAAAAGGCCGTAGTGACAATGACGCATTTTAGACAGGTCGCTAAAGCAAATAGGCGATTGTCTAATGTCTAACCGCAAAAGTCTAGTCATATAAGAAAAGTAGAACAACGTATTTCAAATATGGCATATAACACAACACAAAAAAGCAGAAAAAAAACGAATACTAAAAAATGAAGAGGAATTCGCTGTGGCATGACATCATAACGAACATAAACGAATCGAGGCAGCATAAACACTTAAAAACAACAGCAACAAAGGCAGAAAGAAGACAACAGACTGTGTGCTGTCTGTCCGAAGTGCCTGCATAACATAATGGCACTCAAATAAAACAATTAAGGCCCACATACACACAAGCATGTCAGAAGACGATGCAGGATATACACACACTCGCACACACACACAACCTGTATGAAGATGCCCCAAAAGATTGCCAACGATTTGGACTTTCAGCACTGCCAAAGGCTCGTGCAGGTCGCATGCCAAAATTAAGGGGACCCAAAAAACGTAATAACAAGAAAACCAAACAAAACAGAACCACAAAAAAATACAAATAAAAAACATAAAACTAAAACAGCAGCTTGGCATTTTTGGCATTGAACCCTGCGGCTACAAAACGCACAAAAAATAAGCAGAGCGAAATGAAATCAAAATAAATCTCAATAAAAAAATGCGTGCTCCGAACTGAAGAAGCTACTCGAGACGGTTTGTCTGCCAACGGCAATATGTTGATATAAATAAAATTCACGATTTTTCTATTGCCACTACACTGCAAGAAAAACAAGCGAAAAGTAGCAACGACTAGTAGTTACACTGTAATCAGTACAGGACGAAACTGATTTATACAAAAGAAATGGGAAAACATAATGCATAATATACAATAATAATATAATAATATATTCAAATGTAAATTTAAATAAAATTTATATAACGAAAGGTATTTAATTTTTATTCTAAAAGTTATAATTGGAATGTGTTAAAGTTTTCATTTAGAAGAAAATATATATAATATAGGATTCATTATTAATTATAATTTAATGAGTTTATTACTATTTCCGGCAATTTAACTAGAGTGGAAGTTGAAGTGCAGTTAACGAAATGAATTAAAATACCGGAAGAAAATAACCAGCGCAATCCAGTGCTATAAAATATATATATACAAAAATAAACTCTGACTAGTATAAAGTAGTCTGTCCCTTATTTCAACCTTTCTTTTTAAGTAAAGCCCTAAAATTTAAAATAAGGTATATACTTAAATAGAAATATTTAAGTTCTCGTACTTGAATACAAAGTCCGTTGTTTCGAATTTATTGTTTCTATATTCTATATTTATTGTTATTGTAGCTATAAAAACACCTCGCTCGATCATTAGTTTCCTACCCTAATTTGGATTTTCAGAGAAATTGAAGGAGGTTAAATTTTCTGTGAAAATGCAAAAGGAAGCTACTTATTGTATGCCATAAAATAATAAAGTGTGGCTTCATTTTTAAGTTTTTATTTTTTTATTGGTTTGTTTTTAAGACTTTCACCGGGTGTTATATTTTTATTATTGCAATTTGTTCTATATGAATTCCAAAAATGAATCACTTAAACCTAACTTTTTCCTTAGCCTGACAAACCTCATGCTCTAGTTGACATGCCACACACAGAGTGACTGACAAAAGAAAAGACTTAGACAACGAACTCAGGTAGCAGCAGCGCACAGTAGGTTCAACTGAAATGCTCATCATTAGAGAGGGCTCACAAAATACACTTTTGAGTCGTCGCCCTGTCATCAGGGTAATTCCATAAACATATGCCGAGTTCGAGCTGAAACCAGCCTTATTCCCGAGAGCCAAGTACACTCCCTATTTCCCGTAGTATTTAGTTTAAAGTCTCACTTATGTGGCCTTGTGACGCATTTGAGGTAATACCAATATAGATTCTGATAATCTTATCAATATATGACAGATACGTATGTGAGGTGCGCTCTGTTTGCACCGTAAAAAAACGCATTGTCTTAACGTCCGTTTTGCAACCAATTTGGTTAAATATTTAAACAATTTATGAGGCGCGATGTTGACTACAAAAGGGCGTGTAATAAGAAAATTCGTTTTAGTAGCTCACTCCGCGTTAGTTCGACTAGATCAGCGACTACAGGATATCATATAGTCGCACAATATATATGCCTATCCATGTGTATTTATTATAATTGTGACTTGCACAGACTCGCACCAGTTTAAAGCTTCAAGTTCGCATCGATTATTGGTAATATATTCATTAGCACTTTGATTCCAACTATCACGGAATTGGACTACAACCAAGCGACTGTGTGTGTGTGTGAGTGTAAAAAATATACAAATGAATTGCCAAATATTGTTATTAAACATGTACTCAATGTGATTCGATTCAGCGTATAATCGGCCACTTCAATAACAACCAAATGAATTGCATAATGAAAGCGCAAAATGCATGCGAATTGCGTGAGCTGCATAAATTCTCAGCGTAAAGTGTACAATAAATTAATGTAATGAAAGTGGGCGAAAACAAAAACATAAACAACACAAAAGAAATTTACAGAAAGTTAAAAAAAAGTGGAGTTAAACATAACTTAAGCACATTATATAAAAACTTAAACAACTCAGAGCAGAGAGTAATTTTTAATTTTAAATCAAATAAAATGCAGCTAACAATAAATTTTAAGTAAACATATATTATATATTTATTATTATTTAATAATTATGTTAATATTTAATATTATATACTTAACTCTCTGTAAAAGTTGAGAATATATGCTAATTTTATTTCACTTCTCTCAAACTCTTTTTACATTTATTACATATAATTATCTGTAGAATATTTAAACAATTGCTAATATATTTAAAAAGTAAAATTTACTGCATTTTTATTTATAGTTTTATTTAATTAAAATTTATAAAAAAATTCAACATCTGTAAGGCTAGCAGTTTATGCCTTATTCTTTACACTTCTCGCCAACTTTATTTTTATTAAATTAAATTTAAAATAATGGAAATAATAAAATGGAGCAACACTATAGTATTAAAAAGTAAAATTTACTGAAAGCAATTAATATTATAAGTTATGACTTAACTGAATTTAATTTGGTTTAAAACGCCGCAAATATTCAATTTTAATTAATCATCTGTAACTAACTTTACTCCACTTCTGGCAAACTCTATTTGTATAACATTTACTGCGTTCAATTAAGTAAACTCCTAGCTTAAAATGTGTGTCATAAGTACTCGTAGATGGGAAAATTAATTTACATAGAAAAAATGGTTTAATGTTGCAATTAAAAATTCAACGAACCACAAAAATTCAAAGCCAAAAACCAACTCATGTGCCACATTGAGGAAGCGTAGAGCTACGCACGTAGGTCATAACGCACACGATTTTATGTAGAAAAAAAAAACCAATTTAGACAATGGAAAAAATGTAAGAAAAAAACTTACAAATTTGCGCAAAAGGCAGATGAAACTTAGATACATTCGACGCTTGGCCACAAAAATTCCAACAAACCAGAAAAAACGAAAAACAAAAGTTATGTAGTTATGGAATTGTCTCAGTAAAGTGCCCCAAGAATATCGTATATATCTTGTGGTATCATATTTTGCTAACGCTTTAGTTTTTATTTTACTCGCACAACATTGAATGAAACCTTGAGTAGAGTAAAGTTATGGAGAGAATTCATTTACAGTGTACTCCACTGCAGTCTTTGACTGCATTCCTCACAGTTTATGCATTGCTTAAGTCTGCCGAATATTTCCGTATTTCCTTAGTGATATTAAATGTATCGTTTTGAATTATAAATCTGTTTGTCAGCGTGATGGCAATAATATTATATTCGTTGACATTCTGCTTGAACTTCCTTCTATAAGGTGACAGAGACCTCAGTTCGCCTTGCATAGCTGACGATATACCGCTTGAATTTTGATGACAAACTGTTGAATGTTTTAGTTCTGTTTGTAGTATTTTATCAAATTATTTTGATTTGGATATAGTATATAGACTTAAGCTATGACAAGTTGTAAGTGAAAGGGAATAGCTTAGGTAATGCTTTCGTTTGATTTTTGCTATTGTTATTCTGTTGAATGTTTTAGTTTTATTATCAAATTATTTCTGTTTTGATCTGAATATAGTATATAGAATCAAGCTATCACAAGTTGTAAGTGAGAGGACATAGCTTAGGTTAACATATAGTATCCTGAGGCTATGCTTTAGTTTGATTGTTGCTATTGTTATTGCTATGTCTCTCTCCAGCACTTGGCGCATCTCAGGCCATCTGAGATATTGAAATGTTTGTTGGTAAATACCAACTTGTATTTATTTACACTATACACATGGCGCCTATACAAGTTTGGGGGCCAGCACGTTGCCACTTTATCAGCATCACGCTCTTAAGATTCCAACTAAACATAACGAGCAAAACTGAGAAACAGAGCAATACACTATAGCAGCTGCTGCTGCTGCGGCTGCTGCTGCTGTTAGTGCTGCTGCTACCTGACGCCTCAGCTTGAGCTTCAGAGTCAGCGTCAACAGAGCTGATCGAGACCAAGTTGAGTCAAGTTGAGTTGAGCTGAACTGAGTTGGTTTCGGTTGATGGTTGGTCGCGGTTTTTGTTTCTGCTTTCAGTTTCATTTGAGACGTTGTCGCGGCCGCAAGTGTTGGCACACACAGCTCAGCACAGTAGACAGCAACACAACAACAACAACAACAACAACAACAACACGCAGCGTGTGTGTCGCTATTAAAACTAAAAACAACAACAACAACGAAGTTTTTTAAACGGGTTAATCAATACACAAACAAACAAACAAAACGCGGAGTGCAAGTGTTTCAATTTAGCAGTTGCTTTTGTTGGTTTGCATAATAACAACAATATCACAAACAATGCAAAGAAGTGCGCAAAATGCATAAATAAACTGCGAAAACAAAAAGAAATATATAATATAAATAAAATATATATAACGCGACGAGAGTACGTACAAAATAAAAGTAAGAAAATAATAAAAATCCGGCCGCAAAACAAGTTCGTTGCCTAAGTCATTTGTTTGCCGAGACCCCCGCCCCCTTGCTCGCCAGCAACTATCGATCTATCCACACTTTCAAAAACTTAATTATTTATAATACTCGCAATTTATTGCTAATATATGCATATCTTAACGTTCAGTTCGCCACGTCGACCAGAAGTCTAATAAAACACACACACACACACATACATCGAAAAGGCAAGTGGTATAAGAAATTAAAAAAAAAATGACATGAATAAAATTTAAATCAAATAAAAAACAGAAGCAACACAGATATAACAGAGAATTTTTGTGCTCAAAATGTCAAATGTTCACATCCAAAGAGAAGCAAATAAATCACAATAAGTGAGGCATCGACAATCACACCAAATGTAAATCAAATTTACAAAATTGCTGCCATTTCAATGTCAAGCGAAAATATTTACAAATACCCAGAGTCAGACTCATAAACTCGTACGAGTATTCAGTAAACAGCGCGTGGGTATTACTGAAGGGTTTACAAACGTGTCTCTCTCCCCACCTCCCCCTCCTCCTCACCGACGAACTGCCACAATTTGAGTGCATTTTTTATTGCAATTTGTTTGCATTTCGTTTTGTTTGCGTTTCAAACGCGGCGCAGAGTGAGTGTTGAAAAAGTAAACGAACTGTTAGATACCCTAGAGGGAGTGTGAAAGCATTGTGAAGATTTATATTTCAAGAAGAAATTAATGAGGACGGTAAATAAGTTAGAAATCGCACGATTTACGATGTTATAAATAATGTTAATATGTATCTTAACATTTTTGAGGAATCTAAATTCTTAAGCTAATAATAATGTTAATATTTAAGTTCAAAATGTACAGATTCATAGAATGAAATATGAGAGCTTCCATTGAAAAATGTAATATTTAGTCACTGCTTAACCTGAATATATAATCTTAACATCAACTCAAAGTAATGCAAATGTGCTTTCTTCTCCTCCTTGAAATATATTTTTAGAGTCCTCTAATTCAATTATTTCAATCTATCAATTATTTTATTACAATTGAAATTTTTTCAATTCAAACTTGAATTTATTATTTTACTGAGAGTTTACAGTGATATTTTATGTTCCAATTGTGTGTTTCTAAAGTGGTCTTTAATCTTAGTATAAAAATTTAGATGTTGTATTTGAGATTGTCTTTAAGCCATGCTATTTCTCAAAGAATTATGCTTCATTCTCATACTTTCGTTTTCTAAATAGCAGTCTCAAATTCTCACTTTAAATAATCATACATCATACAGATCTTATTTTATCAGTGACTCTCAATTTCATAGAGTATACCGAAATAAAAACAACAAAAAAGTGCACGAAAAAAAACGCAATTTGAATTTATAATTTTCGCAATTATTTTTCATTAATTTGTCGAGCCATAAAAAGCCATCCAAGTGATATAAAAAACAAATCAAATGCTTACGCGTTCTATATGCACAAACTGTCGATCTTCAACCTCCCCCCTCCCCTTACCATTTCACGCTCCTGGATACTGGGATATAATTGCCCAGGGCAGCGCGTTTCTAATTTGTTTATAGCAGTCTAAAATATCAACTGTCGTTTGCTGATTGATGAACTAACGCAGCCAGTTTGTAACGTTTTTTAATCTCTCCCCCTCCCCTCTCTCTATCGTTCGGTCTGTTGTTTTTTAATTAAAAATAAATTGCCTATAAATAATAATAAACAAATTAATGACTGAGCTCACACTTCAATCCGTGTTTTGTTGCGTGTACTCGCTAAATTAACAAACTCACGTCAGCTGCTGGCAATTGCTGCAATTGAATGAGTGATTGATATGCTGCATAATCTCTGATTGATGTCAGAGTTAAGATCTTGATCAGGTTGGAAGCACGTTCATTCAAATTCAAGAATTATGGATGGCACGTAAATGCGCTTATGAATAAGCCGCAAGGTTTACTAACAATTGGCATTTGCACATTCCGCATATTCGATAATCTAATCTATATAGTAGTAACCCCCAGCTATCTTATCATTGACTCATTAGTAGATTAGCTCATTAATAGATTAACTATTAATATGCTTAAGACTGTCTATGGGTTCATTGAAGTGCCACAATGAAACAGAAATACCTTTACGAGTAGGAATAGTGTGAGAATGCAGACAAAAATAATAAGTAGAGTTACCTGAAGTGAGCTTACTCCGAGTATTTCAATACCAATTTCCTAATATGTATGTACCTTGATAATGAATTTCCACTTTCTTATTAAAACAATTGAATGGAAAATGTAATAGATTGGAGTAAAAATTTCAATCAATTAGATAACATTGTAACATAGATTATAGATTATATCATAACACCTGCAATGAATCCCGATTCCATTCAATGGATTCACTCCTCTCTCTGGCTCCCTGGACAGTTGTGCTGCCTTCTGTATTTACACTATTCAAACTATCTATGCATTAAATTTTAGTTAATTACAGAACCTTTTGCTCTTAAACTAAGATTGAACACTCGATAAAAGAGTGTATATTATAAGAACAAAAAGTTAAAGCTATCAATTATCCATTGTTTGAGTATTATTCTAGTATACTTATAATTGAAAGGTCATGAAACAAAGGTATAGATTCAAATTGATTGAAACTATTCAATTGCTTTTTATCTAATTGAAATCTTGCTTAAACTATCTTTTTAATAAGTATATACGCTTACAGAATTATCATACTAGCCACTGAGCAGAGCAGTCATAAATAAGTAACAGTTAATTATAGGGATTTTCATAGGAATGTCATTTATAGAACCTGAACTTTAGAGCTGTGTAATAAGTGGAACCGTTGTATCTCTATGCAACTAAACTACTTATTATAATCAACTAGGCTTTTGTGACCACAGAACATCGATTACAGGTGTCAAAATGAGTTGGGTGACCGACTGACAATTAGCAATCTGAGCAAATCATTTCACGCTTCGACAACTGAATATACTCATACTAATAATGAATACCTATAGCAGATAGAACTAAAAGAACTACGTGCTTGCTCTCTTTGAGCTTGTCTTGTGGGTGTTTTATGAATGGAATTGTTCGATTACATTCATACGTGATTCAATTACCACTCATTCCAAGGCGGAACTGCATATCAGTGCTCAGTGCTCAGTACTCATGTGATAAGTTCTCAATTGGAGATTTCATGTCATGGCAACCGGGTCCAAATTCTGCTCTAAGTTTTGCGGCCTCTCTTCTCTCGAACCGGCTTCACACAAAATGCGCATTGACCTTGCAACGCCTGTACAAAATTGATTTTTTTCTTCTTTTTTATTTTTGAATTAAAAATAAAATAAAACATTTTAAAAACGCGTCGAGCGCAGCTGCCAAAAAAAAGAGAGACGAGAAAAACGAACGCAGAATATTTTAACTTAATTTATTTCCACATGCCTTTTGTTGTTGCTATTTACGCATAAATAAGCGAGCGTGAGTGCTGCAGTCGCGTGTGCTCTGCTGTAAGACAGACTTGAATAATGCTCTCAAATGAGTCAAAGGTTGGAATCATTTTCAATGTGTATTCTTGAATGATTATTTTGCTTATTTGCCGAATGAATCCAGTATTTTTTCGATAAGCAAGCCGAAATACCAATGATAACATAAAGTTTTTATATTTTATATTATTTTGGCATTTGCAAAATTTCAATTTTTATTTGCAACATAATATATTTCACTTGGATGACTATGACATAAAAATAATCGAATTTGTGAATCCATTTATGGATTTATGAATGAAATCAGGATGAGCCAAATGAGCAATGAAAAAAGGCTTTTCATTTTCAAAATAGTTCTTGAAAACTGGAGTCACGATCCAAAAGAACTTTTAGATATAGAAACGTGTGTATTAACCAACTAATTAAGATATAATTTAAAACACACTCCCAACGTGCTCGTGCAAACTGTGCATACCCCGTGGCAGTATCTTTTTACAGTGTGGATTTATTTACCATACATTTTTTTATACTTTATTTTTTGCATGTTGTTAATTAATGACAACTGTTAGGAGTTTGCCGCGTCGTTGCACACACATCACGAGTCGCCATAAAAGGGGGAAGAAGACAATAGCAACAACAACGAAAATAAAGGAGAAGAAGAGCCAAGAAATCAATCATTTAAATTGATTTGTTGCTAATTTGTTATTCAAACAAGTCGAAGCAAAGGCAGAAAAAACGTAAAATGCATTCATAAAATAATAATATAAATAAATAAAAGAAATAAATAATACTGTGTGCGAAACATTTGGCTGTGTGACGTGTACATTCAGGTGCTAATTGCATTTACTTAATTAAACGTTAAAAGTTGAGCAAATTAAGCGACAAACAACATTGGACATGCGAAGGCAACATACACAGAAGCGATAGTAATAAAAAAAGTATACACAGAAATTAAACTTGAGTACGCTTTAATCAAGTACGAGCATCAGTTTTAGTTAGTTATTAGTACTTAATTGTGGGGCCTAGCATAACCAACTAACTTTACAAAAAACACTGGCAATAGCGATGGGTATCTGCTAGAAAATGACGATTAATATCGTAGCAAAATAACAAATCAGATAATCGAAAATATTATTTTGCAATAGGTATCGACGATATCGGAGCAAATATCGATAAGAATCGATATGGTGTCTTCATTTGTTATAAAATATTCAATTTACAAAATAATTGTAAAATATAAATATAATTAAAGAATATATTCTCAGATTAAAATAATGCTTAAATTTAGTGTAATAAAAGTGCACGTAATTAACGAGAATAATAAAAACAAAAAACAATTAAAAATTAGTAGAACCATTGACTTTAAATTTAATTTATAAACTACAGCCTAAATAGGATTATTATTCAGGCCTGTTCCTATTTTCGAATTCGTTCAATCAATTTACTTTAAAAAAAAAAATGGGGTTCCAAAATTCAATTCATAGTTTTCGATTAGCTTCATATTTCGAAATAGATTAGCTTCGTGAGTAAGTACAATAAACATTTTCTTTTCTTGAAAACGATACATCGAATCTAGGAGCCCCATCTTTTTCAAAACGTGAATCGATTGAACGAATTTTAAAATGGGAACAGGCCCGATTTATTCAAATATTTACACTTTGGTATAACTTCACTCTGCCATCAAAATCTAGAGAAAATAATTTATTGCGATATATCGAATTACATATCGATGTATCAATTATACTATATATCGCATTAGGTATATAATTGAGTAAAATATCGCTTTCCTGTATCGATGACCATCCCTAGTTGCCAATGTTGTTGTTGTGTCTTTAGCTGCATTTATGCGTCTCACGCTTCGATCATTTGCTAATGTCAACGCCATTGCCTCCGCTCTTCGTTTTCCTCAGCTGCAGCAGGTTTCGACAAAAAGTAAAAACTAAATGAAAAAGCTAAATAAACATAGTGCCAAAAACCTTGACCATATCTTTGTGGTTTCAAGAGTTTCTTTTATTTTAGTCTTACACCTATACTAACACACCCGTGTTAGGCGGGTGTTTTGTGATCACTTCTTGTCGCTAAAAGAAAACCTTTCTTCTAGTCTGTAAACTGCATGTTGTTTATACCATATTTAAGCATTAATTTAGTTGTTTTAGTCGCTTTATTGTGTATTACATTGACTCTTGACTATGAACATGACTTTTGCCAAAACATTTCTGTTCATTGCTTTATCAAGTTTCAATCTAAAGATTTGCTTAATAAGCAGTTTAATGCTTGCATTCGCACTTGTAGCGGGTACATGATGCGGTCTACAGTCGGACGCTACCGACAGCAAGAGAACCTATTATTATTAGTGGATATATTTGGGATTTCCAATCACGTATTTATACATCATACCAGAAGCAATTAGTGTCTATTCTGCCCATCCATTCTTTCTCTGTTTTTCTGCCTCTCTCTTCTCCTTTCCCTTTACACCTTACAGAACCCACGTCACTTGACTAAAATGTACAACATTTCCTACATTTTTCTCGGCTATTACGGGTCACTATTGATTAAGAAAAAACAACAACTTTTAATTATGTTAAACACATTTCACTTTTCGCATTGCGAAAGCGTCGAAACTATATAAATAACGGCAAATTGAGCGCAATTTCAAAGCAAATACATACGAAAATAAATCATAGCAATAATGAGAGTAAATAATAACAATAATAATGGCCCATAATTGCGTCAACCGAAAGAGAGGCGATCAATCAATGTACTGCCAGCTTCGTCTGGCTTTCAAAAATATTTGATTTATGACAATTTGTTGTTTACATTGATATTTGCAGATCTTGGATGCTAATAGATCGCTGATAGACAGGAGCAGCAGTACATAAAACTCGAACCATCTCAAAACAGTTGCCATTTCAATGATATTGCGAACGAGTCTTTGGGTCGTTGGGCTCCTGGTGCTGGCGCTGTGCCACGTGGAGGCCCAGGATGTGGATTATAGTGCAGGGGGCGACAGTGGGAGTGCTGACATGTTTGGACCCGACCAAATGAGTAATCTGGAGACCGAGGCAGAGCATAGTCGGAACAGTCTGGAGAGTGAGAGTGATGATAGTGCAGCGGACAAACAGATGGCCACCACACTGCCGCCCATGGAGCAAGCCAGCACAGTCAAGACGCCGGCTGTCACAGAAGCTCCTATGGCTTCAACGGCTGGAGTCACCGAACGGGATGAGAATACTGCGGCTGAGGTCATGGAGGATGCACCCACACAAAAGCAGGAAACAAAGGTCGAGAAACCAGCAATGCATTCACAGGAGTATTACTACGAGGAGATGCAGGACGAGGAGCAGCATGACGAGCAGCTGGCCACAAAGCAACCAGCAGAGCCTGTAGAGCAGCGCAAGGAACCGGCGGAGGAGCAAGCGACTGCCACAACCACCACAGTGCCCGACTATGTGCGCAAGGCAAAGGCGGAGAGATTCCCTCAAACAGAGACCTCAGACTATGCCGACGCTAATCATGGCGTGGTGGAGCAGCAAACGCAAAAGGTCAACCAGTCAGCGGAGCATGAAGAGGAGATCATCTATCACGATGAGCCAGCACAGCCGCTGGCCCATGTGCAGCAGTTGCCCACGCACAAAAAGGCCAAACCCTTCAAGGCCAGCTCCGAAGAGTACTACTACGATGACCCCATTGACAATGCCGAGCCACGCACCACAACCACAAAGACCACAACCACCACAGAGCCGATGCCACTGCCCGTGCTGCAGTCACGTTTCGGATGGCCGGAGTTGACACCCAATATGTTTGCCACAAATGCTCCACCTGCTGCCACCACTATCGCTACCACAACAACGACTACAACCACAACCACAACTACAACCACAACCACACCGGCACCACGCAAACAGTCCAAGCACATACACCTGGCCAAGCCGGAACTGCTGCCCGCCGATCAGCTGCGTAACTACATCAAGGATGTCTACATACGCATGCCATTGGCGGTGATAGTGGACCCATCGGCCGCCTCCCTGGATCAGGCCAAGCGACTCTACATAGATGCGTTGCAGGACAAGAACATCAACATCAAGATTGTGCTCGTCACGCTCAATGCTTCGGGTAAGAGAATACGCGCTCCTATGCTTATACTTTGTCTAATATTTGTGCTTATAATTACTCCCAAGTTCGTTGTTCTACCATTTATACTTATACTCACTCTTATACTGAATTTGTTTTCTTTTTACTTGCTGTTGTACGCAGTCTTATACTTAATTCTTATACTTGAATTGCCACTTAAACGAGTTCTTATATTTTCATCTTAGTTATAAGTACATACTTATACCCAATCTTGAAGGCGCTCTTATACTCATGAGAAAATTTGTATTTACTCTTCTTATGTATACTTTTGAACTAATTCTAATACCTATAATGTTAGTCACTCTGACACCCTCTGTTAATGTTTTCTTTAGTATAAGACTATGTGTGTTATTCCACAATTTCACTTATACTTATACCCACTACAACTCTTGCTTATACTTTGTCGAATATTTGTGCTTATAATTACTCCCAAGTTCATTGTTTTACTATTTTTACTTATACTTGCTCTTATACTGAATTTGTTTCTACGTACGTAGTCTTATACTTAATTCTTATACTTCAATTGCCACTTAAACTTGTTCTTATATTTTCTCAATCTTGAAGGCGCTCTTATACTCATGAGAAAACTTTTATTTACTCTTCTTATGTATACTTTTGAACTAATTCTAATACCTATAATGTTAGTCACTCTGACACCCTCTATTAATGTTTTCTTTAGTATAAGACTATGTGTGTATTTCTCAATTTTACTTATACTTATACCCACTAGAACTCTTGAACGCTGTCTTATACTTTTATATAGTTATTGTCACTCGTATACTTTCATACTATGCTTGTTCTCACTCGTATACTCTTTATTATAGTTATGCTTAGGATATTCTTCTACTTATTTACTTATACTCTCAATGGCTTACAGGTGTACCCTCCGCCTTTAGCTTCAACAACACGCGAGAGTTTATTGCGGGCCTCAACAGCACCAGAGAGCAGGAAGGTGGCAATGCCTTTGTGGGCATCCTACAGGCCGCCGAACTGGTGCCCTACGACAGTGCCATTTTCATATCCACAGCTGTGGTGCCGCCACACACGGAAATGGTGCAGGATGCAGCTATAACGCTGCTGAAGAAGCGCATACGCGTAAGTCAATGGCATGAATAGTGTACTACACCATTCGGATATATACTCGATACTCTACTATTTGCAGTTGTTTATGCTTTGGTATGGCGAGCGCGCTGCCAGCGAGAATGAGACTGAGGAGGCTGTGGGCGGCATACTGGGCGAGGTGGCCATACGCTCTGGCGGCGAAATCATACACATTGTCAGCACTGAGCATGGACAGCATATAGCGGGAAATACGGTAAACAACAAGAAGAAGAAAACGAGGCACAACACGATGGTGCTGTGGAGTAATTAGTGTAATTAAAAATCTGTTGGCTGTTGGCGCTGGCTGTTGAAATTGAAAGTGCCTAAGCAGCCAAGTGAGACGCAAATCTCAGCTTGGATTACCTTTCGGGCAGGTGCTCAAGAGCACGAAGCAGCAACGCGCTGCTGCCGCCGCTGATGATGTTGCATCTTTGTGCAAAACTAGGTTATGGAAAGAAAAGTGAAGGGCAAACGTTTGTTTATAGAAAGGAAACTTAGACATTCCAAACAACAACCACAACAGCAACAGCAGCAACAACAACATCAACTAATCCACGTTTGTTTTTAACTTCTCTAATTGCAGCTAACACTCGTGTCGGATGCTTACCAGGGCACACAGGATCTGTCGCTGCCCGTGGACACCACGCTGTCCAGTTTGCATGTTCGCATCGATGCCAATATGCGACGTGCCACACTGGCAACACCCAATGGTGGTTAGTTCAAGCGTTCACTCGTTAACACCGTATAAACGTTGCTATTTCACTGTCTGGTACTAACCAATAGTAGTTGCAGCTGAGGTGGCACTCAAGCAGGGTTGTACTTTATAGCATAGGTTCTGTATGTGTACGGGTTCAACAGTAAGGGATCTTCAATCAAGTGGCACATAGTAACGCGCGATTGCCACGCCTAGGTTAAGTTCGATTTAAGCTATGTTGTAGCTAACGATATCTATACAAATATGTAAATGTACGTATGTTAACTTAACTCATTCGCTATCTACTTCTATAACACGATTTCTATCGCTAACTAAAGCAGGGATGTTGATAATGTATCGAATATTCGAGTATATTCGTTCGTTCAACATCCCTCAACTAAAGCCAGTCTTTTGTAATGTCTTAATCAGTCAACTGTACCTATTTATATGTGCTTAGCTGTAAGTTCCATACTATTAACTAACCAGTCCCGTTCCCACTGATTATATCTCTTTATGTATATAGCAAAGAAACAAAATCCCTCTTACGCTTTCCTTAACCAAAACAAAAAGACACTGATTCTATTCGTGTGACCACGAGTGTATTCAGTGACTTTGATCAAACGCTAGCCTAATGCTCAACATAATTAACATTAACTTGTAGTACAAAAGGAATTTTCAAAAATAAATATCTATGTTTAATGTTCTACGCAATAAAGTAATAAATGTTTAGCTTTAAGGGTCTACAATAAAAACAACAACAACAAACAACGAAACAACAACAATTAACCACACTTTTTTATAAATGTATGTATAGTCTGTATGTGTAATCGGCACCAGCTTAAATCTCTCAATGCACCTGTTGTCCTTTGTTATGTCCTGCGCGTAAGTATTACGATCGATATCACGTCTTGCACTTTCACATTTGCTAACTATAGAGCACAAATTCTAACTGCTTCTAATGCCCAAGTACAGCTATACTTATAAGTAATTACTATCAGATTGGCTTTATAGTCGCTCTCTCGCATTAATCACTCCACGCGAATAGCCATGTCCACGTCGCTGAGTGCAAAGTTCGTATACACTGTGATTATAAACAAAATAAAGAGTGTAAATGCCAGACAAAATGCCATTATGAGTCAAAAAAAAAAAACTGGCGACAAGTGCCTGGCTCAGTTCAGATTCCAATGTGAGTGGGAGCTTATCGCAAGTGTTGCCCTATTGTTGAAATTATTTAAATTTACAGAAAGTAAACATAGTATGTATATTTTTACATACATAGTATATCAAAATGATATATGTTGGTTTAAACATACATATCTTTGTAAATGAAAACGTACGCAGTTTACGATATACATACATATGTACGTAAGCATACAGTGCGTTTCATAATCATAAGACACTTTAGAATTTGTTAAAATAAAATTACTGGGATTTATGCAAAACCGATTGGTAGAGGTTCTAAAAAGTCAAGGACGATATACTAAATATAAAAAAAAATCCAAAAAAATGATCTATCAATTGGAAAGCTTCAATTGCCAGATACAAGAGATATATGTACATATATGTAAGTGCCTTATGATTATGAAACGCACTGTATGTATGGAGAATGTAAGAATTACATCGAAGAATTACATCGAAATTATGCCAAACCCCACCACCCGCAATACGCATTACCGCTACCTTTTTTTGCACATATCCATTACAGTTACTGGAGCAACACTAAAGACATCCAACTATAATTGAAAATAAAACCAAAATTATCATTTCTTGATAATATAACACATATTACATATTAACAATGCACATATGTACATATGTATGCCGCCTGACACGTCATAATATTCACACACACACAACTATGGGGCTCTGTGAAAAAATGCTTTGTTGACCAAAATGATGTAGTTCATAAATACATACATACACGTGCATATGTAAGTCAGCCAGCGTGCACATGCCTGGCCATTGCCATGGCCAAGTTCAAAAGTGGCCTGACCAAAATCGACTAATAGCCAGCGGATGCGATGCGGAGCACACGAATTGGGATTTATATTACGCCGCGATTCATGTCAAGTGACAAGCGTATTTAGTAGGCACATTAAACGCGGGTTGAGTAACACTTTAGCGGCATCTAATTGTTTAATAATTTGTGTGGTTTCACAACGCAAAATAATCGTTTTTATGCCAAGTATTTTTTGCAAAAGTGTTTTCCTTTCACAACAACACAGCAACAGAAAACACTAACAAACAAACCAGCTGGTAGCCGCTGCATACACAACAACCGCAGAGTTGCCAGCGCACAAACTATAAATTTATTTTTGCAATTGAATTGTTTAACTGTTTGTTAACTTGTACAAATATTTACATGGCGAACTTAATCATTATGTAGTTCTAATTATAGCAGTGCACTTTATTTAATTAATTTCACTTTGTGTATTGCACTTGCTGGCAACAGTCTGGCAACGCTTCACGAAAACAGCTGTGCCTGCGTTCACACAAAAAAAGCGCTAATTTTGGCGCAAAAGCGCCAAGTGTGGCAACGGTCCAATAGCTTATCTACGTATTTTGTTTTTGCACAGATATCAATTTGAAGAAACTGGTCAAATTTAAGCCAACGAACGACACACGAAGTGCTGGCACAGATGAACTGGATGCCTACGTACCACTGAACAAGGTGCGCAAGGCCACAATCCTTAAGCTGCAGCTGACGCCCGAATCGCCGGACGTTGCTTACAATGTTTTCATACGCGCCGAACGTAAAGCAGATGTTTTTCTGGGTGAGTTTAAGCGCAACAAATTAATTAAAAGCGTGCTTGGCACATACTGAACTGTACGTTAAGTATTAATTACGAAATGAGTTGCACACAACACAAAAACAAGACCAACTAAGCGACTGATAAGAGGCCCGCCAGCCAGCTTGCCTGATAACCGAGTCAACCTTGAGTGCGGCAGCTGAGCGTCATCTCAACGGCGTGGATTGTTGACGGCATCTATCGGTCCAAAACAATTAACCGATTGTTAATCTATTTACAATGTTTATAACTTCCGTTATCGTTTGCAGGTGAAATCATTAAACGAATTGATAGCTACTACTCGAATGGACACAGTGAACAGAAGCTCGAACCTCTGGCACGCCTGGCCAAGCTCAAGTTCCCCGATACCAAGGAAAAGATGGAGAAAGATTTGAGCTCGCCCAAGAACGAAGTGGAAACCTTTTCGGAAACGGAACTTGTTCAACCCACGACTAGTCTTAATCAGACACAGTTTGCGGCCGCAACAGGTGTGCCGCAACGTGCCACACTGAGTGCTATGCTGCTTCAGCGATGTGGTACCAAAATTGAACTCAATACGCAATCGCAGCTACTGGTAAATGCCGGACAAATGTCCACGTTACTATTCGAGGTGACCAATATGCGCGCAGAGCGCGTCTATCAAACTGTACAGGTGACGGACGAACGGCGTTTCCTCGTGCAACTAAGCCCAACCAGGTGAGTTGGCTCACGATGCAGTTATGAATGAAAATGCAAACATCTTTCTTCGCAGTTTCTATTTGCGGGCACATGAAACCAGTACTGTGCGTCTGACAGTGCTTGTGCCAACGGGCACAGCGCCGGGCACCACAGATAGAATTACATTCAGCAGTTATGGTCAAGAAACCAGCACATTGGCGGTCAGCTTGAAGGTGGTGTCCAGCATAGATGCGCAGGTGAGATAGGCATGCCCTGATGCTCAAATATCATAATGCAAACTCTACTACTACCACTATAGGACATCACGGGCCCCTCGCTGTCCTGGGAATTTGGCAGTCGATGTGACTATGTGAGCAATGATGGTCAGAGCTGTGGGGATCGTTTCTGGACACTGGACATTACCGCACAGGACTGGCAGTCGGGCATGTTGCGCCTGCAGACGACGCCACTGGACGGACTATTCTATCGCAATTACTATACGGCAGGCACCACTGAGCCACTTAAGGCCACCTACATGGCCTCGTGCTGTGAGCCTAAGGTGGCAATCACCGCTTATGATGCAGCAGGCAATCAACGCAGTATCAACATCGATGTAAGGGACGTGGTCCTGACAGAAGCTGCCATAGCTGCCATATGTCTGGGTGTCATTTTGCTGCTGCTGTTAATTCTCCTGCTCATTTGGAGCATTGTGTGGTGTTGCAGGCGGCGTAAGATATCGCTGGAGCTGCCCACCTATCGCTCACATTCCACACGCAGCATGGAATAGAATCAAGAGATATTGTGCCAAAAATAGCCAACTATAAAATCCGAATGTTATCAATTATCTTATATGAATAAAACCACTAGAAACACTGTATACGCTTATCAATCAAGGCAGACGCAACAAGTGCAAAGTGTGACCTGCGGCCTACTTCACGTCTCTCTCTCCGCCCCGTCTCTGAAACTTTTCCTCTCCATTGTTGACACACTTACCACGATTGAGGATGCCAGCAATGAGAGCGTTCGTTGGCTGTGGGGGCGGTGCATGCACCACTGGCGGTGCCGCTGGTAACAGTAACGGTTTGTTGGGGAAATCATCAAAGCTCAGTCCGGTTACGGAGGCGCTGAGCAGCGAATTATTAACAATTCGGTTTGCGTTGCTGTTGACGCGCGACGACACGTCACCTTTGGAACGTTCAGACATGTTCAGATTGGTGTTTTAGCTGAGAATTACGTTCAAACTCGTCGCTGACGTTGCGTAATGATAATTGTTGTTCGACAAAAGTTACTATTTAGCGCACAGATGGTAGAAAAATGAAGAAAACAAGTCGGTCAAAAAATTACTTGCAACGCGCACAATACCAATCCAGCAACGGTTGCCACCCTTGGCGTTTTGCTCCAAAATTGGCGCTTTTTTTAATTGATGGCGCAATAGCACAGTCGCTAAATCTTGAATTAAAGTCAATTTCTAACAATATATGTATATATAATATAATTGAAGAAATTTCTTCTGTTGGGTTTACAAGCAGATTTATTTTCTAACTTTAAAGACCTACCGACAAGGTGTTGAACTAGATATTGGAACGCCATCTAGCGGCAATTTGATTTTGTTCACTTTCAACCCGGTGTGGTACGTAGCAACATTTTTTCCTTAAGTTCTGTTAATTAACAGAGTGCGCCAAAGACGAGATTCAAATGCAGAAATGGTTTAAAATCTTACGTTTTCCTGGCAGGTGATAAAATATAATAAAGTACTTTAAAGCAGTATTGAGGTACACATTATTAATTTATTTAAATGTTTTTTCTACCGAACTGTGCCTAAATGTACTGCGGTGAACGCAAATACTGCTGTGTTATCGGGTGTTTTATTTTGTACCTGTCCTTATCGAAGCGCACAACGGACTGAATACCATCGAAGAACCGGAGACCCGTGTAATACTCAATTTCAGCAATGTCGCTGAGATATGCGCTCAGTTTTTTGCCATTGCCATTTGTGGGAAACTTATTATCTATGATGTAGCCCTCCATATAGGGTGGGGTATCCGGCATTTGTGGATCAATGATGAGCACTTTGAAATAATGCGATGGTATCGGCAATGGTGTCCAGTCGACAATTTGGTATTCTAGTATCCACGAGTCGTCGGATCGAACCGAGGGCACATACATGGGTCCCGTATATACATAAACGGAGCCATACTTCTCGGTTAGCTCCGACACGTGATGTTCCAGCATTTGCCAGACGTCAAGCTTGAAAGCCTTACAGGGGCGATTACCACCACAACTGAGCACAAAGACATCATTGTAGCGCAGATGCAGTTCCTCCTCGTCTGCATCATTGGTGGTTAGCTTCTTGTAGTTGCCCCTCAGATGCTCGCACATCCATTTTGGTGAGAAGGTGCTCATGTCGTGCGATACAATGTAGTCCTTGTGCACATACATATTCTCCTGGCTCGGCAGCCCGAACCTAATCAGATCCAACAGATCTGTCGGATATTTTGGTTGGTTCTGGTCCTTGAACAACGCTGCGAGTCGATCAATCAATGAAAACAAAAAAAAGTTTCGTAATTTATCCGCAAAACATAATGACTTCTTACACAGCCTCGCTTCATGATCCGTTCTAAAGGTAGAAACCTACGAAAGACCAAGTGGATTATAAAGCAAATGAACAACAATTTACTCACGATCGGGTAGAGCTTATGCCGATGATAGTATATATACGGATCCCGTCTCACAATCCCAAAGAGTTGGCGCATTGAAATCTCCTGCTGACAATAGGCGCCACATACAAATCCCATTAGACTCGCCATGGCAAAGCAAATGCCTTGTTGGACGTATCTATCTGGATCCATGATTATTTGAACCAAAGAAAACTCTATGCTCTATTCTAGGGTTTATGTCTATTTACTGCTAATTTTGGATAGAGTGATTATACAGATATAATATATATATATATTTTATATGTATTTTTTCCTATATATATTTATGTGTAGAAATTAATAAATGTACGAGTAAATAAAGTGCAAAGCCTACTTTAGATGTTGTACAGTTTACGAATACTTAATGTGGATTGGCCTTTACAGGGATAGGGATAAATAGAGAAAGCGGGATTAACGGAATTGGTAACTTGATTAGGGATAAAGTAGATACAGTTAACTACCGCTTAAACGACTCTGTGCGTTTGTGTGTTCGCTGTTAGCGAAGCCGTTCAAACTAAGCCAAAGTTTCAGAGCGGACACACAAACGCACAGAACAGATTAATTGTAGTAATGTCAGCTTTAGCTTTAAACGATAATTGTAGTAAACTTTCAGAAAAATGTAAATTTGTGGCAATAAGATTAAATTAAATTTAGTAATCTCACATGAGCCGCCCATGGCAGTTGCTACTGGGCGTGGCATTGGCACTGAGCTCGGGATTGGGCTGCTTTGTGGCAGGCATATACTTTCAACACAAGCATGCAACTCGACAGCTGCAACAATTGGTGGAGCATGATCCTTACGCCTACTACATCAGTTTGAAGATCTTTGATGCCGTAAGTACTCGGGAGATAGTTCGAAAAATGGTTTGATTTTGAGAGGCTGGGCCGTAGTTTTGCTTTTTTAGCACACAACAGAATGAAGCATCTGTGCAGCGCATAATGAAGTATGGCTTTCCTGGCCTGGATGACATTCGAGTCTATAGCGACTTTGTGCTATCCTATGATCGACGTAATCGTGTCGCACATTGGGTCTGTGAGCATTTGCAGACGAGGGACTTACAGGCAGGACAAGGTGACCGGATAGTGCGACGTACTAGCGCCAGGTATCGACCAGATTTGAGTGTTCCATCGAATTACCGCTCCACACTGGAGGACTATAGGCACTCTGGTTTCGATCGTGGTCATCTGGCCGCTGCTGCAAATCATCGTGGCAATCAGTTGAATTGTAATGAGACTTTCCTATTGACCAACATTGCACCACAAGTTGGAAATGGTTTCAATAGCGGCGCTTGGAATAAACTGGAGAATTATGTGCGGGAGTTAACACAGCGTTACGGGTCCGTTTATGTCTGTACAGGTCCGCTGTATAAGCCACGACGACACCAGCACGGCAATAACAAATGGAGCGTAGAATACGATATGATAGGATCGAATATGGTAGCAGTACCGACTCACTTTTTCAAAGTTATCATGCTGGAGTCCAGACTGCCAATGGGTAAGCCCTATATGGAGGCCTATGTGCTACCGAATGCGGCCATATCAGAGAATCGAAAACTACGTGAATTCCTCTGTGATATACGTGAGATCGAGCACTATGCGGGTCTTCGTTTCTTCGACGGTTTACGGAGAAGCTTAATCTTTGGCAGTAATTTTCCCAGTGAATCGCAGGTTTTTCGGGAGTTTGCTTAAATTGTGTAGTATTTTATTCATATGCGAAGTAAACTTTTAGTTTGCAAATCTTTTGATACATATTTAAAGATTATTCACATAATTTATGTAATCTTCATCCAGACTACTATACTCATTGACTTTCTCATAAGGCTTACAGTAAACTTGTCCTTTTCGTATATTAAATACGTAGGCGGTATACGGGGAGTCCACGTCAGACATGACTCTCTTCATATCGACAAGACACTTGTGCAAAATCTGCATTTGAGCTTTTAATTTCGCTGCATTATTCTGAAATTTTGAAATAAACAATTTAATGTCTGGCTGGCTATGTTTTATGTATATTTACCCCATCAACGTCAAGGACACTGAAAGTTTCAATCGGCTTATTAACGATGCCATTTTTATCAACATATGCCATGTGTAATTTCTCAATTCCCACAATGTGGGCTTGAAATAAATGTTCTTTTTTGATCGAACGCTGTTGTGTCTTGAATACTTTGGTCATGGTAAAGCGGAACTGCTTTAAAACCTCGGGATTATCGCTAAAGTAGATATTAGAAAGAAATCTTATAGTTTTATGGATATATGCATATACTCATCACTTACAAATTGCCAACAATTGACTCAGTATTATCGACACCGTTCATTTCAGCGGAATAAAGTAGCTTTAGGTGTCCCAAATTTGCGCTATATGTAGCATAGATTTGCTTGCGCTTATCTACCGGCTCATTGGTGTTTGGTTTTTTCCCAGGGGTATCTAACAGATTTATAATTTGGTCAATAATTTTATTTCAAATGATGATTTATCTTACCAACAAACAGGTGCTGACGTAGACTAAAGGGATATGATGTACTTATGTGTACCCCATCCTCTGCTTCATATACGGAGTTTAAGTAAATGCAGTTTTTAAACTTAATAGCAACGAGATCGGTATTTTTACAATTGCTTATAAAATTCAATGCTTTACGAGTAGCACAAAAGTCGAAATCAGGTTTTAAGTTTTCTTTCATTATATAGTATTGGGTTTTTTGTTTTTCATAGTGCGTTGGGTCTGTGTGACTGAATATCATCTGCTTATACCCTTTGGCCAAATCCATAGGATAATCATATGGATCGGGCTCACGATAGTATAACATGCTCGTTGGTGTTTTAAGTTGACGTGTTTTCAAATCAAATGTCGACAAATTACACAATTTCAAGTTCTTCAGCTCCACGACCGGTTCAGTTTCTAAACTATTTAATGAGAAAGCCAAGTTACCGGCCATTGTGATGTTCCCCGTAGTTGATTTTTCACTGAATTGAATGAAGCATGTTCAAGAGAAAAAGCTTTTATCGGACGTCATCGATAGTGTTGTAAAGTGCAGTTAGCCACATATCGGAATGGTGGAATTGTTTTATTTAAATTGTTCTTTATTAGATAGGAAGTTCTTTCCTTATATTGATTGACAGACATTATTTAAAATGAAACTAATGTAAGAAGTATGTAAATAGTGTTATTATAATTATTTATGTATAAGAAGAAATATAATATAAATACAACTTAAAACCAACAATCTGGCAACACCAGACAAGCATGTAAAAACGACTGTCTGGCAATAAAAAAAATATAGACAGAAGTAGAAGAAGCGGGATTTGTAAAAAATTCATTAAGAGAGAAGCGTCGTGTGAGAATACATACATAATAAGAATCATCCCAAATTGTGAAATAAAAGAACAATAAAAATACTAAAAACTACAATTAAACTGTCTGTGTTTCTCCCTTACACTAAAATTATTTGTTAATTTACCGGAGTTTCTATTCAATTTAAAATGTATAACGATATTTTGCAGGTGAACAGTGCTTTAATAGTGCTTTCACACTATGGTCGCTCGATCTATCAACTATTTATTGAATTAAAATGATATTTCATTAATGCTAATATTCAAATGATGAATTGCAGTAACACAATAATAATGTAAACATTTTAATTTATTTCCCTAACAGTCCGTGCGTTCCAGTGTGCACGCGAACTCAAACATGTGTGTTCAAATTTGTTCGGCGAGCATGTTGCGCTCTCCTTAAGGTCCCCCCCCTTCAATAACCACATGCCTACTACAGAAAATTGTTTGTCCAATATCTCCGGTGTTTATTATCCGATTGGGCTGCAAATCGCAACAAACATTCAGAGCATCTAAAGCTTTATTCATGCAAAGAAGGAAGACAGTGACTCTAAAACTGTACATGCTGGGAATATTTTTGCGAATTTGAGGGGGAGGGGGGTGACTTTTCAAACATTTGAAATAAATTTGAGCTGCCTATGTAATGCACGAAGCTAATAAAAAGTCTCTAGCTCTTATAGTTTCCGAGATCTAGGTGTTCATACAGACAGACGGACAGACAGATGGACAGACAGACGGACAGACAGACGGACAGACAGACGTTCAGACAGACGGACAGACAGACAGACAGACGGACAGACAGACGGACAGACAGACGGACAGACAGACAAGGCTATATCGACTCAGCTCGTCGTCCTTATCAAGAATATATATCCTTTATGGGGTCTACCATGCTTCCTTCTACCTGTTACACACAAATGTCATTTGCACAAACTTAATAGACCCTTTTTTACTTTTTTAAAGTGCAGGGTTTAATTATGTTCGCGAGAAATGTTCGCACTCGTTCGCACTCGTTCGTACTCGTTCGCACTCGTTCTTGCTCGACAACATGTTCGCCTACCTAGTTCGAGCATGTATGGCCTGCTTAAGTGTGTCGCTCGCTGCGATCACAAACAGTATAAAATGTATTGTCCCTACAAATTGCGGCTCAGACTGGCAGTTGAAGTCGCATAGAGCAGTTGCAAAAATGGAGGTCTATCAAAATCGAAACGAAGTTGCAGAACGGACTAAATTTGTTAAAGCAGTTGATAATTGTGTAGTTGAAAGGCCTGCGCGAACCATACGCGAGGTACAGCAATCATTTGGCGAATCGTTAGGCTTTTGCCAGAAAACCATATGGGATCTGTAAGTAATGCATAAAAAACCTTAAACAAAGAGAGTTTTATAACTGACATATTTAATTCATTCTAAATGCATAGTTTTTCTCACGCGCAAAAGGAAAATATGCATGTAAAAATCAAGAATCTTATACCGGATCCTAGGGTGCCAGAAAATTTGACTAGAGACGAGCGTACAAAAGCTGAAGCAAAAGTCGCGAAAAAATGTGCCTTATTTGAAACTAGGCGGCAGAATTTGCTAAATGCTGTATGGGATCAGCGTAAGTAGTATAGTCTATATATAACTTACATATAATCAATGATGAGATCTTTTGCTTTCAGGCAAATACAACAATCGCCAGTCGTTGACTGCAATATTCTATGTGCTGGTAGCCACCAATGAAACCAATAAAAACATTGCAGAGGAGTCCAAGACCTGGTCATGTCATCCCGTGTTCCGTGCACGTCGTTGCGTTTGTAAGCTCAACTCATCACTTATCAGATTAGATGTATTAATTTATCAATATCCATTCACAGCTGATAGCAATGGCAGTAGCAACGATAGCTCTGACTGCTGCATGGTCTATGTGGATGAGCATGCTCGTGTTTACCAGAATTGGAAATCATATTTGGCTAATAATCGGCTGCCAAAAGGGATACTAGTGGCACCACTCAAAGGCATTTATAAGCTGAATTTGAAAGGAGACGTTATGCTGGAAGCGTGGACAACACCAGCAGCTACTACACATACTAAAGTACTTGGCGCACTAGACAAATCAACCGCAGTCGGAGGATTGGCAGCTGCAGTAGTACCCATTGTGGGCTTAGCTGGCGTCACGATAGCCGCACCCGTAACGCTTGCGGCAGGTGCTATTGGACTGCTATGTTCCGCCTATTCCGCCGCCCGTTCCGGAGTACATTTGGCGGATCGTAGTCGGCATGGCCAGTCCATCAATGTAACTAATCGTAATGCGCGTCATTCCTGGTTGGGTGTAAGTGCTGGAATCGTGGGACTTGGTGCTGCTGGAGCGTCGAGCGCTTTGACAACGGCTACAAGTGCGTGCCGAAAAGTTGGTGCAGTAAGTGAACTCATAGTTATGTGAATTATTTATAGACCTAACTGTTTTGACCCTAGATAACACAGTTCACTGTGAACGGCATGAACGGCTGTTGCATCATGCTTTCTGGCGTGGGTGTGTGTAGTGGCATAATGGATTTGTATTTGGTAAGAAAAAAAATCATATTTATTCAAAGTGAAAATGTAAAACAAATAAATCTTATTGCAGAGATATAATGATGGTGATGACATATCCTCCGTTGATGTGCTACAGTTATCCGCTTCGCTATTTCTTTTCACGCACAGCGTCTACAACTTTAAACTTGCATCGACCATTATCAGTGAAACGTCCAGTAAAACCATAGGCGGATATAGGAAAACGCTCAGCATTCGACAGCGGTAAGGGCGTCTATTAGACGCATATCATACTTATATTATTATATTCGTTGTTCTCTATTTGCAGTAGGATGTTCGATAAAATGGTGAAAGAAACCACTCGTGTTAAGGGTATGAAGCAGGCCACCATGGACATTATTCGCAATGTCAACGAGATGCCCTCGCGTCAGAAGTTCAACGATCTCTATAAGATCAACAAGGAGCTTAATGAGCGTGGCGTGCGTCCTACCTTTACATCCAATGCCCAAGGAGTCTCATTGAATGGGGAAGTAGTGACCAATGCGGCGGATTTACGTGCTAGCGTACAGCACAATGTGGGACGCGACATTCTCGGCCAAGTAACACAGCCCATACCGGAGACTTTTACAGGTAATGGTGTAGTTGGTGGCAGCAGAGTTGGTGTCTTCACGGGTCCTGCAACACTACTGGGAGCCACGCCCTCTGCGCTGGAGACAAACGATAATTTCGTAGGCAACTTGGCTGAAGGCGTTGCCGCTTTGCGTCTCAGCACACTGGTTATAAATGATAGCTTGATCAAACTCGCCGATTATGGTCAATGCTTCTTCGCCCATATCGTCAATGCTGAAAGTTTTGAAAATACGCTCCTTATGCTAGCGGATCAATTGCCTGACGACATTATGAAATTTGTTTTAAATCTGACTGACATATTTATACACAACATGTGGGATGAACTGAATGCGGTGCTAAGATTTTACATATCATCCGAGTCGGTCTTATATAGAATGGGTACACTCATACTCAATGAATATCGTGACTTCACATTGAGCAACATACAATACTATACGAGGAATATCTTGGGTGCTGCAAAGGATTACTTTATGTCATTGAACCCAAATAGATATCCAGGTTCGCTTAAAAAATGTAAGGCGTGTATTGGTTTTTATTACGATGTGCTTATGCCAACAAGCAAACTATAAATGCCAGAGCACAAACAAGCAAAATAGAACACAAAATAAGTTTTACAGATTGTTATTTTAATATTTATAAATTGTATAATTAAAGACTGACGAAAACTAAACAAAAATATTGTGAAATTATTCTTACTAATTATAGATAAATGTAAGTACGATTAGTAGAACTCTTCTGGACGTCCATACTTGTACTTATGCATTTTAGAGTTGTGCTTTTTAGTTCAAATCAAGGAATCGAATCAGTAGACATTTCGTTCTTTAGTTATTTTTTTTTATATATAGATATTGAACAAAGACTTCTAATTGATGAGTTCTGAATTAAATAAACTATTATCGGACACTTAATTAATCGTGCAGTTAAGTGATTAGTTCCAATGTTCTTCTATTCGATTCCACACAGCTCTACTCCGTACGAAGGTTGCTGAAAAAGCGGTCAAGATTTATCTCCTCTCCGTACTGAGCTTAACATATAAATTAGTACAATTTACGTAATTAAATATTTTAGTAAGCAAATTATTGATTTTCGTTTAGTATTATAAATTATTACAATTTTCGTAATTAAATATTTTGGTAAGCAAATTATAGATTTTCATTTAGTATTATAAATTTTTACTTAGTAAGATCAAGAGAAAAGGACTTTACATTGGTGTTCTTTACATTCATGTATGGTTTAATTTGAAATTTGCGAAAATGATGCCGTTTCCATATTTTCAATACCCACTTGCGTATTGACAAAATTACGATCGAGGCCTTCGAAGAACTTTAAACCCGTTGCAGTTTCAATTTCGCGCACATCACAGAGTAGTGCACCCAGCTCCGTGTTATCGGTTATCGATGAATTCGGCATCACATACGCTTCGGCATAGGGCGTGCTATTGGCTCGCTTGGGATCGATGATGATGATCTTAAAGAAGTGTGTTGGCACAGCAATAATCGCATTATCCTCCGGCTGATATTCCAAAAACCAACTGCTGCTCTTCATTTCGCGCGGCATATAGATGGAACCGGTATACACGTAGACATCGCCATAAGCTTGAGATGTTTCATGTATGTAGTATAGCAAACGCTCCCATACAGTCGTGTTAAAGCCGCGATTGAGGAATGGCTTAATGTTGGCCATGAAGAACACACGAGCCGCTTCCGAACGCTGGAATGCTGCATCTGGTGCTGAACCATATGGTCTAGGACGTACCGATAGGCGTGGATTGCCATGCGCCGAGGCATTTGTATAGCTGGACGGTTCAACTCGTTCGCACATCCAATATATGCACGAATTGCGACGATCGAATGAGGTAACAAAATTATATGTCTCATTAATGCTGATCTCGTTCATGCTCGGAAAACCGTACTTCATAATGGCACCCATCCTGTGAGTCTCATCACTCCGAGAGTTACCCTCCATAACGTCAACGTTCCTATGACTGTCAAAGATGTCCAACTAAGAAGGTAGTGTACATTTAGGTGATTGATCAGTGGAGGGTCGGATAGAGCTTACCAGCGCATAGAGCTTACGCCGTATAAAAAATGCATGCGGATTACGCTGCTCTAGTCTCTTAATATTGCGGATAACATGATGATGCTGATAGTAGGCGCCGAGGGCAAAGAATGTTCCAGCTGTGGCGGCAACGATTGCCAGTTTACCACTCAGCGTTATGTCCATGTCCACATGTCCAAACAGCTGATGAAATTACACTTAAAATTTGCAATTGGGCACACCAATAATTTTGTCAATACTGTTTTTTGAAGAGATACTAATTCTTGTTTACAAAACACTCTATTAAGACTACTAAGTCGAAACAAATGAAATAAGTAAGAAATAAGTTTTCAGGCTACAAAAAACTTTTATCTGCTGGCCAAGCTTTTCACTATAAATCCGAAAAAAAAACATCCTTCTTAGGCGAAAAGTTTTCTGTCTTTTATGGAGTTGAAACCTCATTCCATTGTTATTTCGAGTGCATTTAGCGACGGCAAGTAAAGTCAATGAGAGAAGTTATAGTTATAGTCATTGCTGGTGCACCTCAACCGGAGTAAGCTAAGCCTAAGATAAACCGCATCATTACCTCCCTCACTAAGTGACCCACAGGAGATGCATCTGCCACATTGAAAGCGCATTTTCTTATGAAGTACTTGATCTCAGTTGAAGAAGTTGTTAGATGACTTTCTCATTCGAAGAAATGAAAAAACTGATTACACTGGACAACAAATATTGAGTTGACAATTTCGATTTAATACATTTTTATGAAGATAGCTGAGCCCAATAAAGGCAAAAATGTTCTGGCAAGTGGTTCTCCACATATATTTTATGAAGGATGGGTTCACACAACTGGTCATAAATTCTGAACCAATAACCAGATTAATGTTAACTACATATGTTTGAAATAAAATACACTCTAATTTGACTGAATTTGTAATTACCTCAGGGCAGGTAGAATACCAGAGACATTTAAAAAAAGAAATAAAAATACTCCAGTAATAAAATAATAAAAAAATTTAAAAATAATTACTTTATTTTGAATATCATATTTTTCCGATTACTTGCAACATTTTAATGTGAATAGGAAACAATAGAAATTTTCATTACATTTTTCATGAATTTTTAATTGTTTTTTTGATAATCTGAAATTAAATTAAATTTAAATTATAATTTATTGAAATGAAAAAACGACATTTCAATAATTATGAATAGCTAAATTGTAGGTAAAAAAACAAGAACAAATGTAATCAAAATGTTACTTTCATGAATATATAAAAACAAATTGTTGACACTAAAAACGATTGTTATTAGCTAAAAAATTATCATAGGCAACATTGTTAGTACAATGTAATATTTGATTAAAAATATGAGATTCTTCTTGTAATTCCTTGTAACTCATTTTTAAGTAACTCTCATCTGGTCTTCGTCGAATGCTTGTTAGCCAATCCTAAGAAGCTCAGTTGGCATTTACAATTTTGAAGACTTTTTGTTGAAATTGTGAGCGGAAAGTGCTTCAATGACAAACGATTTTTTCGGGCAAGACCCTTAATCGCTAAAGCTTCTGGCGGTTACTCTAAACCCTTCCGTCCTTGTCAATGGCACAAAGGAACTGGAGCTTTGGCCAAAAGTTTTGTGACACTCAAGCGAACAAAAAAGTTGCGAAAAGTGCAGTAAAATTTTGCGTACGAAACAAATATTTTAATTCGTAGTTACAAAAGAGTTGTGGAATCACCGGGGAAGGAAGCATCTACTATAAGGGAGGTATATTCGCTTTGTTGCCTTAAATGCTCAATGAGTGTCCTTGGCTGAAGCATCCTTGGGGCAGGAGCAGTTGGAGCCGTAGCCGTGGCCGCGGGCCTGCCAATTAATTTCTGAAGTCTAATTTGTGGCTTTTGCCAATTCATTAGTGTGGGCGTGGACGAGCCACGCCTACTCCCTCACTTAGGTTCCCCCTCCTGGTGCTGCGAATATTGATTGACGCCTGGAGCCAACTTGAGGTCTTCACACTCGTGTCCTTGTTGTGCTCAAGGGTTTTTGCGGATTTTCTAATCAACGAGCCTCACGAAAATTTGCATAATTGAAATGCTGCCTCACGTTCGCCAGCCGAAGAGCCACCGAGGAGACCAGGTAGCAGTTAACCACCAGATGTATGTTTCTGTGTGTGTGTGTGTGTGTGTGTGTGTATGTCCGTGCTGAAAAACTTATCACGCTCTGTGCCGCAGTGAAGCGTGTCCTGGCAGGCAGGTAGCGTGTCCCGACTGAGGCTGCAGATGTTTGAGCGATTGACTTGCTAAGTGCCTGAAATTTGTCGCTTCATTTGGTATCTCATAAATAAATTATGTCTCTACCTGCTGCATAATTAAGCGCGCTACAAATCTGATTTGAGCCGAGCAATTAGCCGATAACACGGACCTCCAGCATCAAAAAAGACTTTAACCGTAATTATTTCTTTAACCCCAAGCGTAAAACGAACCCGGCGAATTTAATTTATTGCCGGCACAATTTAATTGCTCTACAGGTAAATGAGCAAGTAATTGGAACAAGTTAATATGCTAATGCTTAGCCTTAAGAACTCAGGCATAATAATCATAATATGATGGGTATAGATGCTGATATTCTTAATATTATCAATTATTAAGAACATTAATCTATTATCACCTTGATAATATATTTTTCTTAAAATAATAACTAATACACTTGCTAGTAATAATACTATAATAATGTGTTGTAAAAGCGTTCATTTACACTCACTGATTAGGGATTATTTAAATTCGAAGCAACTGCTTCTCAAAAGGAGTGGAATACAGCTATATATAGATATATGTATGTATGATAGAGGAGATGGAAAAGATGCGCGTTTTGTTCTGGTAGTCCATTATCAAATGAGGAACTTTAGAATGGCGAACAAAGATATGTACAGTTCGGAATAGACAGTCATGGGTTGGGCGATTTATACGACTCAAAAGTTGGCAGCTTTATGGACTGGATGTCAAATATATTGGAACACAATTCAGATTAAATTGAGTTATTTTTGAAATACAAAAATATTTGAAGTTTAATCAAGAATTTGTCAAAAATAAATAACACACAATGTTCTGCAGCAATTTCTATTAAAATGTTAATGATAGAATCTTATAGGTCGCGTTAAAACCTAATAATTTCCACAAAAAAGGGACATAATATGCGCTCGAAAGACGCTTGGTTAATATGAACTCAGTTACATGATTAGGGGATCCTTTGTAAAAATGCCCTTCACAAATTCACGCTAATTTATCAACTCATCCCTGCTTTACTGTTTTCACACTCGCTCTTCCGCACAGTTTGAATTAATACACGCGCTCTGCCTCTCTCTCTCTCTCTCTGTGCTCACATGCAGCGAACAGTTAATTGCACAGCGATAGCCATCGAGTAATTAACGCCTCTGCGACGCCCGCACTCATTGAGTGTTTCCTATCTCTGAGAACAGACTCAGAGAGCGTAAGTGAGAGTAGACACGACGTCGTCGCTGTAAGAGCAGTGCCAATACATTTCTGCGAACGATCAGCAGGCAGTTGGGCGCGTAGCATAGAGCGGTACGCACGCTTGGTTTGTCAGCCCCGTAGGTGTCTGTGTGTGTGCGTGAGTTTGTGTGTGTGTGTGTAGCAGCTTGATCTTTAGGGCAACGCACGATTGCGAACTTGGATTAATTCTATTAAAAACCATTAGAGATGCAGCTGATACGAATAGCAGTCATTGTTGTGGCCGTAATTAGCTGGGCCATAGGTAAGTATCTCACACACACATCTGTCATATTTATCTATAATTAATTCTATTAATCTACAGCTGAAACATCATCGCCCTCGGAGGAAAACAAATGCGATCACAAGTTAACAAAATCAAACAAATATTTGGATTATACATTTTGGAAGAAATTCTTTAAGCATTGGGTGCCATTTACGAGCAGTGCACGTGTCAAAATGCAATTCTTCCTCTTCAAACGGGACTTTCCCGACTGCGGCAGAGAGCTGTTCACGGCGGACGACGAGACCTTGCAGCGTTCCGGTTTCGATGCACGTCATCCCACTAGGTGAGTTTGCTGTGTAAATAGATTAGAATACGGTAATGGGAATTTACATTTGTTATGTGAGAAAATTAGCACAGAGTACACGAAAAGCTTTTGGCAAAGAGTTTAATTTTTGTACTACTTCAAAATGTAAACACCCTAAGCGAAACTATAAATGACAGCATTTTTTTTTATTTTTTTTTGGTAGTTGTTTGTTTAAATATATGTCATAAACTGGTTTTTATAATTTTTCGTTTATCAGCAGTTTATACCCTGTAATAAAGCAATTCACAAATGGGGTATGTTGAAGTTGTGTGAAGTACTTAGTAAGAAAAACATCGATGTTAGCGGACAGTAAACCTAGAGTCCAATGTTTTCTAACACATTCTTTAAATTGATTACTATAATTATTAAAAGTTGTAATATATTATTGAACAGTTTTTTATTTTACTGTTTCGCTTAAAGACATTTTGAATAAATATAAACATCGATGTAGAAAACACCGATACATCATTGGAAACATAGATGTTTCTCCCACAGCTAGTATAACACCAATAAGAGTGTGAAGCTCAGTTAATTAATAAAATATTTGTAATATATATATATGTATGTACATATACATATATAATAAAATTTACAATCCAACTTTTCGTTTCTTACATATCTTATCTATACATAAATTTGGAAAGAAGTAATAATTGTGTTGTATAAATTTAATTAGGGTATTTTGTAGTCCATCATTGTATTGTTATAATGTTTTTTAGAGTTGTACGCCGGGCTTTCATTTTTTCATTTTTAAAGAGTGCTTATCAATGAGTCATTCACAATTTGCTATTCAAAGTTGTCCCTGAAACAGAGTATAGACGATTACATTGTTTGGCAAATAAACAAATTTTGCTCACATTATTATAAAACTAAATATTGACAAAGTAACGATAAGATAATTTGTTATTGCAATCAGTATCTCTTATTAATCGATGCGATATTTTGGTTATTTCACAGAATCATAATACATGGCTGGATGAGTCAGGGCAAGGGTTCATTGAATCGAGATGTAAAGACCGCCTATCTGAGCCTGACCAAACCTCGTTCCAAGCCCAGAGGTGATAATGATGCCTTGTCCGAGGTCGAAATGGAACCGCCACAATACGAGGACTTCAATATAATTGTCTGCGATTGGAGCAAAATATCATCGAATGTGAATTACTTTGGAGTAGCCGATATGGTCGAAGATCTGGGATACCTATTGGCCGAATTCGTGCGACACTTGCACATGCGTGCTAACCTGCAGTTTGACGATGTCTACCTGATTGGACATTCGCTGGGTGCTCAGATAGCGGGCAGTGCTGGCAAGCAGATAAAACCGTTTCGTTTCAATACGATCTATGCCTTGGATCCGGCAGGTCCCAAGTTTCGGGAGCAGAGCGATGAGTATCGCATCGATCCCAGTGATGCACACTATGTGGAGTCCATTCAAACGAGCACTGGCTTGGGCTTTGAAGAACCCGTGGGTCATGCCACCTTCTATCCTAACTTTGGCAAGGATCAGAAAAAGTGCTATGTATACGGCTGTTCACATAAGCGAGCCCATGACTACTTTGCCGAGTCCCTAAACAGTACCAAGGGCTTCTGGGGCATACGCTGTGAGCGCATTTCCCGCGAGAACTGGGTGCTACTCGATAACGATGGTGAATTTCGCATGGGTGGAGAGCCGTCGGACCCCAAGAATGGTACCTTCTATGTGAAGACCTACGATAAGCGACCATATGCCATGGGTACCAGGCAGCAACAAGCTGCAGAGCCGCCCAAAGTGGAAATAACCACAGAGGTCTATCATTAGAGAGATTTAACTAACTTAATGTAATCCGAGTGAGATTAAGATTATACATTCCTAGCTAAGCTGTGAAATTAACTAAGGTATACTATTTGTAACTCATCTACTAAATGCTTGATAGATTACACTCTATGTAAAACATAATTTGATAACTCTCAATAAATTTGTTATATATTAACCTAAATTGAATAACCTAAAACTCTCATCAACACCTCATTCATACACAACTCACTTTTTGAAATAATATTCGAAATTTTCTTTAGTTAAAATGAAATCTTGTCTGCTCTGTCTGTGGTTTCTCGCCATGCTGCCCAACTTGCTAGGCTTCCCCATACCTGAGTGGGATCCCTCATACCTGGATGACGAAATGGACTTTCCGGACATACTAAAAGATGAAATTGATGATTTGCTTTATGAGGCGAGAAATGTCTTCCTTCCGAGAAATGCCTTCCTTGCCCATCTGGGTTTTGTATGAAATGTCTAAGCTCTAGGACATGTAATATTTTGCTTCAATTTTAATTAAAATAAACAGTTTGCTGTTGTTGTGTTGGAGTGTATGTGTATGTGTGTGCACAGCTCATGCATTTAACTTCGGCTTAATTAGTTGACATTTTGCATTATTCATACGCCATGTGTGACCGCCCAAGCAGGCAAAATGTGGGAAAACGACGTGCCTCAACTTTTGTTTTGCAGCCATAATTTTCACTTACATAATTAAAGTTGTCGCTTTGCCATGTTGAGGTTACGGCATCTGCTGCCAGTTATCGGGAATGCAGACTGTGTGATCTACAGGTGGGAGTGAAGGCAAGATTAGCTGTGAAGTTTTAGTTTCAGATTTTAAATTGAAATATCTACCGTATAGTATACCGAAATAATTCTGACTTAAATTTATTCTTATGCCAAAGGGTACAATTTATGCAAACTGCTAAGGATTTGGCCACTCTTAGGCAAGTTTTCGGTGATTCGATTATGTAAACGACACAATTAATGGTGGCATTCCGCCCACCTGCATGCGACTGAGAATTTGATTATTTAAATTTCATGCTCATTGCATATACATTATTTATGAGATGTGTGTGTATTTTGCTCGGACCTGTGAGCAGGCATTCTAATTAAGAGCTGAACATAATTTTGCAAATGTCTCCCAAGCATGCATTAACTACATAGCCAAAACTGACTAATGGACATTATTACAAGCATGCTCTAGCCATAGCTCATATCTCACATCCCAACACCTTCCTGCCACATGCCACACACACACTCACACACGCACACACACACCAGTCTCATATCAGTTCACTTGAGTTCACATGGTCCATTCCCAATGCAATTTACACTTTCGCCAAAACTGGTAAACCGTTTTGCACGAAATTTGTCGTACAGATGAAATGATTCGCCTGGAAACCTGGTAGCAACACATAACTCACTTTATGCGTGTGTCGAGATTGCTGTCTGTCCCAAAATTCTCTTTTGAGCCAAGACAAAAAAAAAGGTTCAACAAAGGCAAGAAATAACCAAAAGAAATTTTAAATAAAATCTGTAAAACTTCTGGCACAAGTACCGTACGTATAATCAGCCGACTAGTAGATATGCTACATTTTCTAGTCAAAATAAATTAAACACAAAATTTTACCTATAATATTGTAACTTTTTTTTTGGGTAAATTAATTTATTCTAAATTTCAAATAAACTTCAATTAAGTATTACAGGAACTCATATACCAATTTTGCTGACTCTAATGCAAGTAGTTCCCAAGATCTTTAAATTTTTCTGAAAAAACTAATAATTCTTAGGGCATTTCCAAAAGTTGTCAGTCTCAGAAAGATGACTGACTAAAATCAACGACAAGGACAATATAAATGACAATGACAATGACTTGGCATCTGAGAACACTTAAAGTGCGTAGGATTCGGGCTCGGGTTTGTGTTTGGGAACACTTAAAGTTTCAGTAATGTCAATGCGCTCTCAATGCGCCCATCGCACTCATAAAAGTTCATGTGGAACACGCACTTAGGTCAGCAGATACATAAGTATCTGTAAGTTGTATCGTATCTATGCTATTTGAGCAATTTTATAGCATTTTTATGGCATACAAGTTTTCGTTTTTTTTGCAGTATTTTGTGCCTTGAATATAACCTGGACCTGGACTCCGTGTGGGCGCATCCGGTTTTCAAATATTTAAATTCGATGTCTTGACTGGGCAAGGGTTTTGGTATCAGTTTTGGTTTCGCTTTGCTTTTGGGGTTTTGAGTTTTGTGTGTGTGCTCAGCTGTGTAATGTGATGTCTTGTTGAGGAGTGTAGCAGTGTGGTGGCTTACTTGAATTTCAGGGTGTCGTAGTAAGTTTAAAATGATGCAAGATAAGATAAAACAAACAGATAAGGGTAAATACGAATACTGTTGCAGACAATTATTCACACAATATATTAATATTTGTATACGGTTTAGTTCTTTATCAATTTCTAAGTCTCATTTTTGCTTGTTTTGCACTCTTAATTCTATTAACATAGCGTTTTCTTCTTAACTTAACATAATTTTTGTGGTGTTGCCAGATTGTCTAATATTTAACATTAGTAACTTAAAAATGCTCGCATTGTATAAAGAAAATTACAATATTATAGCAACTATTGTATTAAGGCTGGTAGATGGCTACATTGTCCTACTACAGTATGAAATTAAATTAAAATGTAGTAGAGTGTTATATTTTACTCAACTTTTAGTTTTACAGCACTTCAAATTCGACATCAAGGTAAAATCGATGAGCACATAATATATCGATAACGTTTTCGAGTCTGTTATGCTTTGCTTGACTGTGCAGCCCTGGTTCTGGACTTCATGCTGGCCACATATGGATGTGAGGATGTGTGTGTCTTCTGTGTATAAATAGTAAGTTCACTTGTATATGTACATACATATCCCTGCTTTTTGGGTCCTGTCTAAGTTTGCGGTGTGATTTTATGTGCAAACTTAAATTATACAATTTGAGGGCCATGAATACATTTTTAGTTCTCATCTTGTTGCTGTTGTAGTTGTTGTTGTTGCTGCTGCTGCTGCCGTTGTTAGTGCTGAAAAGGAACAATGAGTTGCTAAATGCTTTGAATATTCTTCAGGCCATTGCTTGGGCTGCATGCATAATATACTTAAGTACGATGTGTGTAGCCAAAGATACTTTTCCTTCGAGCAGAACACACACACACTCACACACACGCAAGTGCAGCTAGTAGTACTTAAGTTCTTGCTGACAGGTTGAGTATGTCATGTGGCTTGTGTGTGTGGACGGACCTCTGTTGTGCTGTCATTGAAACCTAGAGATTTTGGTTTCTGCTTAAACAATCTTAGTACTCTCTTGGTTTAACAAGTGCCAAGCACTTTCCACTCGCAATTTACAACATTTTAGCTATTAATTACAATTGTTTTGCATCGTTGACAGTTTGAAGATCACTCAAAGTCTTGCCTACTCTCTCTTACTGTTGTCACTCCAAAGAGAGCATCATAAGAGAGACTTATCTCTCAGTAATAAGCACTAGCATAACAAACCGAAAGCACACATACTTACATATTATACTACATGTAAAAAAACTTCCTTTTAAAGCCAAGCACTTTCCTCTTGCAATTTACAACATTTTAGCTATTAATTACAATTGTTTTGCACCGTTGACAGTTTGAAGATCACTCAAAGTCTTACCTACTCTCTCTTACTGTAGTCACTCCAAAGAGAGCATCATAAGAGAGACTTATCTCTCAGTAATAAGCACTAGCATAACAAGCCGAATGCACACATACTTACATATTATACTACATGTAAAAAACTTCCTTTTAATGTCTTCTGCAATGAGTTAAAAGCTGCATAACTTTTTTACTTTCTCGTGTTGTGTTGTGCCCTGCTTAATCGTAATCCACTTTAAGCACATAACAAAGTGCGTACTTTGTTAACATGCGAATAAAATATAAAGTCAGCAATAAAGCGATGACGCCTGCTGCAAATGGCGGTGCTCTAGTGGTCTTTCCTGTTGCTGTTGTTGTTGCTGTTGTTGTTGGTACTCGTATTATTGCGTTGGCAACTTTTTGCTTTATGGTCTCGTGTGTACACACTGCACGCTGCCATAAATGTGTATTGTTTGTGCGAGTGTTTGTCTGTGAGTATGCATGCGTGCGCTGCACTCAAAACGGCGTTAAGCTCATAACAAAAGCCAACAGTAGCAGTGCAAACATCAGCAACAACAACAACAGCAACAAAATATCTCAAGAGAGCTTTGCCTTAATTCAATTATGTGTGGTGTACACACTGGCCAGACGTGCAAATACAACAACAACAACAGCAGTGAAGCAGCATCCACTTTGTTATTATTTCCTTTTATTTATTTTCAGTCTCTGGCGTATTTTTTTATTTTTTACAAATTAAAAGCGATGGCAGCCTTAACTCCCAATTCACTGCTGTACTACTACTTCCCACTCTCCTCCCCTCCCCTCCCCAGGCACTCATTACACTAGTGCCCTTATCATCATCGCTGTGCTTGTTGCTACTTTCTCTTTCGGTATTTCACTTTTGCCTTGTGCTTTGAAAACTATTCACAAATGCAAAGAGCATTAAAAACAAATACAACGCTGAGCCCCACTGCGAGATCTTGGCCTTTAGTTAAGAGCAAAAGACGATGCTCAGAGCACGTTCCATGTTGCGGTAAACATAATGCACACACGCATACATACACACACACATTCGTATATTCGTATACACGTGTGTATTATGGCAACAAAATAATAACGGCTCAGGACATTTCTCCCTGGGCGGCAGACAAAAAAAATAAAGCTTACAAATCTCAAGCTAAAACAAATGTTGTACAGACGAAAAAAATACCCCATGCATAAAGTTAAAGATCAACTGAAATAAATGAAATAAATATAATAAAAAAAATAATAAACTTTTTTCTCTATTACATTTTTTGGTATTTCCACAAAATGTTCAATAAAATCGGAAAATATAATGTTTATAAAGATGGAATTATTTGTAAATATATTTTTTAAAAATGTTTTGTTTAAGTTGTAAGTTATTTTCATATTATTTCTTATTTAAATGTTGTTGGTTGTTTAATGGATTTTTTTTTTTATTTTGAAGCTTGTTTTATTTACAATCTATAGGTAAGATAAAAAGTAAATTTTTTAATGGAGGAATTTGCAGTTGTACTGTTACTTATTTGACATTTTATCTCTTTAGTTAATTTTAATGAACACCATATGTTATGTCATTAAGCATTAAAAAACATTATTAAAGATACTATATTTCAATATGTAATTAGTTAAGATAAAGGTACATTATTCCGATTTAATAAAAGGATAAGAGCTCCAGTAATTTTTCTATATTTTTTCAAATTTTAGACCTAGACTAATAAACTTATAACAAATTTAAGTTTACTCAGTTTTTTGAGCATACAAAGTGTTTGAGATTGTGAAAATGCCCATAAGATATTTAATCATAAACAAATTATTAATCAAACATTTTATTTTTCTCACTATTACAATTGTAATATTTATTATAGGGTATATAGAAGGTTGTTCAGCAAAGTAGAATCAGCTGTTGTACCCTTTCACCTACTTCATGGTAAGGTGCAAAGCGAATGGCAAATAAAAATATAAAATCAGAGTCCTGCATAGATGTGCCGGGGCAAGTCCTTAGACCAGTGGAATGGAGCAAACCGAAAGGAAAGACAGAGCCAAGCCATGGCAATTGGCCGGACGGCATTTCCTTTCGTTGGCTGACGTTGTTAACCCTGCAAGTTATGCATTCTTAATTTAATCGCTGGAAATTGACTCTCCAGAGTGCAAGGCTTTGCAGAGCTCACTACGCTGGAGAGAGAGAGGGGGAGGGGATGAAGGGATAAGCAATTTCTGTAAAACTTTGCAGCAGAGATTGGGCATATATCATGCGATTATGATTATATTGCATAGTTTGCATTATCCAATGGCTTGGAAATCTTCCTTCGGCTTGCAGCCCAAACAGACATTAAGCTCTGCAGATGCTATTACAGACACTTGCACCCACACACACACACCCATGCACACCCACACACACAGACAGAGAGAAGGCATGCAAATAGTTGCCAGACTTTGTAAAAACTTACTTTTCGCCGCCAGAGGGCGCCCAACTGTCAGTGTAACTCACGGAAAGGGATTACTAGGCAGCACAGTCAAAGAATATTATTACTTTAAAGTTTCTGCTTCAAATGCAAACTCTGCTAGTTTTTACAACCACCAATTTTATATCACTGATGCGGGTCGGGTTAATTAAAAGCAAGTTAAAATGACTAATAATGAAAGACATTTAAAATTATAAAACAAAAAAATAACAACCAATAATATTAAGTCTACATGTATGTAAGTCGAAATGTTATGCTATATGTACGTCTAGCGAGTAAATTCCAATTTTAAACAAATTTCCTATTTCTCATAAAATCTTAAAAATCCTATTTTATAGATAGAGGTATCAAATTTGGGACATATACAGCTTAATACTCTGCTAATACATGCAAACTACAATTGGTAAACAAATACACAAGCTAATACTAATACAGAAGTTTAATATTATGAGTATACATCCGACTGTAGCCTTCAAACTGATTTAAAGTTGGTTAATAACATACTATCTAGTAAAGAAAAAGCCAGGAAAGCAACAGATAGTAGAAGACCATAGCTTCAATAGTTTCTTATGGCTATACACTCGACTGTAGCCTTCCCTCAATTCAAGATTCAATTATAGTGTTTGTCGTTAAGAAACTTTTGTTTATGCTGCAATAACTGTCGCAGTCTCATCATATAGTCATGAAATCGAGACCTGCAATTTGATTGATTGCTTTTTATTTGTGTGCTGGCATTTTCGGCTTGAGTCGAATGAAATGCTAGCTGTTATGGGTTTTTTTCGCGTGAGTTTCCTCCGTTTCCGCTCATCTGTCTGGAATTGGGAGTTGGTTTCGGAGAGGCTGCCGTGCTGGAGACAGCTGTTGATGCGTTGCGTTGACGTACTTTAATTTATAATGCAATCGTCTTTTGGGGGCTGCTGTCTTGGACTGAGGCACACAGGCGCACACACACACACACACATACACAGAGTCGGTTATGTAAAGGATATGGCTAAGCATGCGTGCTGTTGTCTTCTGTGTTTGCTCTCACGAGATTTACAACGTGACAACGCACAAGACAAGCCAAACATGGCCAAAGGCAGCTGCAGGTTGACCCAGGACTGGTTGCTGTAGGAGCACCTGATGGTGGTGTTGCCGTTTGGGGACGACGTTTGCCATCGACGCTGGCGACACGTGCCAAGGACACTGATTTATATGTTTTCCATTTTTGTTTTATAAACGTATTCCGTATCTTTTCATCTGCCCGCGCCCATGACAACGTGCGTGGCATTAATGAGCTTACGCCCACCCAACACCCTCACCCAATCCCACAATCCCACAGCGCGAACAACAAAAACCCATTTTGAAATCAATTCCAGAACTATGGCACTACCCAGAGTCCCGGCACATTATGAGTTTCCACTTTAAAGTGAACGCACAACCGCTGACTGTGCGCGAGTTAAAATGCCATGAAATAGTCATAAATTGCGCATTGGCGCATTAAAATTTTCCCAACGAATGCTTAAAGTACGGCTCCATTTGAATATCTATACAGACATGGATAGATAGATAACTGCTGCAAGGCATGGGGCACGGCACGGCATAATTGTACCGGGCGGTCGCTCCGTGGCTCTGTCCATAAACCGACAGCTGCGGCAACCTTATGGGCGGAACTGGCAGCAGCCAACGACGGAAATGACTACGTACTATATCCAGGGGGCAATCCTATAGTTTGTGGTACTTTGAATGCGTTTTGCATTTTGCGTTTTACGGAATGAATGAATGAATTTCTATGTGTTCCTGAAATCATATTTGCCCTCAATATCGGACGGAGAATACACGTAAATAGTTGGATGTTCCAGCAAAGAAATTCCACTGAATTCCACTGTCAGAGGAGAGATACTGAGGAAAGAGATGAAAAAGAAAGTATACTTCCCTAAGCAAAAATTAGTAAGAATTTCAGTGGGTTGTTCCAACAAACACATAAAACTAAACTTCATCAATATTTCAACAGAACTCCTATAAGTATAAGTTGATCCACAAAATGCATCGATTAGAATTTCACCTTGAGGGAAAAGGGGATTAAGAGCAAATATATCTGGTGAAATGCAAAAATTATAAGTAAATATATCTTAATGAATATTTAGCAATGAAAATATAGGATTGTTCTAACAAACAAATTCAACCGAATTCCACTGTCCGGGGAATAAGAGCTATAAGTGAATATAAGTAAATAGTAACTACATTTAAATATATATTTAGTTTAAAATAAAATAATTATTTGTCGAAATCTGAGATTGTTCCAACAAAGCCATTTAACTGAATGGAAAAATAAGACAAATAATGAATCGGGTAAATCTCTGCCCAAAACTCCAATGTTTCAATTCAAAGCAAAATCTCTTTGAAAGCAAAAAGTGTTGTCTGATGGAAACTGTTTATCGGAACAATGCGATGAAATCGTTATCAGGCAAACAGGCAACTCTGGCAACCGTTGAACAAAGCCGAACAACCGCGGCGCGTTTTTCATTTCAATTTGTTGGCCAAATGCCGTTGAGCTGAGGTGGCAAAGCGGAAGCGAAGCTGGATAAGAAAATAGCGAATGAGCAGGAATGGGGGGCAGGGGGCAGGATGAGATCGTTGCACAGATTGGATTAGAGCAGACTATGAGCAGACATTTCAGGCACTTGGCCAATTTAGTTTAACGTGGCTGTAGATGCTCGAACGGATAGAGATTGGGAAGCTGATGCTAATGCAGATGGAGATGCAGCTGCTGTTGCTGCTGCTGCTGCTGCTTTTATCATTCAATTGCTGCCACGCCCACTTGAGCATTTTGAATGCCAAGTACGCTGGCTTCTGGCTTCGTCTCCGTCTCCTTTTGCTTTTGATTTAATTGGGCGTATGGCCAACTGGAGTTGTTGATTCAGCTAAAGGCGATGCCAGAATTAGCTCAACAAGCCGCTGGCTGTAAAACTTGACACTGACCTAACTCTCCAACTCCTCCCCCCTCATTTCCCCCTCGTTCGTGCACACATTTATCCATTGTCACCTAGAGGACATTCGTGTTGACAAGGACAACAAGCCGCTGGGCCAGAGCGATAAAAGCCAAACTGAATTGGATTGAATTGACCCAACGCAAGCCCCTCATAGCTTGCATGCTTATCTGATTGCACTCCGTATGTGTGTGTGTGTGTGCGTGTGTGTGTATGGGTGGGTGAATTGAAAACCGTTTAAAACGTTGTCCAGGCACTGGGAACAGGAACAGGAGCTACGTGTTTGGAATTCTCGTGGAGCATTAAGCGTAACCTCGGATCTCTGCCCCCTAATCATTGGCATTCACATGCATAGCAAATTGGATTAATTCAATAAAATCTTCAACGAAGTTGTTTCAGCCCACTGTGCAGCAGGGGGCGGGTCAGTTATGAGTCAGCAGCATTTTCCGTTTGGCATTTTAAATTTGTTTGTTGCCGCAGTCGAGCAGAGCAGCATCGGCCATCAAGCGTCCAGAGGCCATTTTGCAGTTTTGTTTTGTTGTTCACAAGACTGGAAAGTAATTCTATTAAAAACTGCACAGCAACAATAATAACAAGAAGCAAACAAACAACAACACAGTGTGATATGTAGTCGATAGTACTTCCCAGAGCTGTATAAACATCAAATTTGTTTTCAGCTCAAGACAGGGCAAATATGAAATTCCATTAATTTGATGGATTCCCATCGTTTGTTTCTTTGTTTTTTTTTTGCACTGTAAGTAAACTAACATTTTACTTTTAGTTGCGTGGCCCACGGGTCGTATGATTAATGCAATATGCAATTTGTGCTGACCAGCCGAAAGAGCCAAGTCTCTCAAATTGATCTGGCAATGACGAGAATTTCCAACTGAAAATGAAATTTGGCAAAATCTTGCAACATTTATTATAAGATGACTATCATTTTTGGACATTTTCGAGTTTTAGTTTTAGAGTACTCTTAAGAGCTTTGAACAAATTCACATTGAAGCCAGAGCTTAATTTAAGTCAATTTAAGAGGTGAGTTGAAGGCACTTTACTTAATTAATTATGCATAGTACAATTATAAATGAACTGAAAATTGGGGAGTTTTAAATAAATTATGCTTAAATTAATATTGTTTTAGAAATATATTATATATAGACTATTACTTGAAGGCACTGTACTTTTTTATCATTTAAGAGCTCAATATTGGGAGCTTACTGACTATCACTTTTACATACTGTACATTATTCACTATTTTAAATATAGTTTTAAAGCACTTTAGCGTTTGAGTGTCTTAACCGAACTAAACTTAAAGCAAGTGCTTTAAAGAGAAGCTTCGTATTTTATAATCAATTTTGATAATTAGTTTAGTTGAAGTTCACTTAGTACTCTCTCATTAATTATGCTACAAAAGTTAGTTCATTGCACTCTACATAATGCTTTTTAGTTTAAAGTCGGTTTATAAAGAGCTTTAATGGAAAGCTTTAAGACAGCTTTTATAATCAACTTTAATAATTAGTTAAATTGAAGTTAACTGATTACTCATTTGTTATATAACAAAAGCATTCAAGCTTATTTCATTAAACTCTACATTATGCTGTTTAATTTAAAGTTAGTCCATAAAGAGCTTTAATGGCGAGCTTTAAGCTCTTTTAATAATGGAGTTGCTGCGTAAACAAATGCACTTATATAATGACTGATTACTTGAATCTTAAGCGAGCCAGACATGGTTAAAAAAGTTGCTGCTTGTTGTAATGTTTGTTTGCCGGGCACTCGGAAAACTTGTACGGGTCAAACTTTTGATTTTTAATTAAATGCAAGCAAAATGCAGAAAAACTTCAAGGGAGCCGGTACTCTGTTAATGGCAATTGGCAAATGGGGATGTGATGGGGCTGGGAGTGGGGTTGTAGCGTCCATTCAGTGGAGTTCCTCGGTGCAATTAATAGGTTAAAAAGCAAACAAACAAAATGAATGAGCTCACAAAGCGAATCAACACAAATAACATCCTCCCACCAAACAGACTGTTGATGGGCGGGTGAGGGGGTGTAGGGTCTACAGTCAAAGGAAACGACAACGTGGATACTTTTAATTGCATCCCAATGGAAATAGTAACAACAGTTGAAAGCAGAGGGGACGAAATCGAAATCATTTTTCCCCTTAACGTTTTCTTTGCAAAGGTATGTAACAACTTGCCGAAAAGAAGTTGGCGACTCTTCTGTCTGTCTGCACAGGGTTAACGTCTTTGTAGGGAGCACAACTATTTCCCCTCAAAAAAAAGTTGGTAAATATTTTTTCATATGTTTGCTCACAATTCCATGCTTGGCTGGGTTATGCTTTGTGATTCTGTGGGGAATTTATTCATTTGGCAAATTAGAGGAAAATGCAGTTAAACAGCACAGTACACGTCTCTCTTCCACTGCCACATCAATTTATGCCTTTATTAAATTTGATGTATATTTAAAACATTTTTCATTTCGTTAGCAGCAGTAAAATTTATTCATTTCGGATTTATGTTAAATTTATAGCTGCCATTTCTTACTTTTGCAAAAGTTTTAGTTACTAGTTGTCAGCTTAGGAAATTGTAAAATAAATTGAAATATGAGACAGGCATTTATCATTTTCACATTTCAGCTAGATATGCTGATATGTACACACCACCCGTACAACTGTGCGTATGCGTAATCCGACATTTCCAACTGCAGCTGAGGCGATTGTGGGCGCCTGAGCGTCACATAAAACTATCAACAAAATGCAGCACAATTAAAATATTTATATAGTGTTCTATGTGCTGGTTTCACTCACGCCATTTCGCAGGGCTGTAAAACTTTGTGAGTTTGCATAGAATAATTTGCTGCTTAAAAGTGTGTAAGGGTATGCCCAGCTTGTGCAAGTATTTGCTGTTGTGTGTAGTGTAGTTTGCTTTAACGTTATTCTGTGGGGTTGAATTATTAGGGAATTGTGACTTCAAGTGTTAGCACATGCGTGCTCAAATAATCAAATTATAAATGTTTAAGCAAATAAAATATTTAATTAGAAATTAAAATAATAATAAGAAGAATATATTTATAAAATAAAAAATTTAATAAAACCAAAAAGAAAAAAACTTTATCATCTTTATATTCCTTAACTTTAACTTAAATATATTCTTATTATTATTATTAAATACTATACATATATGTATATCAATCAAACCGAAGACAGGTCAGTAAGCAAAGTTAATCGTGGACTAAGTTGCAATATAAGTATAGAACGGGCTGATGGCTGATGACACAGATATGTGCCAGAGAAATATCCCTGTCACACAAACATAATAGACCCTGTCGTAATTATTTAAAGTACAGGGTATTAAAAAGTAAACTAACAAAATAATTAGTTGACATAGAATTGAATTCGCATAAATCTCTGAGGAACACCAAGCCCTCGTCTTTTATCCTATTGTTACATTCAGCTAATCAAAAAGGATTTATAGCATAATACTTGGCAGTTTGTTAACACTATTTAAAATGCTACATAATATATAACTTAAATTCGCTATACACCTAAAACTCTAAAAATATATAAATATACAGCCCAATTTCATAAATATTTAAATTCTATACTTTTTGGGTTGCTTAACGCATTCAGCTTTCCATACATCTACCATATGTATTTTATTATTTTTATAGCATGTCAAAAGTGTTTAAAATGATAAAGAAATAAGTGAAAGAATAATATAAATTTAATCCTAATTTTTGTAAATAATTGATAGAAATAAATATACCATACTTTTCGTGTTTGCAAAATGTCCTAATATCTAATACATATTTGGTAGCTTAGTGAACTCGATTGCCGCTCTCGTTTGCTCCTGCCATCATAACCAGAAGATTTGTTTGAAATTCAAGTCTCATGTATGTCATTATATGCCGTTTTATATACGTAGGTATATACTTTTGTTGAACTTTGTATAAAAAGCAACATTTTGATTGTTGCAAATTGCGTGTGTGTAAACTTGTTTATTGTTTTAATAAATGTCAACAGTCTGGCATTGCCGGCAATTAAAGACCATGCGAGTTTGCATCATGTGGCATGTGGCATGTGACAGCAACAGCCTGTGGCACTCGCACAAACACACACACATAGACAGGCACACACGCTACATTTAATAAATGGCGTTGCTGTCAAATATCGAAATGTTCTCATTCGACTGCATAAAACTTGCAAAACTCCTTTGTGGCCAGATCTGGCCAAAACCAAATCCCGAAAAAAAAAACTAGCGAGCCGCAAAATGCAATGACTTGATTTATGAGCGAAATACTGCATACTAAAGGGAGCAGCTGCACAGTGGGAAGGGCCTCTGGGGAGGCATGGGTGGAGCTCGCTTATGACCTGCCATATAGTAAACTTTTTTCTAACGTATGCGCAATTTTTATTTCAATTTTCCATTTTGGCTTCGCTTTGTGCTCACAGCGATTTGTTCGATTGGAAAAATTGAATTATATAATTTTGATGAGCATAATAAAATGTGGCAGCTGCAGTGGTGCGTTGCAAACAGCGAGAATTACCAACAGTGGCCACAATATATCACACTGTAGGGGGTAGTGGAAAAGAGGCGAGAAATTTGCGAGTACGCCCTTAATTTTGAAACTAAACTCTGTCTTACTTAAAGGGGAGTGAAATTCAACAAAATCACTAAATATATTTGATATTCGTATCGATATTATCGATACTGATGCTGATAAGGGAAGTACCATATCTTATAGTAGATACTGATAAGGAATATACATCACTTTATTGTGAGCACATGTCATATACATAGGTATTTTATCAGAAATATGTATTGATAGTATTAGAGCTGGAAAAAAACATCGATGTTTTAAGCTATGTTTCTATGTTGCCAATATTTTGGAATATTTTCGTAAGATCGATATATTTTCCCTACTTTATAACTTCTTATAACCTCTTTAAGTAAAACAGAAGCAATGAAACTGTTAGATGTATTTAATGTATTTAAAATTTTAATTTATAAGAGCAGCATTGACGTTTTAGAAAACATCGGTTACATAGATACATCTAACTTCGAAAATATCGAAAACATTGATCGACAAGCTGGCAAACTTCTATGTTTTACTATCATTAGATAGTATCACTCTAACTTTCACATCGCTGATTAAGGGTTGATGTACTGCAGTTGCAATCAATTTGTCGGTAGCACACGACTACAGCCTTTCCAAAATAAATAAACCAATTCTACCTATTGAGTTGGTGTTCTAGTCATATACACATAAATAGTTATGAATACTTAACTTGATAAATGAATTTAATATTGATTTTTGAATATTGGACATTTGTTGGTGAGTCAATTAGGTCAAATCGCTTGTTTTAGAACATATCGAATGAAAGGTGTTATAGTCAATCCTAAATTTATGTTGTTCCTACACATCATTACCCATTTCTCACTCAGCTTGCTTCCTTGTTTGTAACTAATAAAATACATGCTGTAAAATGAATAAAAACTTGATAATATTACATATCATAAAATCGACGTTCTTTTATTATCTTGCCATAGACTTGGCAACACCTTGAGTAATGCCAAAGTTGAAAGCGGTATAAAATACTAAAATTGGGGGAAAAACCGACCCATTACACGCTTCTATAGGGCTTGAAATGGGTTTCTTTTTGGCACTAGCTAAAAATGGGGAAAAACTAGTTTCAAAACGTTTACGACAGCCAAAAGTTTTTTCCGACTATGAACTGTGAATACATTTAGCAGTAGTGCATCATCGAGAGAGTAGTGTTCATCGAGAGTATAGAAAAAAGAAGGGGAAAATACGATAAGCTTTGCTGCCTAAAAACTACAACAAATTTTCAGCATTTCCATTGATGACTTTTTGGCGTTTCACAGAGAAAATTTTTGGAAATTGCATTTGCGCCACGTGAGCTGAGCAGAGAGTTTGGCCGGAGGGGGATTAGGTGAGTCGAAGTGTATGTGTATGAGTGTGGGCTATATTTTTACCCCTTTGGGCCATAAAAGCTAAAATGTTTGGCGGCTCAAAGAAGCGAATGCCGCCAAAGTGGATTACCGTCTGTGGCGGCAGCAAGTGCAGTTGCAGCTGCCCCTCCACCTCCACCTCCCCACCCACTGCTGGCCACTTAAAAAGGTGTTGGTATGCCTGGTGCCGGTGCCGGCCGGCTCTGTCTGTGTCCAATGCCTGGTCATGCATTGTGGCCGTATCGTATCCCGGGCTGACCTGAGTGGCCCTCTTTGTCTATTCAATTGAGCTGGTTAACAAGTGCCACGTCTATGCTCCACAGAGCCATGGTCTACGGCACGGCTGACCGGCTCAATATCCGGCTTCAGTGCCAGTCTGAGTTGAGTCTAAGTGCCTGGCCTCGTTTTATTGGCTTTGAGTTCGGCTGATGCAATAAACTGGCGTAAAAGTCGCGTTCCGTCAGTGCAATCACAGTTCACACACCGGAAAGATTGAATGGAAAATAAAGGAAAATTGAATGCTCTATATATGCGAAATAAATTCTCAATTATTTATTATGAAATTAAGTGAAATGCATAAGAGCATACTGAAGTCATTATGCTTTATGAGTGCGACTGTATTTAAGCTCAAGATGAGTTCACTGCAATTGCTATCCATTAAGAGCATTTTTATTTGAATATTTTAAGTTGGTAAATGGCTTTATCAATTCATGGCATTTCGGCTTAATTTATTTCAGCTCGATTCTTTGTCACTGGCCACTCAATTTGTTTATCAATTAAAAATAAAATGAAATTTTGTGCAGTTTCCTCTTAATTGTTGGGCATTTTTAATGCCGCACAATCTACGGAAAATTTGCCGTAACATGGGCAATCGTGCGCATCCGGCAACAGATGCTGCGGTTGTCATTAAAATCCAATGCAAAAGTCTAGTGTTTACCGATATTCTATATGGTATATGTGTGCTATATAAATACCTGTAGACCAACACATAAATAAAATGTATACACCAAATTTTACGAAATTAATTAAATCGATAGAGAGCACTGTGCATTTTGGTTATACGCTTTGACTGTGGCTTTTTCAACAGCTAGTGAATGCATTTCTGAATGGGATTGTGTATGAATGAATGTATGTGAATTTCACTGTGAATGTGAGTGTGAATCACATTGGTAGCGGAGCTATCGAAGCGTATAATCAATTGAATAACTTTAAGCTGCAACGATTGACATGTTTGAGCTTAAACCGAATACCCTGTGTGACATTTTTTAATGAAAATGAACTGTTTAAATGAAACGAGTTTTAAACACTTGACAACAAACTTATGAAGTGGCATAAATTGTTAACAAAGTAAACAATGACGGTAGCCATTTATACTTGATAGTCACTAACGTATAGTCATTTAAACAGTAAACCATTACTCTTGACTCTTACAAATACATTTAGGGTGTTCACGAAGTGTTGTATCGTTGCAAAAGTGCAAGTTTGCAACAGTGCTGTCGTGAACACCCCATTTTGAACAACGAGTGTTGCAAACTTACTTGAACAGGCGTTTTTTATTTTGAAGGTAATTTGATTAGAAATTATGCCTTTTAAAAGTGTGAAATCGTAAATTTTAGAATGGCGAGCACTTCAAGCAATTAGTGAAAGTAGTTTAATCGTAGACGGTATGTATGTGGAAATGCATTATGTGATTAAGTAGATTTGTAATAAATTATTGCAGATAACCATGCTGCATTGGACGAAATTTGGGACGATATTGGCGGGACGGAAGTCAAATTATTTGAAAGCAAGAGGCTGTCTATTTATGATATAATTTTTTCATAAGAAACACGTTTAAATAAAATTGATAATTTTTTATTCATTTCTTTTTTCCGTATTTTAGTTCGAGTTTCTTTTTCTTCAACTCAAACTCATTCTGCTGGCGTTTTTTAAAAATTTGCGCAGTTGGTTTCTGTAAAATATTCAAATAATAATAACAATTATAATAATATTAAAATTTCCTATCTCTACATTCCTGTGCATTTGCAATAATAAATAGCTGTTTTTGTTTTGATTATGCTATTTAGCACCAAAATTCACCAAAAATACCAAAAAATTTAGAGTATTTTTGCCGTTTCCAACACTTAAAAATTTTGCAACGATGCAACGATTTTCATAGTCAAGGGTCGGGGTCTTGTTCGCGTTGCAAGTCACATTCCATACAAATTGTTGTTGGAGTGAGTTGCAAACTTGCACTTTTGCAACGATACAACACATCGTGAACACCCCAATTTTTTATACCTTTTTGATGTTTAGAAAATTTAAAAATAACCAGTAATAAAATGACAATTTCAAAAATTAGCCATAAATAATTGCATTTTAAAATTTCAAGAAGGAGTTAGTAAGTTTTTTTCCACTACTAACAAAATGGCTAAAAATAGGATTTAATATAGGAGAAGGCCTCCGATATCATGGCTTGTCTATAATAGATTAAGTACTAAAAATTTGAAACATTAACAGTCAATAAGCTGAAAATAGTAATAATTACTAACTATGAATGAAATAATACTGAATTCACTGCAGATAGTTGAGCTCTAACTCCACCTTCTCATTTCCATAAACCTAATCAATAAATGAAATTCCTTAGTTCGATTGAACCACATGGCAGCTGATTGCGATTCACTTTTATCATAAATTCAAAAATATGTACTTTCAACTGATTTTTATGTGGCCCAGTGTAATGAGTTGTGCTAGCCAATCGCATAAATCTTTTACTGTCTCATATGGCCAGTTGAAATGCATAAGTACTTATGCTGTATATCTGTATTGCAAGTGTGGCACACACACACACAGACTGGATTTTATTTGCCCTGTCTATCGTCAGTTTAATGCTGTTGATTTGCATTTGTCCAACTGCTGCAATATTCACACTTGTCACCTGGGTCACCTCTCCACCCACAGACACAGACCCACCCATTGAAGTCAATTATTTATGCTCCAAATGTACACAAGGATGCGGATGTGCAGGGAGCGAGTGCAGAGTGGAGAATAGATGGAGACTGAGTTATGTGTTCATCTACATCTGTGTTTCATTCGCTCGAACCTCTGGAACTCTGACAACGTCACTTGACTCAATTGGCAATTAATGTCGCCCAGCTGTGGCTAAGTGCCTGAAGATGACTCCATGGAGAAAGAAACGGCAGCTCATTAATAACCGAGCGAGTAGCGAGGCAATCTTAATGCAAATGTTCATACATCACTCATACGTCATGTGGGTTAATCCAATCATTAGATGTTTTGCGTGCGACTCGGGTTCTTGGGCCACAAATACCGAATTCGGTTGCGCCTCTGACAGCTTGTCACTCCGTACATTGTTGTAAATGCCGTATCTATGACTGACGGCTGAAGAAGCGCCCTCAGCTCCATGTTTTTGGATATCAATCAAAGTGTTAAGCTTACTTAGTTCAAATAATGATATGAGTACGCGTTTAAAGGGTTGTACGAAGCTATAAAGCTTTCAATTTACCAACATAGTAATCATCATGAAAGTTAAAATTAAGTTTTACTTAAGTGATTTTATTGATTGCATTAACTAAAGTTTTTAATAAGCAAATTAGCTATGCAATAGCTAACAGGTGGCATTGATTACATTGAACATTCAATAAACTTGGAGGAAAGTTTGCTTATATTAAGTTTCCTCGAACTTTTTGCTCTTACTCTTCCTGGCGTATTGAGCAGTTTATTTCACACGTATTTGAATAAAGTCCAAGCTATGCAGCAAAGTCAATTTGATATCTTTTATAAAATTAAACTTTTTGTGTTTTTAGACACTATCCTTTATATATTTTCCTTTAATTAAGTTTTAGTTTAAATGTCTCCGTTTAATTTATATAAAGTAAATGACTTAAATAATTAAATTATAAAATTTTTTCAGCAATATTTCTATAAATATTTTATTTATACATACTTCAGATGACAATCAAATTTTTATCACAGTTACCTGCCTGATTTTATAGGAGTTAAAACTCCCTTGTCTTTCAGTGTCAAAAATCGTAGCATGTTTGTTTTTTAGATTATAAGGAGAGAAGTTTTTCAAATTTCTGGACCTGTACCTTATCATCTATTTCCATGGCTAAAAAGCAGGCACCGATACCCAACACCCAGCCACGTACACCCGGGCCACTTGGCAAAGACACGAAAGGCAATAATGAACAGTTCCTGAAGGATGTCTTTATAACCACCAACAAGTACCGCAAAATGCACGGTTGTCCCGAGCTGAAGATCAACTCTGAGCTCAATAAGTATGCACAAGAATGGGCCAATGTATGGCGAGTATTTATCTATATCTATACACAGATTATTTTCATTGTGTTCTATCTATTGATCTCGCAGACCCTGCGCAATAAGAATATCATGGCACATCGGCCAAACCCGAAATATGGCGAGAATATCTTTCTGTCCGGAGGCATGGATGTGACGGGAGATTTGCCGGTGGATATGTGGTATCGGGAGATAAATGCCTTCAATTTCGACAAGCCAGATTTTGTGCCAACAGCCGGACACTTTACACAGCTCATATGGAAAGGTTGCCGGGAAATGGGCTCTGGTGTAGCTCGAAAGTAAATCAAAATAATTGGCTTCTCAATACAGATTATACATTAATTAAAATTTTAAATTTTTAGAGCGGATCGTACTTGGGTTGTCTGCAATTATAATCCTCCCGGCAATATAATGGGTCAGTTCAAAGAGAATGTGCCAAAAAAAGTGTGAATAAGGTGAAATACAGGTCTAGAAAATTTGATAAACACTGTGTGTATTATTTTTGGAAAGAGTAAGATAAAGACAAAGAAGGAGGCAAAGTAGGACAGGAGAATGTAGAGGAGATAACTTTTATCTTGACATTCTTACACTGCTCAGTGTAAGCTCCTTTGACGCAAATGTATCTCGGGTTGAAATATTTTATTGAATTTTATGCTGTGGTTGCGGAATTTAACGCTTCGCTTCCGCTACAGGCCAAAATTTAATTTGGCACATTTTTTTGCGACAATTTCACGTCACACGTCATTAATTTTGCATTTTTGCCATAAATATCCAGTGAGGTCGCCTAAGGGAGAGCTGTATGCGAGCCAGGGGACAGGGGGCAGCCGTACGGAAAGTGAAGTCGGGTCACATGACTGACATGGACATGTTTGTTTGTATGCCAATGTAGAAGGAAGGTGTCATGGCCGCCCAGGGCAAAATATGACCTTTTGCTCACGCCTCCCCTCCTCCACCACCCCGCCCTCTACCACTACCACTTGCCTGTCAGTTGGCTGTTGCTGTTTTTCCAGTTTTTCGCTTTTTTTTAAGGTGAGTTAAAATTAAAAACGGAAATTTGAACATAAAAATTCATAGTCTACTTCTCGGGGCATTAAATCGTGGTAACGCCCATGTTATGATCACAGTTGGCTATCTCACTTATTCCAGCTTTATCGCTCCCTGTCCCTCTTGTTATTTTTCGCATATTGCGCCTGTGTTGACTTTGGTTTGTTATTGTTGTTGTTGCTGTTTCCACCAGCAGCAGCATTGCTGCGGCATGCTGCCAACAAACTTTGATGCCTTGCCAGCGTGTGTGTGTGTGTGTTTGTGTGTGTATATATATATATATACATTTCTGTGTGTATCTGTGTGTCAGTTCGTTAACTTGTCACTTGTTGGCGGCGTCAAACTGAAGCCAACAGCAGCAACAGCAACAGTCAGCGTTAGGTAACTCACACCCCACCCACTAGGCAAGTGGTTTATGGGCTTTAGGGTTACGGGCTATGGTTGTGTTACGGTTACAGTTTATGTGCAAGATTCTCAAATTGTTTTTGTTGCATGTAGTTTGCGGCATGTTAAAGCAGCAGCAGTTGACAAACTTTAATAATGCGATTTGGGAACTTGAAAGGAAACCATAATACATGCTCAGGAGTAATCGAAGCTTTAACAGAGACAGAGTTGCAGAAATGTCTAATTAGCTTAATGAAGTAATTTGATTTAAAGAATAGAACTTAATGTGTAAAAGTGAATAAAAATAAGCAGAATAATTTGACTGCACTAGGTAGCATTATATAGCTTTCGAGTTGTAAGATTTTTATATTTTTTTCTTGCTCTTTTACTCGATAATGTCATAATGTCATTAAAAAGCTAAAAAAAACTGCTACATTTAAAATTTTTTTTATAAATTAGAAGTTTTTTATTTCGGTTTTTGTCACTTAGATCTATAGGAGAATCGGTTATGGACTATATGATGTTTATTTTTTTGTTGCTTAGTGTTGTTAGCGTTGAACCGGAACACCCTGAATGAAAGCTATACTTAAGGTATCTAAGGAGCACCGTACTGTAATTTCCATAGAGTCTCATAGCTTTTTTATTAACTGAGCTAAGTTTAGATTCAGCCTATACTGAAAAAGTACTTCAGTATTATGTTCTCAAAGATTTCAATTCTAGACTTGAAATTGAAGAATTCCGTTGTAATTTCAAATATCTTTTTATAAGGTATTCCAACTTCTGAAATTAAGAATATAATAACTTGAATTATAAGTTTTTAAAAACAATTCAATCTAATTTAAAACGTTTAATATTAATACGAATATTTATCTTAGAATAAATATTTACAAAACTGGGTTCAATATATTTGTCTCTTATTACGAAGTACTTAATGTTCATTAAATATAAATTTATTGTCGATGAAATAGGACTTTCGTAAGCATGAACCGTGCAGCTTGTTACTCATATATTGCATTTAAGAGAAATGTTTCACACTCTGTAATAAGGCATACTCGGTGGCAATAGCTTAATTTATCTTTTTACTCTCGTTCGTATTACAACTTTGTTTAACGCAGTCATTTCATTCGGGTTTCAGGAAGAGCTGGAAAAAGGAAGCCAAAGGCAGAAGAACTCTTTTGCTGGCAGATCAGTAAGTTGTAATTAAAGCAGACCGGGCAAATGCTGACAATCAGATCGGGTTACCTGCTGGAGGGCAACTTTTGAAAAACTGCAACTTGCATTCCTGCAATGCAAATGTGCTACAAAGTCAGCAGACAACCGAACAGGTGAGCAGGTGGGCAGGTGGACAGATGGACAGACAGCCGTAGAAAGCAGGAGCTGAACTGAACTCAGCTGAACTGAAGTGATGTAAAGACCGCTCAATGCTTTTATGCATTGTAATTTGCGCGTAATTTCGTATGGTAAAACGTGAAAATGCTCTGCCATTTCCAACAATAACAACACCATGAGCAACAGAAACAACAACAACAGTTACGTTTGCATCTGCTTATGGCAAAGTCTCATTTATTTTAATGCGTTCAACGCTGACGACGTGCAAATGGCTGCCGGTTTGTGCCGGGTCTTTTCAGTTTTTCACAGCATTTTCTTTTCGTTTTTCATTTAAAAATTGCGCCACAGATACAGCTGCAATCCATGTGCGTGTGTGTGTGTGTGTGTGTGTGCGTGTGTTGTAATTATTAAGCTGACATTGCAGCTGGGCAGTGAGCACGGCAGGACGCATGTTGCTTGCTGCATGTTGCATGTTGCATGCCGCCTGCTGTTGCAGTTTTCATTCAATTTTCAGTGGGTCAACAGCATTGGCCATAACAATGCCAATTTTAATGGCCATTACAAGAAGGCCATAACCATAAAAAACTGCACAGACAACGCGACCAACAACAGCGTGAACAACGACAACAACAACAACTGCAGTCAAAATAATAATAGTGAATCTCATTTATTGGGCTTATGGGGCGTATTAATAATATTCAGTTGCAGCATTGGCAAGCCCTTAAGTCGCACAATGCCAACGAATTAAATTTCAATTTGAGAGCAAAAAATAAATACATTTAATAAAATTAATAAGAATGGCAAATGCTACAACAATAATGCACAAATTGTGCAATATAGAATAGTTTTTCCATTTGCCATTTACATTTGTTTTTACGAACTGCATTTTTGGCTTTTCAGTGTAATTGTTGCAACATTGTCATAAATATTCCTACCTGTTTTATATGGAATTTTCCGATAAGCACAGCTGTATTGGGGATTTCTCTTTATTGCCATGCTAAATATATTTGTATACATTTTTGGTAGCTCTCTGTAGAAGGGGATTTGTTTGAATAGAAAATGCTTTGACTTGTTCTAGAGTAAACTTCATTTGCAGAAATTCCTGCACTTTCTCAGTGCAACATTTGCAGTTAAGTAGGCTTAGGCAATGCAATAAATATACCCCCTCTGAAGTGTTGCATAAATCTTCATTGGCTTGGAATAATACGAATTTGTGGCTGTGTCGAAATCTACTGGGGCAACAGATAAGCAAGGAGTACCAGATAATGGGAACTGTCCAAACCCTTAAGTTGTTTGGGCATTACTTAAAATATATGTATGTACGAGTGGAGTATAAAAAATGTTTCAAATTGCATTTTAATAGAATTTATTGCGCCGAAACGAATCGAAAAGAAATTCCCAAAACGGGGAATCGCATAAACGTTCTGGTTCTGGAGGTTTTAACAACTGCAACACTTGACTTTCGTGTTGCTGGCAGAGCAATAAAATGTTATTCTCAAGGCGGAGTCACAGTCAAAAGGATGCGATAAGAATGTCTCTGACTTGGCTTTCTTTCTCTGCTCCTCTTCTTCTCTTCTTGCCTGTCTGTCTGTCTGTCTGTGTAGCGAGGCGCATCAATTTCAAAATAAAGAAAAGAAATCTACAAAAAATAGAAATAAAGTATATACAAATCCTGGCTGGTGGCGGCACGAATTATTACTTGGCTCCGCTCCAAAATGTTTAAATTACAATTTGCACAAAATATATGCATTTCTATGTCTATATAGACGACTATTTCTTTTTACTTCACAGTCAGCAAGTGGCCGCAGGAAGCCATTTGATTACACTGCCCATCCGCCCATGGAGCATGGTCGTCTCCATGGCAATAATTTCCATAAAAATCAACAGCCAAGAAAAAGACGCTGCCAGTCAGCTTGTGTCTTGATAAACTGCCACAGGAATCATTGTTGTACTGTTGCCACTGTCACTGCTGCACTTGGCCTCTTTGTTTGTTTTATGGGTTTGCTGGTCAACAGTGCGTATACGCAATGTAACAAGTTAGTGAGTCTATGCTATAAATGACACACTTCTACACTAAAAAATAGTTTTTTAAATGTATTTCTTAACGCTGAATAGGTATCATAATAAAACTAGTACACATTTTCAAAATACGATAAGCGGTGTATCAGTATGGGATAACCCACACAAAGAAGCCTCCAGTTATTTTACTCTAAAATCTAAAGTATTTGTTCCAAGTTAGATCAGTTTGATGTTCTGCACAAGTAATAAATTTATCTAAAATTTAACTCTGTGATTGACACATAAATTATGGTTAATAATGGTAAAATTTGATTCAAAATTATGTATGCCACCGCAGCCACCTTTACCTTACTACAAAACCGTAAATATAAATCTGAAATTCAGCTATAAAAAATTTATAAAAAATTTGTAAAAAATTATAATAAAATTCACAAATATAATTAAAAATTTCTCATCGATCGATAAAGGATCAAATGCTTTGCTGATACTCTTCAATTAGCTGATGTATCAAAATATGCTTTAAAAAAAACCAAAAATTGAGTTTAAATATTCTTTTTTATATGTATTTCTGTACTAGGCATTCAAAAATATTTTCTAAAAGTCAATTTTAAAATATAATTTTTATATATTATTGTGCATAATTTCCATGTTGGTTGAGCAGATTTTTCACTAGTTAAAGATATTTGTATTGTAATTAGCCAAAGCCAGAAAAACGTTTCTACATGTGACAGCGGAGTTTGCAAAATTTAATTAAGAAGAAAAACCCGAATGTAAATTTAAGCCAACTGATGCCAAGAAATGATTTCCATTAGCATAAAATGCTGACCAAGGGTAAAGGCCAAATGGGTCGCCAGTTGTGGTAGAACTTGCGGTTGACCACGATTCTGTGTGGTCAGGAGATGACTTTTTAGCGGCTGTGGCTATAGTTGTGCCCGTCGCTTTGCTTTTAACACTTGCTTCATAATTTCAACAGCGTTTTTCTTTGCATAGTCTTTCGTACTCAAAAAAAATAAGAAAAATCTAATGAGTTGAGTGCGCTGGCAGGGTACAGGTTGAGCCAAGTTTTTATGATTCTTTTTCGTGTTGATATTTGAGCACTTTTTAATTATTTTAGTTATGTTTGTGTGCTTTTAGGGCAAAAAATTGCTTTGGCGTTATGCTACCTGTCATTTGCATTTAAAAATGCATTAAGAGTTTTAATTAAAATTCAGCAAGACTAGAAGCAAAAATTTCGCTTTGTGCCAACTTTGTTTTCCTCTGTGAAGGCAATGCCCTCGCGAACATAATTCACCAAGAACCAAATAAAAAAGCAAATGTAGTAGTATGTGTGTATATAAAAAAGCGAATTGAAAAACATTGCGGCTCAGGTCCATGACAACAGCTTCCATATGCTGTCGCTAGATGGTGCTGACGTGCTGTTGCCGTTGGCACTTCACATGCATGACTACGTGTCCTTTTAATATCCTGTTTTCGCGTCGCGACGCCTTAAAACTTCCGCCAGCAAATAAATAAAAACACAAACACAAGTGAAATATGAACATACAAGTCTCTCCATACACACACACACACACACAGACACACAGCCAGACAGACATATTTGTGTATAAATAAGTGAAGTTTTTTACTAAGTCACCAAAATATTTGGTTGCCATTTTTTGGCTCAATTAGAACACAAACTCAAGTAACTGTTGAGTAATTTTTCACAAGCTAGGAAAGTGTGTTGAAAGGGTCGTAATAAAATGAAGAATGTATTTATGAAGACTTGATAATAGGATGATGAGGAATATAAAGTACAATTATACATTTCTTTGAGTTGCTCAAATAGATAATATTAAAAAAGCAACCTTAGGTTTATATTTTACAGCTGTAAGTATTCTATACATCCTTTGAGCAAAAAAAGAGTGTTTAAAAGTTGCCATTCCTCGGCCAAATTTACCAGCTTAGCTTTTGCAGTCACATTAAACAAATTGATGTGATAAGTGTACAAGTATAATCAATATTGTTATATGATAACATGCATCAATTCCATAATTAGAATTTACATAATTTATCCTCCTATTGCAAATGTTTCATCATTCAATAGTCTCTTTGCTCTACCCTCCGTTCCCATTCGCAATGGGCAATATTCAATTAGGGGAATTTGCTGAAATGTGCTAAACATTTGGAGTGTCTGGGTCCGAAATTAATTTGTTTGTGTAACAGGGTAAACTAACGGCAGTTCTACAATATTTGCTGTCCCATCCCGTACGAGGACATGACAATTCCCGACCCCGTTCAACACTCGACTTGTGCTCTGAGCCAGGTGCTGTTCAAACAAATTGCGTACGTGTACGTGTAGTAGTAGTACGTCGGTTGTCCTTGGGCCCTTGGGTGCTTTAGGTCCTACGGTCCTTTGGTAATTGTAATGCGAGCAAATAAACGAGCAAGTGTAACACGAATATTCATACACGACACGACCATGCCTAGCAATGAGTAAAGGGAGTTTAGCTGCTGCTACAAGGGCTCTAATCATTGAGAGGGTGCCAATTTTGTGGGTGGTAGTGGTATGGCATGGTACCTGGTCACAAACTCCACAATTAGCAACAAATTTTTAATTTGAATTTTCACTTTTTTGTTCTATTTACTTTTTCACTTGTAACAAGTTTGAATTTATGTCCTGCCAACAACTGATGCAGCTGCTACTCTCCAGACGTCGATCGAGTAAAATTTGCAATTGTGCGAGTGGAATGAGTGTGTGTTTCTTTTTAACAACTTTGCCTAAACATGCTTATCCACTTGTTAATTGAATTTTAAATCAGTTTTGTATTAATAGAGTAACGGATTGGCTTTTGTATATTAGATTGTCTTATAGAAACCCTTTCTGTACCATCACAATTCTAAGTGAAAGAAACTATTTAAAACATAGAAACCTTGCATTACAACAAGCTTTTCTAAATTCAGCGTTTAAATCCATTAATAAATAAAGATTTTTCTTGATTTACCAACCCACATAATTTATCAATGCCTGATATACTATATTGAAATAATTAATACATTACGGATCAATAGTCTATATAAGGCTATACTGCAGTGCACTGCTGTAAGAACGGCATGCGTTGTATACGAAGCCTCTTATATATATGTATGTACATGAACATATGTATGTCAATCGTTATAATAATAAGGATAATATTGGTCCGGATGAGAAGTGGCTATAACAAATTGGTACAAGTGCCATACGTCTACGGCAACCATTGGCTTATTGAAATATAAATTTGGGTATTGGTTAATTTTGAGAAACAAACGTTTTAATTAGACTCCAAGATCGTGCGATTTGACATTCGCGTGTTCCACATGTCCAAAATCATTTTCAAATATTAAAGTAATATATTGATCTTTTGATTAAAATAAAATTATTGTTGTAAGTCTTAATTTCTTTCTTCATATTTTACAATTTTTACGTGCGTCTTCTTCGTTTACAGCCAAAATCCAAGTGCCTCTAAAAAGTCCTAAAAATACCTTAATGGCGTTTTCCCTTATTATTTATCGATGGTAATCGATAAATGTATGTACAATTTAAATTTAACAGTTTATATTGTTTATATTTTATTCACAATTCAAATTTGTTAGCGTGAACTTAGTTTGTCTCCCTTTTCAAACTAATGCTAACAAAGTGTAACACAATAAATTTCAAGTTATTCTCAATAGCTGGATTTTGTATTAATTGGCTAAAAACTGCTTGAGTCGATTCTAAAGAACAGAATGCCCGAAATGGACACCCCGTTCATTGGTGTCCTGAATGTAGGTACTTGGCATCATGTTCAGGACCCGTTCCCTTGGCCTGTCAATCGATGCAGCTGTTGTTCGATTTCATTTTCGATTTCGCTTTTGTTTTGTATTGAAGCAGAACCGACAGATGGACGGACAGACGGACAGAGATAGCGATAGCGATGGCGATGGAACTAGATAGAGGAGTGAGAGAGGAATGTGGCCGCGTGCTGACCTATAAATCATCTAATGGCCACAGCGTTTGGTTTCGTTTGGTTTTTGGCCACTGCCCCGCAACGCTTGCGTCCCCCCTTGATGCCTCCTGCTGCACATGTGTCAATATTTGTGCGAAATGCGGTTGCACAGTCTCACCGACACAAAACACTCTCCATCATACCATGGCATGGCATTGCATGGCATGCCATAGCATGGCTTTATTCTGGGTTTGGGTTTGGGTGTGGCTTTGGGTTTAGCTATCGGAAGGGTTCCATCGAAATTGTTGTTTTCATTGTGTACTTCTTTGCAATGCTTTAGTTTTGGGAATTTGTGCAGTGTTTGTAGTGTTTATGTGCTCTGAATGACATGCTTTTAGTTGTTTAAATTTCAGTTTCATCATGTGGCACATACGATAAAAAAAACCCCTAAAACTCTACAGATACTTCAGCTATCAAACAATGCAGTAGCATGGGGTGCATGTGGAGTTTCCCCTACCATTCACATATTTTCTTGTTGCATTTTTTTCTGGAATGATTTTGGCAAATTTCCTATTGAATATTTCAACTATTTCCGCTTCGTAAGAGTTCTACATCGTTGCTCTTGCTTAATTTCCGTTTTTATATTTTCGTTTTGCTTCTCCCTTTGAGCTATCTCACATATTTGCAGTCTACTTTTTAGTAACCAGCTCTCAGTCGCACTCTCTCCCTGTTTCACTATGTGTGCCACTTTTTCTAATACGAGATGGACATCTGTTTTGCAGTTCATTTGTTATGGAATTGAATTCCACTTGCCAGTTTTCTTTTACATTTCTCAGCGCACAACGTGGCGTATGCGCAACTTATTTGCCATGTGTCATAGATATGTACGTCTTTGTCTGCTAGTGCTTTGAAAAATAAAATTAAACGCATTCAAGTGTGAAATTGTGAGATAGCTACTGCTACAAAAGGACTGCTAAATTATACTATGATAAGTTGAGGTTAAACATTAAGCAATTGTGTCTGTTCAGTATTGCCCAATTACCAGCCAAGACACTTGGGCTGAGCCATAAATACTTATCGATATAATGGGGACTATTAGCGGAGTTCAATTCATAAATTCTCAACTGTACTTTCAGATCATTGAATATAATCGGAAGAGCTTTCAAACTCTTTCACAGTAATACGAACAAATATTTTCATAAGCTAAAATTGTAATCTGAGAAGTAAGTCTAAATTATAATAGGGTAAATGCAACACTTATAATATCAGCACAGTGATCAGTCTTAGCTTAAATGCGCTCCACTAACCCTATTAACGTGATTTTAAAGCTGAGTTATTGTACCCCTTAAGACTTTTACTTACTTATTTAAGATATTGACTTTTAATTGATTAAAAGCATTTCCAATTACTTTAGCACTTGCCAAGAGTTGTCAAAGATCAGAATCAAATATTATTAAAAGACTACGCTTTAAGCTTTAATACAAAGCTCTGAGAGCGACACAAAGCACGAAAACCCCAATGCAGAAAAAAAATCTAAGGACGCTTTGGCCGCAAGCAATGGCAGGTCCCAAAATAGCCATAAATTTAAGCGTTTTTAACAAGAAACAGACGGTGGAACGAAAACAATAAAAAAAAAGAAAAACTGAAAAACATAAAGAGTAGGATGAAAATACAGACAGAGAGTGGTAAAGAAGGAAAGAGTGAGTGCGGTAACTGAGTGCGAGGCCAAAAGGGGAACCCAAAACAACTTGGCCAAGTTACGCCCGAGGAATCGTGAAGGAATTGTGCTTAATTTACTTTTGCTTCCCTTTTCGCGGTGGCATCACCGCTCTGTCCTCCTCTTCGTCGTATTTTCTGTGGTTTCCTCTATGTGGTAGAGCAGCCTTAATGACACTTTAAAAATCTCATTTAATGTGCGCATACAATATGCAAAAACTCGAATTAAATGTAATTAATTTGATATAAAATCTTAGATTCTTGGGTTGGATTTTTCAGTGCAAATGAAAGATCTTTTTCAAATTGTAGATTTGGAAATTTTTTAAAACAAATTATAACTGGTGTGAAAGTATACTAGTTGCAACAAAATAATGTTGCAAAGCGCGAATAGTAAGCGCCAGCGTCATGATGTTGCCTTTAGAGACACAAAAGAGTTGGCCAAAATGAAGAGAATGGAGAAGAAGGAGCACTTGTTTCACAGTCAGTCATTGCCTTTTGTTTAAGGCCCCGCATTAAAGTGGGAAAATTTGCAATGCTGACTACTAGATGAGCTATAAAAATATTTCAAAAAAAAATTATAATAATGATAATACTAATAATACCAATAATAATAATACCACAATGAAAATCAAAGTCCTGGTTGTATAAAGAATGAACTGAATTTAATGACTGACAAAGTTTTAGAAGGGTATACGATACACACCCAACCAACGCAGGTCATAATCACGCACGTACAACACCCACACACACACATACACACACACACACACAGATCCACAAATACACATACAGTCACACACATGGGAAAACTAAACTAAGTGCTTGGCAGAGAGTTGCTGTGTTAGTGAGTGGGCGGGTGCGGGGCGGGGCGTCGACTGCGCTGTCAGCGGCAACAGCGCGGGGTATTAGGCACGTCGGCAACATAAATATTTTAATTTTGCTAAAAATTTGTGCTGAAAAGTCGCCTTTTTGCATTAGGAGACGAAGACACACATAACACACATACACACACACACACACGCATGCATAAACTAAACAAAATGGCGTCGACGAAAGGATGCGCAACGCTGTTGTAAGTGTTGTTGTTGCGGTTGTTGCCTGCCATGACGATGTTTGTAATGATAAGCGCTGTTAGTGTTTTACTTTAATAGGCAAAATTATGTGCATACACCAGCACACACACACACACACACGCGCGCGCGCACTCACAGACAGACAGCAGCACGCTCGGGCACCCACACAAAAGGCTTTGACTCAAACACGGCTCAAAGGCATAAATTATTGCGGTTAACTGACAACACAGCAGCGCCAGAACATTGCAGCAGGAACTGAAATTGTTGCGACTGAGAGAACCAGAACCAGGACAAGCGGAATCACAGCCCGGAACGGCTTTTGGCGAGTTGCCGAGCTGCAGAGCATTGGCCAAATTAAAATAGTGTCGGCCCGGCCTGCATGAAGGGATTGTTATTGTTGGCGCTATGCGAATAATAACGCAAGTAGAACAGGCAGAAAGAATGCACGATTGCAAGATAAAGGAAGAGAGCACAAAAAGCGAGAGTAGGGAAGAGTCGCTCAGATATTTGGATAAATAATAATACGAATAATATTCCTATCCCAATTAAAATGCACAGCAAAGTGTATGACTTAAAGATCTCTTCTATTGATAGAAAAAACTCTTTGGCCTGACTGACTGGTTATCAATGCACAGCACAAATGGTAAGACATAGTGATCTAATCTGTTGACAAAATGAAAGCATATGACCTGTAGCTGAACACAAATATTCTAAATTGCGAAGGTAGGTCAGTTTCGAGGTTAGTGTGACTCCGTTATGCATGTGCGACAAATTAAATTGCTTAGTTAATAGGATGTATAAAAATTGCAACTCATAAATTTGTGTACTAGTCGTAAGGTTACAATCATTAAAAAAGGGAAACTGATTGGAAACTAAAGTAAACTGTATTCCAAAAGAGTATTTGAAGTTGACTTTCTGCTCGTTTAGAAATTCCCTCATGTTCATTTTGACAATAAGCCAAATTAGACGAAAAACTTTATTGAGATTTATGCAGTTTGTTTTTGCAGTAATAAAGTAATAAAGATAATAAATTAAAGATGTTTATTTGTTATTCAAAAGTAACTTCAAATGGCAAAGAAATTATATAATTAATGCTATAATTGAATGTAAAATCCTCATTCAATAATTCAATATTGACACAAAACCACATCAAATATAAACTAAAATGGAATATTAAATACCGTTAGTATAAAGTTATTTTAATTTGATAATTGTTGTAGATAAATATTAACATAATCTGTGTGTAAACAAGTGAGGAGCAAAAAAGATATTGCAACTGTTTTAAACTATTAATATTTCTTATGTGTGGCAAATTTTATTATTGGTTTGTTTGTCGGCTTTTCTAGTGAATAGCATGTACCGGCGTTGCCAACTTATTACACAATAAATATGCAAAATTTCTGATAACAAGAATTTAGATTATTAATAAATTACTTCCAGCTGTCTCAAACAACGTATTAATAATTTTTAAAACAAATGCTTCGAATAATGGGACAAATGCTACAATTTAACATCTGTTTTAAACGCTCTTTCTTTTAATATATGTAGCTATAATTCCCGCTAGTCGCGATTTTACTATCTAGCTTAAAATTAGTTAAGTTGGCAACGCTGAGGTCTGCAGAAAAGCACTAAAATTTGCTGCATGATGAACAAGTCGATTTTCAATGCCTATCGATAAGTTCCAGCTGTTTAACAGTGTTGTAAAACTCAATGTGATGCCAATATAATTGGTTGCAACTGTTTACGATATTTCGTGGTTTTATTCGTTTCAAGTTAATCTGTTCCAAATATTCAGTATTTCAAGTAGACGTTAACATCCAACAAAAAGATTACGTCGAGCTGTCAATAGATTAAATGTAATGAGAATTAGAAAGTGAGCAGGCCAAGTGGCAGTATGTATTAAAAGCATTACGGAGAACTTCAGTGAATATCTTGTGCAAGTTTTATTCTTTTAAATTTGTGAATTTATTCCTTGAATATCATGGAGAATTCTATTGACTTAACCCAATTTGATCAACCAGAAAAAGTCAATGAAGGTCGTAAGCGTGCCTCCGAGTCTCAGGTTATGTCTGCAGCAAAGAAGTCATACAATGAAGATATCAATGACGACGTAAGAATAAATTTTGAATTTTTAATTTTTCATACTTTGGTGCACTGTTTCCATACTTTACTTTTCTTTTTACTTTTCTCCCATCGCCATGTGGCGACATGGAGTGTGGAGTGGAGGCCAAATGGAGTGCGGACACTGCAACATCTTTTCATAATTATTTATTATTATTGTTATTTGAACTTAGAATGACGAAGCTGCCATGGAGCAAGTGGGCAATCTCAAGGCTCCAGATATAGCTCAAGGCGCAGGCCGCGCATCTGGTGGGGATGGTCAATATCAGATGCAAGCTTACGGAGAACGTCATGGCTATGCTGACAAGAATATGCGTGAATCCCGCGATGGCCTTGCTGGTCGTTCTCTTTTGGGTAACAACAACAATAACTTCAGTTATAATAATAACAACTACAATCAAAACAATTATAATAATAATAACAATAAGAGCTACACCAATATGATTAATAACTCCAACAACTACAACTACAACAACATGAATATTAATAACTATAAAGGCTATAACAATATGAACATCAACCTGAATGGACATTGGCCACGTTCGGACGAGGTTAATGTCTTCCAGAAGCTTCGCACCATGGCTGGATCCACCGTTGATTTACCACCAATCGAAGATGAAGGGGATTCAAAGTCGTTTGCTCGTAATCGTCTTTATGTTGGTAATTTGCCAAGCGATTTAACTAAGCTTGAAGAGTTTTGTAAATTATTTAAACCTTTCGGTGAATATGCCGATCCGTATATCAATCCGGATAAAAATTTTGCATTTATCAATATGGATCATCATACCAATGCCATTAAGGCCAAGCGGGCATTGGATGGGTCCGTTGTGGGTGGACGTACACTTCGTGTCCGTTTAGCGGCCAATATGATAGCTGTGCGAGTCAAGAATCTCTCGTCGTTTGTATCCAACGAATTGCTGTACCGATCCTTTGAGGTTTTTGGACCGGTTGAGCGTGCTACCATTACTGTGGACAATCGTGGATATCATCTAGGCGAAGGTGTCGTCGAGTTTACGAAGAAAACATCAGCTGCCACCTATTTGCGTTTATGCAATTAGAGGTGCTTCTTTTTAACTGCTTCAATGCGTCCTTGTATTGTGGAGCCACTGGAGCTGAATGACGACGATGATGGACTGCCCGAGAAGATGCTCATCAAGAATGTACAATTCCATGAAGAGCGTAGCGTTGGTCCCCGGTTAGCTAGCTTCAATTCGCTTGAGCACAATTTTGGAAGCAAATGGAAAGACTTGTATCTCCAGTACAAGGATAAAGAGGCCTTTTTCTGTTTGATTTCCGGGTCTATGTATGGCCGCATCAAAATTGGGTGCATGGAATTGAATTGTCGAGTGCGTTCGACTGGTCGGTGTGTTTCTAAACTATCGGTCAAGAAACTTCTGTCAATTTCAATTACAAATTGTAAATGTTTATTCCAGTTCAGTATATTTGAAGCATTAGTTCGCGTTGTTTCAAAAGTATTACTATTTGCAATCAATTATTTTCAAATTATTTGTATAAAAATATTTTAGTTCAATATGTGTTTTGGAGAATCATGTCGCTGTTTGGATACTTGCTGTTGTCCCCTTCGTACTAAGGCCATAATTTTTAGTGTTTGGACAATATTGCATGGTATTCTTGGTTTTGTGACTGATATACTCAGGCTCGTCGTTGGAACTAATATATATTATGATGTCCAGATTAGGTTCTCCGTTTTAATCCCCGTAGGAAGGTATTGGCATATTTTTGATTTAACTGTTCATAGCATACATTTGGTCGCAGGAATTTTATTGCTGCTCGGTGCGGTAAAGGTAAAAAATTTCAACTTATAACTGGGTATCCAATGTAATAGAATTCAATTTTTTTAAATAGAGATATTCAGTTGTATTTCTCATTGGCGTTCTCACGAGCTGCGTTATGCCTTTTTATTTATTTTACACTATATATTTGCCAAGTGAGTGAAATCCAATATTTTAAAAGAGTTGTTATTTTCTGAATAACTTTTTTATACTTTCTTCTTTTTTAGTATTCCAAGTATTCTTTACAATAATGGGTTGCAGATTTTTCGCAGTGGACCTCAAGGTATATATTAAATTTATTTTTACTCTACATAACAATTTTTTCCCTATTTGTAAATTTGCAAAAATAGTGTGCTAAGTGCAGTTAATTTTACAAATACTGTTTGCAATAGCTATAAAGTTAAAGTGACGGAGACAGATGGAAATAATATCTGCATTTAGCATAGCCATTAGGTCCTTTTTCATCGATTTTATCGCCATATTGTATAACATGATCTACTCTCACTATAGGATAACCTATCAAATATGGTGACATACATATATCAAAAATAGCCATAATTTAAGCCTTGTTTGTTAATTTCTACAAAATGTGTTAATCGGGTATTTTAGCCGGGTCTTGGCGACGATGAGCCAAGTAATTGCTTTGAAAAAATAGTTCTTATAGATATTCAAAATAATAACTATATTATAAATAAATTTTCTACTCTGTAGGGGTAAGGGACCTCCGTGGCGTTGAGGCTTGCGGCGAGGAGGTGCAAATCCAGTCGTTCTTGCATGCATTGTGAGCTGATCATTGATGAACCCAAGACGCGCCATGACCACGTGGCGATATACCCAATCAATCGCTGATCAATACGGATACTGACAGAAAATATATACCGAAGTCCCTTAACCATTAACTCAAGATTATGTAGTAAGTCGAATAAGGAAAACACGATGCCTGTCGCAATGTTATACACTTATCTTGGAGTCCACTATTCGTTTTCGTCGCGCGGTGTGGTGGTCAAGTACTAAATGCCCACAGGTTGTATCAACAAAGGTGTGGCAATCAGATTCAATAATACTGGGTTCTGATAGCGGTCTGGCGGCATTGCCTTCAGAACCGACAGCACCTACGTAATGCAGGTAAAACTGTAGATTTCACAGCCGCAGCGAGGATTACGTCTATGAAGAGTGTGGTCGAAAAGTTAGAGCCTTACTTTAAAGACGGCTATCTCACAGGACTAGGAAATGAAGATATATGTAGGATGCACTTCATATCGAGCAGTATATAAACGGTCAGTTGCACAGAGCCGTAGATACAACAAGTAAATTTTTAATCACTCTTTTACAGAGGAGACACCAAGAACATCGCAGCGCATGTTAAAATTTCTCTGATAAAAACTGGTCGAAGGGCAGCAAGAGCGAGGCAGATGTGAATCCCCATTAAACTGGACGGGAAGAAAATTAGAAACCACATACAAATCGTAAAAGTACCGTGTATGTTAGATATGAAATATAAATATTTATTAAGTTTTTCTTAACGTGTGATTAATACTCTTGGTAACACTAATATAGTTGGGTAATCATTTGAATAATTTTAATTTATTGTTTGCACGTAACGTGAAAAAATACAATGCCTTTTAATCGGGTTTCATTTCAAGCCAAGTCACCTGCACATATTTTTCTTATATATTCTTTCTCTTATATACTTTTCACTGCGGCACTCTTGATCATTTTATACAGCCTCGGCCCAATTTTAACCAACCTTTGTGGCTGTCAATTTTAACTGTGTCGTGCTACCGATGCTATATAGTAGAAGCAAGTCCACGCCCAAGCCATCAGCATAACCGTTTGCAGACAGAGCTGCTTCTGAGCCGGAGAATATTTTGTACCTGTTAGATACACAATCTAAATTTTTGTACCTTAAATTACAAGGCCTAAAATGCCCAGAACCTACAGTCGGAGACCGTGTACTTTCCTTTGCCTTGCGCGTCGATAACAGCAGCATCATATACATATACACATCCACTTATACATACACACATATAGATACAAATATACGCACAAATACAAGCAGTAACCAATACTCAACAAACATCTATAGTTGCCCGCGGACGCCCTAGTGGCATCGTACACTGTGGGTTCCCCTTACCCCTGTCCAATGCCCAGACTGCAAAATTGATTCACCTATATCTCCGGTGTTTATTATCCGATCGAACTGCAAATCGCACCGTACATTCAAAGCATCTGAAGCTTTGTTTATGCAAAGTGACTCTAAAATTGTACATGCTGAGAATATTTTTGTGAATTTGAGGGGGTGGGGGACGAGATATCAAATCAAAAACAAACTTGGCCTGCCTATGTAATACACGAATCTAAAATTAAGTCCCTAGCTACTCTAGTTTCACAGATCTCGGTGTTCATGCAGACGGACAGATCGACTCAGCTCGCCGCAATGATCAAGAAAATACATAATTTATGGGGTCTCCCACGCCTTCTGCCTGTTACACACAAATGAAAAATTTGCACAAACTTAATAGACCCTTTTGCACTTTTTTTTTAAGTACAGGGTCTAAAAAGAAGCCTTTGTAAATTTGCAGACTTTAATTTTAATACTAATTTCGCTAACAATTTTGGCAGTGTTATACAAGACAAGTGTTATATTCTCCTTTAGATGTATGTGCTCCGATAGATAAGGTATAGAAGCCCAGAATCTTCATCCGCGCAACCACAATGTTTTGTGCTATTACTAATGTATTCTCCTTTAGATGTATATGCTCCGATAGATAAGGAATACAAGCCCAGAATCTTCATCCGTGTAACCACAAGTTTTGTGCTATTACGTTCTTTAGCTGTTCCATTACTTACATTCCTTCTCATAAAATCTGCAGGCCATTATTGTAAATAGGATTTGTATTAAAGCTGGAACTACCGCAAGTATCATAAAGTATGGTATAAATGAAGTCATTACGATGCCAACCAAAAGACATATTCCCTTCTTCTAATGTAATATACAACAATTAAATATTAGATAAGTAATATTAGATAAGTCAGCAATTTGAGCACTTACTTTAATTGCGCCAATCAGAATCATAATACCTCCGGCAACAGTCATCAGACTAATACATATGCATAACATACTAACCATCGATTGAATATAGTTCCATTCCATAAAGAAGTACCCAATAGGAGGAACTCTTACATAATGAACCGAAAGGCCCAAGGACGCAATTCCTTGTAATATCGCCCAGACACCAAGTATTATTGTCTTTACTTTTAAACTGCAGCAACAGGTATCGAAGCAGCCACAATTATCCCCTTCACAGCACATTTTGAAAACCGTACAATTTTGATTTTTTTTTTTTTTTTTTTTTTTGTTAAATAGTGTAAACTGGTTGATAATGATTGAACAAAATAATATGGACTGGTTGAAGCTTGTGCAATGAACACTATGATTTTGTATTGACAACAGACTCAATGAAAACGTGTAGCAGATATTTAAGACACACATAAAAACAAAAACTGGAAAAGCTACAGTCGATCCTGTACTTTCCTTTCCAGCAGCTAATGCTACACACACACAGACGCAACCACGCATACACACTTACGAGTATTAAGTGCATGCTCGCTGCTCCCCCTTGCCTAGAACAGAAACTTTAATCTCGAATGTCTTCGTTGTTTATTAACCGATTGAGCCCCAATTCAAAGCACTGATGAAGGTTACCATAAGATTATTGTATGCCAAAGCATAAGTTCGTATCTTTATGTTTCGCGGTTTACGGGGGTGGTATCAAAAATCTAACACAAACTTGATAGGGACATCTAACTGCCAAATATGATTTCTCCAGCTCTTACAGTTTACGTGATCTAGGTGTTCATACAGACGGACAGACAGACGTACAGACCGACATGGCTATATCGAGTCTCGTCGTCATGATCAAGAATATATAGACTTACTCTGTGGGGTCTGCCACGCCTCCTTCTCCCTGTTACATACATTTCTGAGTAGCACAATCTTAATATACCCTTTAGTACTTTTTTAAAGCAGAGGATCTAAAAATAGCAAAAATTGTAAATGTATTAAATGATCAAAAAAGTTATTTAAAAAACTAAAAAAACTAAATTTTGTATGCATTTTACGAATTTTTTAGCATTGTTAGTATTTGTTAGTATTTGAGATTTATATTTAATTTGAATTAATTAAATAACTATAAACTAAAACATGATACTGTTACTAAATCGATTGGAAGTCGTGTGCTCATTGCGTATGCTTAATGCGTGTAAAACTGCAAACCTTGAAATGTACTTAAAATTCTTGACGTTAGCATTTTGACACAAATTTTCCAATTTGTTCGGCTTTTGTTGTCTCTGTGAAAATGGGCACATTTGCTTTGCATTCTGCGGTTTTCTAAATAACTAAATAACTTTTGCCAGCTGCATTTGTTGGGGTTTTTTCTTCCACAGAGACCACATTGCCATTTCTATGGCTGCCCGCATCGTTACTTTACCCCACTTCTCAGGCGGCACACATTTGTTCGCTTCAGTTCATTTATTCTATATGCATTTTTATTTTTGTTGCTATATGCACTTTAACGTTTAATCAAATAGATTTTAATAAAATTTGAATACAATCTACTTTCTTCAAATTGTTACTGTAGTTATCAAGAATATTATATATCATCCTAATCTTAATAATTAAGTAACTTCTTACAATCAGAATGCATAAATATTTAAGACAATCTGTCAGATAAATACTAATTGTATAGTCAACTGCCTGTTCCCATTCCCAATCTCTGTCAACACTAGTCCAAATCACACACACATTCTCCAAGGCCTTTTTACACACATACCCCAGCAAGCAATATGAGCGTTTTCTGACTGTTTTCTGATGCTTTTTTCTGAGCATTTACACTCATAAAGTGTGCAGAACAGAGTCCGGAAAGAGTGTTTTTTTCTATGAAAATGGTCGCACTTTAAGAGGATGATTTCTGAGTCTTTTCTGACTCTTTTCTGACACAGATATAAGTGCTTTCACCCTCCCATAGAAGCATAGAAAACCCTCAGAAAAGGCACATAAAAGTTGCCTTTTTAGGCACATAAAAGATGCCTTTTTAGGCACATAAATCTCCACGAAAAAGGCTCTTTTCAGACTCTTATTGGTTTGTACAAGAATTGAAAAATTTTAATTATTACTATTTTTATTATTTGTTATATTATTTCTATTTTTAACGTAAAAAGTACATACATATGTTCAATATTACAAAATTATAATGGATTTACAACTTATTAATTTTAAATTTAGCTTAAACACTTTCTTTCACTCACTGAACACGTTCGACTTGCACTTTCTTAAGGCACAAACTAAGTAAATTTGTGCATTTTCGATCATCTTGCTTATCGCAAGAATCTGCATTCCGTTATTTTAAGCGAAGTTTTTGCTTTGATTTTACCTATGAACTATCCGAATATGCTCAGACATAAGAGCTTTTTATGAGCCTAGGTTTAGAGAGCACCAAATGTGCTCCGAAAACGCTCTTATTTATGTGCCTACTCAGAAAACAATCTGAAACGAGGCTCTTTTCAGACACATATTTTAGAGCGCTCCTAACTTTGCTTGCTGGGACTCACTAAATCTACAGATGCATATTTTGTTAAAGGCTCATAAAAAGACGAATAGATTCAAATTCAGCATAAAAAGCCTGGAAAGCTACAGTCGGATGCAACTTACTGAAAGGAAACCCTGTACTTTTGCATTAGCTGCTGCAAGGGAAAGTACAGGTTCTCCTACTGTCGGTTGCATCCGACTGTACCTATCCGAGTTTTTATTGTAGTTTCTATTTATGTTTTTGATGCTGTGGCAGGCTCAGCTCTGATTGCAAGCACAACACAAACTGCATTTAAAATGTTGCATAACTTTTGGAGCAAGTCAAACTGCTTCAGCAGCGACATCAAGAACAATGAGTGAAAATAAAGTAACATTAAGTCTTGTGTGTTTTGAGAGTTTGTTTAGGGCTGTTAAGGCTGCTGACTGCACTTAATAATTATAATTTATGCAAGAGTCAACAATTGTGCCAAAGGAGGCACCTCAAAAGGTGCATTCAGGTGGGCGTGCCATGCCAAACACACGAAACTGTAGACGAGCTGCGCAAAGTTGTTATTTCATTTCTATTCGTCTATTAGGTCTATTAGGATTGTGCATTTGACATGCCAGCAGCTTGGTGGACCCCATAATTATAGTACGCTCATGCCAAAGATCGGGTCTCCAGCTGTCTGTTGCTGTCGACTGTAGCTTTTTGGAATATTAGCTAAAGCCAATAGAACAAGTGGGGCATGCAGTAGTGGCAACATTCACCATATTGATTGCCTTGCAAGCTTATTATCAGTTGCATAACAGATGCCACAGAGAGAGTGCGTATGTGTGTGTGTGTGAAGATAGAAATGGGGCAACATGCAATTGTCAACCGAAAGCAATTGACACATGCTGCAGCTTCACACATCATGCTGAGACTGGACACGTTGACTGTGGTCCTGTGCTGCTTGTTTGCGGTGTTAAGTGATTTTGCCATTATGCAGCTTCTGCTTGCTCTTTATCACTCTTGCCCTCCATTCGCTATCGCTGGCTTGATTTCTGCTCTACATCTTTGTCACTTTGATCAGACTGACAGTCTGCCAGTCTGCCAGTTTGCCAGTTTGAGTTTTAATTAACTTACATAAGCTTAATGAACTTTCCGAGTTCAGGTCTCACTCTTTATCTGTGTGCTGTTTGTGCCACAACCACATGCCATTAGCTGTGAGTACTCTGGGATTAGCCAAGTGCCACCCAAGCTAATTATGTTAATATTCCTTTGACTTGGCCAAAGAATAGAGAATGTCACCAAGGCCTCAACTTTCCTGCACTAAGTGTTCATCTTTCCCCGGCTCTAAATTCGCTCTATTTGATGTACCTCCATTTCTTCAGCTCAAGTGTATTTTCTTAAGCTGACTGTACTCTACTTTACTTGGCATTGCGATGCATTATATGTATTTAAATATTTTGCTATTTCTGGCCTGTCGCACACAGAAGAACATAAATTAAAATGTCATTAAGTTTTCCACTTGCCACAATTTGTTGCTGTTGTTGTAAGTGCTGGCTTCGTTTCCGTTTCCGTTGCCGTTGCCATTCTCATTCTCTAGTTGTTGCCTTGAGGCAAATTGTAGGTCAATGCTCAACAGTTTAGCAACTCGTTTTTATAATTGAGCCACAAAATTTCAGCAGCAATAACTTTACTCGACTCTTTTGGATTTTATGGAACTTTGAGTACTACTATACTAAAAATGCGACCAATTTTCATAACCAATGCGCACTCCTATAAGCAATAGAATCATAGGGATACGAACTCAATTAGATACGTGTTGATACAGAAAAGTTTCGAAAAGTGCTAGATAACAATATCATAACAATAATATTAGCCTTAGTTGAATTTATTCACTAGCAAATATAGCTTTATATTATATGATTAAAATCCCTTCATAACTAGTTGAAGTACTTTTAGTTAAGCTATCTTTAGTAATTCCATAAGAATAAATCTCAGACCTGAATTTCCAACGCTTTCCGCATTGACATAAAAGAAATGAAATCTCCAGCTTTGACGATGCAATTTGTATTCATTGCCACTTAAATATTTAGCGATGCGTATGGCATACGGATACTTCACCCGAGTGCCAGGTTTTATTCACTTTTTTATTTCGTTTTCGTTTCGCTTAAAGCGAATTAATTTGCATTCGACAAGGCAATGTGTGATGCCAGTTAAATCAAAGCGAGGAAACTATGTGGTTACATAAATTCCAAAAACTGAAGTAAATTATCGAAATGGGTAAATAAGCGATATGTTCGCATGTATCTGCACAAGTCTAAGTGGTTAATCGCTGTTAAGTGTACTGTTTTTAGTATTTCGTTTCTAATGGAAGAACAAAATAGAGGGAAAGTCTCCAGTCGGCGCAGTCAATAGACAGCAGAGGCCCATTACTCCGCCTTGCCTCAGCAGAGAAAACTTTCAGTTGAATAGTTTGTTTTTTTAAGAAAATTAATTTAAGATGTAACTTTCATATATACATATACTTACTTTATTTGATTTATTTATGATAATAAGTTTATAAAAAACGTTTACAAACTATAATGTGGTAATTTTAAAAAGTACGAAAGAATAATCATACTTATTTTTCACTTTTAATTGAATTATTTGGCTAATTTCGGTTTAGTAATTGTCTATGTTAAAGGTTGAAAACTAAAATGGTATTTCTTAAAATGTAATATTATCTGCCGAATTTAATTTCTAGTATTATCAAATGTTTAAGTAAAATTGTTAATTCTTTTGCATAACTATCGGTTAAAAGCGTTACTGCTTATCGCCAGAATCTCAGCTTCGCTTGTATATAATGCACTCCGACTCATAAAGAGATTAATTGGAGATCAAATCCATCCCACAATCCTAAGCCAAACGTCTTGAGGAGTTCGAACTAGCGATGAGTTCACCCTTACTACATTTTGAGAGCTTTGGAGCTCTGATTAAAATATTGTCTTGTTGTTTGTTGGCTGCTTTCTTTGATGTCAGAACGCATCCTGATTTGCGCTTCTTTGCCGTTAAACTCATTAAAAATCTTGCGCCAAGCACAAAGAACTCTTTCGCCGAGTCAAGATGAACAAGCGGGGGTAAAGTGATTGTGGGACATCCTTTTAGCTGCCACTTGCACTTCAAGTAGATCCTTTATGCGCGCAAATGAAGCTCGAGCTGCGTTGCGCCAGGAACAAACAAACGTACCGATCAGTCGGTCGCTCCAGACAGTACAATACCCTGCACCTGCCTTTCCTGCAAACCATATTTCTCTATGGGTCCAGGGTATGGAAAGAAGCCTTGAACCTGAATGCAGTTCCAGCACTTCATTGTTTATTTGCAGCCAGGAAAAGTAGTGAGCGGAGGGAGAGGTGGGATATGGATGAGGGCATAAATTGCAGCGGTGTGTGAAGGGAAGTCGTTTGGTTAAAGAAGACCAGTTCTTTTAGCCAACTAAAGACGTAATATATGGATATTTTTGAAGCATTATGGTTTAAGACTTCTTTGAAATGCCTTCACTTATTCTGTTCTTTTAATTTTGGCATAGAGTTGTGAGTCCAGTGTAATTGAAAATAGCCATAATCGAAGGACATGCAAATGGAATGAAATGAAATGGCTCATAAACACGAGCGAGACCTTTGGCCTACTCTCTGTTACTCGCCCACACGCACAGAGCGTTTATTATTACGCATACGCCATGTGGGACTAATTGCCAGGGCTCTTAGGCGTATCGATTCAACTGATTGAGCTGTGCGATTTAGTGGAACAGACAGTCCAAAGTCAAAGTACAATAACAATATCCTTTGATAGCTTGACCTGCCTGATTAGCTGCTTATTTATATATGTATGTATATGTATGCTAACATACGCATTTACGTATATGGCGGACCATTAATCGTTAGAGAGATTAGCGTGCACCCACTTCCCCTCGGGGAGTTTTGCCATATTTATAGCTATGTTTTGTATTCGCAGCTGCTACTTACTCAAACTGGCCCTTTAATATGTACTGGTTGAAAGTTGTAGGCAAGTTTTGCTTAAGCGTGGATTAGTTAAGTTAAGCACATTAATTCCCCTACTGCCACTCGTCCTTTGTCGACATGTTCTTGTTCTCTGTGAGGTCAAACTTTCGTTGTATGCAACAAGGAGTTGTTGCCGTTGTTAGTATCCTGAGGTTCGTGAACCAAAGCATTTGAATGAGCTGAACAGCATATGCTTTAGAAGAAATGATACATATTTTCTTCCATAATCACATTGCATTTTATTTCATATTTCTTTTCAAAACTTAGTATTGAAAATCTTTGTAAACTATGTCAAGCTCAGACTCTTTCTATCGAAAAGCTAAAACGTTCTCGGCATAACTTGAACAAGATTCTGAAGTTATCAAAATAAATTTTACATAATAAAAATTAATTCAATTGAACTGAAACATGTCGTGGCTTAAGAAGAAGATTATGGGCTTATCCTGCAATTTCAGTCCGAATGGAAAAGTCTGTTTTAACTACATGATGGATAAGCATCCTGAATGCAAAAAGTCTGCGGCAACCGGCATTACTGATATACCCAAAGTACTTTGGAATTATATCACAGGCGCCAACAATCAATGCCCATTTGTTGGCAATGACTTCAGCGAGCAATTTACGGATTATTCACAATTGATTTCCGATTCGTTCAAAATAGCTTTAGTAGCAGCATTCACCATTGGATCAGTGTACATTATACTTAAACTAAGAGATCACCGACGGGCAATGTTGGCGCTGTGAATAGCAAGTTGTAAACATTCAACATCAAACATCATGAGAGCTCTACACAAAATTACACCAATTCGTAGTACTATATGTTGAGCAAAGTATTAATAAATATATGGGGAATCGTAAATTGGCAAATATATTTCAACATAATTGTATGTTTTTATTTTGCATGAAGTGTTTTGTATTCCTTTAAAGCCCAAATTGTAATTGAGAATCCTTAACGAGTGATTATATTGAGGCTAACCAGGTCAATTGCAATCAAGCCAGACCAATCAAGGTGCACTTGCCGTTACGGGTGTTGTTGTTGTGGCCATAATAGTTATTGCTGCTGTGTTTATACTAGTTGTAGTCCTTGTTGTTTGTGGGCGACACTAAATTCTAACCGCATTCGAACCGCCAAATCAGCGTATGGCCAGCGAGTTAATGAAGTGCGGCCAACAATTAGGCAATGTATGGCCCATGGGGCACACCTCCAAAGGCCCACCTGGGGCTAATCTATTGGCTGAAATGATTAAGCGCTTTGCTTTCGAAATTCGAGTAAATGCAAACACAATGTAAAATGAATTAAAACATTTTATTCTTCATAAAAGTACAAACACAGAGGGGAAATTTAATTCAGTATTCAGTAAAAAGACTGCCAGATTTACAGGCCAAGAAAAATGAGTAAAGCTGAAAATGAACAGAGATAAATGAGAGACAGTTGAGAACGTCTTCTTTCACTTACCCAAGGATATAATGAATATACTGAGTGTTGTTATTATTACGGGAACGATTAGGTCAGTTAATCTCATTTTATTTGTTTGCGAAGGATTGGATATATTTAAGAATTTCAAATGATTCGACAGGGTCAGGTAGTTCCCCAGCAAATCTTCAATATCATCTGGCATCATGGTCTCCACTTCATCTCTAGGTAAAGGTAAAGCATTGGGCTGTAGGTCGACACAGACTCGGACCTGATGTATGTCACTCTTGCTAGTATTTTTGAATATCATCATAATACGTTCGTGATCCAAGACACTGTCTGACTCTGCTCGAAGGCATTGAACAGTAAAATGATGGCCATATTTTGTACCTACTTCGAAATTGAAATTGGATAAACAGATCGTGATCTCGGCCACATCATAGGCTTTAATGAAGCCACAATTTGGTATTACATTGTACCTCCATGGTGAATTGCTAAGCAGCTTGAAGAGTAAACTTCCAGCTGTGGGATTTAAAATAGTGATGAAACGTCTCTGAGTGCGATCGTAGGGTGCATAGAAGGTCAATATCTTAGGGGAAACACTGAAAAGTCCAGAGTTCGCATTATGGCTCAGCGATGTCATATCTCCAATATTCTTTCCTCTGTTAATAATCCCTTAACAGCAGTAAATTCTGTAGAACTGTATTTTAAATTTGTATGAAAAATTATCCAAATGCTACTCCATTGGGCCGAGTCGAGGCGAAACAGCATTAGGCAACTTTCCATGTCAAACTTGTAGAGAGAGGAAGTGAAGGGGTATCATCATCATCATTATGAACATCGAGGGATTAGGCTATGCCTATGTACTATGCAATTCAAATTATTTGCAGTTGTAGAGTCAGTTAGCTGATGGAATGGAATGATGTACCCTCCCCTGTGCCTTGTCAAATATTGAACTAGTTTTGGATCCAGTGAAACACAGAACAGATGGACAGCCAACTGCATTATTATGACAATTTATGGCCATTCTTCTCTGCCAGAGACCGCGTAGCAGGAACAATGCAATTTCGAACACATGCAACGACTGTCCCGTGGCATGCCTCAAATTGTGCGTCCAAAATTGAATTGTCACTTTTCATTCGCAAATGCAGCTTAAGAGTATTCGGTTTTGGTATTCAATGGCCGAAATGTTGACAATTGTGTGTGTGAATACCAGACCTATTTGACATTTTGAAATGTGGGACTTTTTAATTGTAATCTACATGTTTGACTATAGTCTTATTATTTATTTAAGAGTTGCATACACTCATAAAAATTGAGCTAAGATTAAAAATTATATTTATAAAACTATCTTTTTCAATCGCTTAAATTAAATTATATAATATTGTTTTATATGTAAGGAGTTAGTGAGCTTTTCCTAGGATTTGAACCCTTCTGTGGTCTTGGACCAAAGATTTTCAGGCCAATCATAAATTCTTAGGCGCAGCGTATTAGGTAATTACAACAGGAAGAGAACTGATTACTGATAGAATCTTCACAAATTATAGTCAAAGGTAGGTTAACTCACTGGCCATGGCAGAAGTACATGAAAATAATCACTGGACCTTTCAGACTAGAAAAGCATCTCAACAACCTCAAGATTGTTGATGAAACACTGGGTGGATTATGCCTTTAAGGCAACTAATTGTAGTATTACAGACTATGAAACTGACCTATAGCTAGTAGGTTAAGTGTCCACTTAGGTATCTACTTCTTAGATAAGCTAGAGATGACAGCATTCAGCTATGGAAAAATTTCGGACTAGCTATAACACAGAATAGACACAGAGTACTATAGAACTTTGAGGTTACATTGTATTTATATCTCTAGTAAATAATATTAATAAATAATAATGAGGCAAAAATTAAATAATAATTACGAAATAGTTGAGTTTAATTTTAGAACAAGTGTGTTTTGAAACCGCAATTAAGTTTCATTACTGTTCTTGAAAATCCAAATAGAATCATAGCTGTAATAAAACGTATACTACGGACAGAACACAATAGGTTGAAGTTCGATTCTAGACTGAAGACCGAGAGGCTCGGCCCGTTTATTTAAAGGAAAATGCACATCTTAAAATAGTACTTATTCTTTGCATGCGTAGATTTACAGAGGCCTAAAGCAATTAACATGAGTAAATTATGACACCGCACATGGGGTCGGCCACTTGACATATTTTAGTGGTGCGAGGACTCCGCACTTGTACGTTACTCTTCTAATGTGTTACCCTTAGCAGTGTTCTACTACATGCCGTGAGAATATATTCTATAATGTTAGACAGATTTCTTAATAGCATGTGAACTTATTTTAGATGTTAAATATACTGCCCGTGTGGGTTCTTCGCTCTTTGCAGGAGTTCTATGTGTTTCAACATTGTAAGATTAAACATCCTGGCCCTGTTGAAAGGTTTACTTTCAACTACATAGCGACCGGGCTCTTTTAATTTGAGTCTGTATTCCATTATAAGATTAAACAGTTCTCTTCATTTCTTCTAAGTGTGTGAAAACCTTTAAAATCTTTAAATGTTGTTTCCAGACTGTTATTAAAGCTTGCTCAAAATCTTAATTTAAGATTTCCTTTTTGTATCAGTTAACAATTTTATATGGTACTTAATCCAATCGCGTAGCATAGCAACATTTACATAAACACCTGGATATCCCGGATCAGCGCAGTTTTTACCAAGGGAAACAATGCCGATCAGATGTCCATGATAAACCAGTGGGCCATCGGAATCACCAGTGCAGGCATCTTTGCCAGGAGCACTGGCACATAGGGAAGTTTTTTATATTATGCTGCCATATGCTTTCCGACACTTAAGGGTATTATCAATTCGTACTTGTGTGCTGCTTTTGGATAGTGGAATCACTTGGACACTACTGTTTAGTCTCAGGGATTTCTGCAGAAGCAGGAGAGCCACATCCGTGTCATTTCGTTTATGTAAAGTGAAATTATATGTCCTTACCAGTGTACCTTCACGATTATATACTATGCTGCCAGCATGCACTTTAATACTTTCGGGTTTATGGTTCTTTAAACAGTGAGCAGCGGTTATAATTACTTGTCGATGGACTATGCTTCCGCCGCACCAATGGCCATAGTTCGTCTGCAGGGACACTTGCCAGGGTATTTCCTCAATGGAAGTAATTCGACCTCCAATGATTCTGTATGGACTCGCTAGAGGAAAAATCGGCAGCAGATACATCAATGTGGCAAACATCCCTCAATTTTATATGCTGCCTATCGAGAAGACCGCGGATACTTTAAGCTATGGCATAACTGGAAACACTAATTGATATTTGCTCTACAGTTCTATGAACCGGACTGTGGCAAATCTATAATTCATTTAAGAAGCTGCAACAATTTTAATTACCATACCTAATCGAAACTTCTACAGTAATTGCAAGTTGAGGTTTCATTTAGAATAATATATGTACATATGTGTAGATATGATGACTAACTTTAATTCCTTCAAGAAATCACAGCTAGAAGTCTTTACCTTCCTACTCTACCCCCAGTCTATTCCAGCTTGCATTAACAACGCACATCGAAATCTGTTATACTCTATAGATATGCATAGATTTCCTTTAATATAAAATTGGTTTTTGATTTCAGAAATGCCGCGTCAATCTTAGCTGCTCAGGATGAGCTACACCAGCTCCACATAGATGACCATAATTCACCCGATCGACCAGTCACTCTAGCTGGTCAGTATGTGCCTCTATAAATGTATTTCATTTTATATAACTTGGTTTTTTAATGTCAGCAATGCCGCATCAATATTAGCTGCTCATGATGAGCTGTACCAGCTCCACGTAGTTGACCATGCCCTGATCATTTACCCGATCGACCAGTAGTTCATCCATTTCCTGCTCACTGAGGCAGTCCCCACAGGTGGACAGTATCTGCCTTACGGTGACCGCGGGAATGTGACCTGTGTTCAGCTCATCGAAGCGTCCAAATACGGTTATGAAATCCTTGGCAAGAATGTCCCTTTCCGCTGGAGTAGCCGGCTCGTCGGCCTTGATGCTGTTGTAAATGAGTAAAAATTCGTCAAAGGATATGCGTTCAATGTGTCGCTCCTGCAGCATTCGAATGTGTTGACATATGCTGAACTCGGTGGGATTTGCTCCTTGGATGCGGAGGCAATCGCCCAGCTGCGAGTGTTCAATTTTGGCATCGCCCTTTAGGTCGAGCTCTAGGAATTGACGGCGCATCCGTTGGATTTCATCCGGTGATGGGTTGTTGGCCATATTGCTGCTGATTGTATGATGATGGATGGTGTGATTGATTGATTGACACTGAACTGGACAGTCTACAATTGTGTGCTGGAGTATGAGCTTATTGGATACACATTCTCTGTGCAGTCGCTGGTAAACTGCAAGCAAAACCGTGTTGCGTGATTAGGAAAGCAAATCTATAATGAATTTTGACATATTGACAGACGAACTAAATGACAAAACCAAATTCAAATGCCACAAAGGCTGCTCTATACAATTTCAACAAATTAATTGAGAGCTATGAGGTCCATTTCTATTTGCATTTCATTTTACAGACTTCAAGCAAAAGTATCTACAAAGATTTTCCCTGCTCTTGGTCTTCCTTAGTGCTGAGGGGGAGATTACATCTAAACCAGTGACACAGTTCACAGCATTTGCTGCAATTTGCCACTTCCCTGAGTACTTCTAGCTGTTTGCACTTTATGATATTATCACGGACACTCTTTTACCACCGGAGATATGAAGTGAAGCGTGATGAATGGTAGTAACATCATTGAACTAATTGCACTAATTGATGCGAATCCAGTTAAAGAGTTTACCTCGTTTTAACAAGGAATGTGTCAACAAATTTATCCCTGTATATTTTGTGTGCAATTGAATGAGCATAGTCACCAAAAAAGTAATATTACATCAATGCAGGACTTTGACTTTATTCATGTCCCAATTGTAATTTTATTTGAATTTAACTCCAAATCGATTTTCAATGCGTTAAAGCTTTAAAAAGAATATGTCATCATTTAAAGATCATCAGTTCTATTGAATGATGAAAAACTTAATTTCCACTAAATTTTATTTTAATTTAAGTTTAAGACAATGGAGTTTGGTGGACATGGGTTTTATGGATAATAAGTAATCTATTTCAAGGCTATGGAGCTATAGAAATCTGGAGTTATATGGTTATAATTATAGTAGAGGTTGATACGGTACCAAATCTTTTTTGAGGTAAAAAGCAATTTAAATTTCTAAACATGATGGAGCAAAACGGTCTTCAAATTTCCATTTAAAAACATTTTATATTCTTGGTTTGGTTAAATGAACCATCGACCCATCCCTATTATATTCTAAAAGAGCCTTAATAATATACAAAGACTAAGACTACTACTAGCTACCTGATAGCTTGGCTCGACCATCGAAAAATAGGGAAAATTAAGTAAGTTCTTAAACTGCATAAACTATAAATCCAAAAATACATTCAAGATTTTTAATGAATTTTCCAATTGACAAGCAATACTTAAAAAAGGCTTCAACGAATTCGAATTCCCTCGAACTAATCACAGGCATTTTGAATGACCACAATAAAGAAATTGTCATGTGGCATGAGCATGATCTCAAAGTAAGTGGTACGCATTCGCATGCCAACGAATTCATTTGTGGCATCCAGATCCAAAATAATTTGACGTGCCTTTTCCGTCAGAATGTGCATGTGATGTGTATAGTGAATAGTAATCTGATTCTCCATGGTTGTCTTGATGGGAATGCCATCGTAATCGGCCACAATGATTCCCACAACATTCGGGATGGTCTGAAAGCGTTTCAACATTTCCTCCACTTCGGCTGACATCTTAAAGCTGTGACGGTTTTCCGATCAAAAAAGAATAAATGTGAATTTAAATATTTAGATTTGTTTCTAGTAGAATTTGTTAACGTTGAATTCAATGAGAAGAATATGTATGTAATATGTAATTTTAACTTTTTCTTTATGGAAGTGCTCAACTGTCAAACCGATGTATAAATTTGTATTGCATACTTTTGGGGTGTCTAAAGAATTCTAATTGCCAAAAGTATCCAATTGCCTCGAAAGTATATTAGAGTCTGTTTGGTTAATCTAGAGACGTACTGCTCGTCTTCTTCTGTAAGTGACAATTAGTAAGTGCTGCCCGGGAACTGCCGGACAGTAGCGAGCAGTTCGCATATATTTGATTATATCCGTTTTGTACTAAACTGAAATGCAACTTTTGTGTATTGTTGTCGGTAAATAATCATAAAGTTTACTATAACAAAAGACGGATGAACATTTTGAACGCTTGAGTACGAAACTACGACTACGGAAAACTGGAAAGTTTCAACCATTGTGTGTTGGACGACCAAAAAAGTACGGAAAATTAATTGAATGTTGTTGACGCTTGTTACACACAGCTGCAACGAGAGGAGCTGGGCTCAGTTGGTCCATTCGAATTGCAGATGAACTGCCTTTTGCATTCAAGTTTTTGTTGCGGAAATTATGGCACTCTTCCGGTCAAACAGACGGACGGACTGACAGATGAGCAAGTCTGGGGGGGGGGGGGGGCAGTGGGAGTGGCAATGGCTGGCGCCTGGTGTAAATTTGTGCACTTTTGAAAATTAATTAAAAGTCATAAAACTCATAATGAAATTACCCAGGCAGACAGACAGGCAGGCGGCCAGAGATAAAGACTGCCATGAAGACATACATAGAGACAGCTATGTAAGTAGATAAAGATGTATCATGGGTCAGCAAAGGTGAAGATTTGTCGCAAAATGTCAGCTTGCTTTACGAGTGGAAAAGTCATTTCGATAATTAAATCTGTATACAGTTTAAAAATCTCCAAAAGTTCCCTCAGACAGAGGGGCTGAAATACTCTTGAAAATTGCTCAAACTAGTGACAAAGTTTTCTCTGACGTCCATTTACTGTGGGCGTGGCTCTGAACTAATTTCCATTGCATGAATATTAGATGTGGCACCACCGCACACAGATCATGATAAATGTTGCACAAGCCAAATAGTGTCAGGCGTGAGTCTTGTTTTGTTTGCCACAGGATGTATCTACACTGCACACAATTTATATTATTTACGAATATTGTTTATTTATATGTATAAAGCTTTTGTTCTGTTCCACTCCGCTGCTCTTGTTGGCAATTTGTGCAAGCATTTGCATTTAATTTGCCAACTACAAATTGTTTACAATTTTTAAGTGCACTTGTGTTTATTTGTTACACAAACAAGTGCATCTAATTTCATATTTATAGTTTGGTTAAAATAATATAAATAAATAGAAACACGAGTACCAAGAATCAAAATGAATGAAATGTTATTTCTTTCATAAGAAATAATACAGTTGAACGCAAGGAAATGAGTTCTCGTAAAATCATTTATTTTGCTATTTCGAATTGAAGACTAGAGCCAAGATATAAAATGGATTTGTGGTTGTATTGTTATTTGGATATATAAAGTAGTAAATTATGAGGATTATTAAAACTAGGCACTATGTGTCAATCAGGTGCAGTGTCCTTTACCTTTAACTAATTTCTTAATTAACGAGAAGTTGACATAAAATTACAGTTATGGTTTTAACAATTTCCGCTTTCTATTTGTCAGCCGTTGTGTGTTTAGTTAGTGATGGACTAACCCTTTTGAGTGTCAAGTTATCGCTATTGCTTATAAGCGGAACCATTTTGCAAGAACGCAACTTTTCATCCAGCATTAGGACACAACTACTTTGGCATGGAGGTGAGTGCGTATATTATGGAAGGAAGTGCTAATGAGGACTACTCTTTATATTTAATCGATTATACCTTATTCGCCTAGTATCGATTCATTGATATATTTCCGTAAATCAACATTCGCCGGGTCTGTCCCAAGTAATCTGTGGGTACAAAATAGGTTGAATATGTCAATATTCAAGTGGGATTAACAAATATTTAGATAACAATTGGAAATTTCTTTTGGAAAATTTAATATTTCGATTGCAAACTGATTGATGTGATAAATAATAAATACAATATGTTAAATGCAGTACTACATAAATACTTTGAGAATCTTATCCACTTCAGTTAATTTTTAGTTTTTCTTTTTCGTTTTTGCAAGCCAATATGCAGTTCGTGTGATGCGACCTTAGTGTAAACACTTCACTCGACACTTTTAAGCAGATTCAGTCTGTCTAATTAGAGCATTGTAAATCAATTTTAATAGACTGAGTAAATCCACTAAATATGTATAAAGCAAATGTTGCAATAACAAAACTTGTTAAGCAACTGATAAATATGACAGCTTTAATTAATTATAATTCCTATTTAAAATATGGCGAAATAGTTGTGACTTTTTGATTAATTGCAGTTTAATTGAATTTTTACGCTGTGGTTTCGATTGATTTGATACGCTGTAATACTATGCAGACAGGGTATTATACATGTAATGTACAGCTACAGTTTAGTTCTACTTATTCGCATAGGATATCAGCTAGTCAGCTAGCCAAGGACTCTTGTGGATTTTACTCGTTAATGTATGTTAATCAATAAATAATTTAATTATAGGCCAAATGCGAATATGTTATGCATATTAAATTCAGATCAAGGTGCTAATGAAATGAGCTGTCGAATGTCAGGACATCGAGGGCAAACTGAAGGCAGGCAGCGGTACAGTTAATCAACAGTCGGCTGCAAAAGTATGTGCACAACTAACAAAATGCAGCTGCAATTTAAATGCAAATGCAAAAGAGCCAAACTGAGGCCAGACATTAAATATGCATGCAAATCTGATTCACAATTCTCAATTAGCATTAAAATATACAAATGTCGAGCGAACACATTACCAATTACCAAGCACCTCTCTCCTACTGTATTTATATTGTTTACGAATGGGAGTGAGTGTGGATGTGTGAGTGTGGAGTGTGTGGGTTCTTCCTAATTTAATTTGGAACAAATTTAAATTATGATTGAGCGCTTGGTAGGAACACGTGCGTGCTGGGTTTTAATTGAATTTTAATTAAATTTCGAGCATGTTATGTAAGAATTATAGATATATACGTGGGACGCTCCCGCTCTTTAATTTAATTCGCTGCGTACCCTAAAGAAGACGGGCAAACCTGTGGAGGGTTTATTAGAACTATGCTCTCTTCAGACATTAAGAGAGAGAGACTGTAAGTATTAGAATTGAACGCTCGAGTCGCTTCAGTTTCAAAGTCCTGAATTAAATGCCCCAGGATACAATTTTAAACGTAATATTTGAGCGTTGGTTTGATGCAAAAGACCCCTGATAAATGTGCGACACACACTCACACAGACACTCCCCCATATTTAGGTGTGTGTGTGTGCATACGACAGCTTTTTTATTATACTTCATACAGTATTTAAACTCCTTCAGTTATAAACATAACAACCTTCTTAAATGCTAAGCAATTATATTTTTTGATATTTTATGACCAACCTTATTGAAAGAGCACTTTAAATTACAAACCGAGTTAATATTTAATCAACAATATATTGCTTAAGGAACTTAATTTATGCAGAGCAACAACTGGAAGATACCCCTACAGTCGCACATTACAGAGCATGAGAGGGGAAATATTCTCTCATCTGTCTTTAAGGTAAAGAGCTGAGTTAGCGTTCGACTTGGTAATGGCATTCATCATGCCCTGCTGACACTTATTGTCGAGGGTATAGAGGACCTTGGCATCACCTTTTTCAATCAACTAAAAGGCAGCCACCCGCATCCGCTCGCCCCCTGTCGCGTAAACCTCTTCACTCACTCAATAAGCCGGCATTTTATTTGCATTTTTTCGTCACTTTTGTCTGCCTGGCTGGTTGCCCAAAGTCCCAGCAGTTTGCGCTGTCTCAACCCCCTACCTCCCACCCACTCCTCATCCTTTTTTTAGTGACAACGTGGGCAAATTCATCATCGTCTCAGCACGCGTCTGTCAAGCGCGCTAAGGATACAATAAATGTCTTTCGTGGTCGGTGCCCGCGTAGCAGGAGTCCTGCGCGGGATCCGTCTCCTCCGTTCGTCCGTTCGTCCGTCCGTCTGTCTGCCTGCCTGACTGCGGTTGTGGCACCCGCTGAGTGAAATACTCTGTCGGATTAATATGCAACAACATTTTGCAATTTTTTTGTCGCCATTTTTTCGCTTCCTTTTGGTTTATTCATTTGCCTTTCAGTTGGCTTTCCACTTGTATATCCTCAGCTGCTCAGGCCCAGGTGCACTCTGGGATAACAAATTAAACAACTTTATGCGCTGAACTCTTGTTTGTTCTGCAAATACAAATAGCAGCGGATGAGCTGGGTCTACAACCTGATCTGAGCTGTAAGCAACTTTATATAATTAGTTTATGCTGAAGAACAAAGTACAATCTATCAATTTGTCTATTGGCTGAGTAGATGTTTTATTGAAGTCCCTTACAAATTACACTCAATTCGATCTATCATAGCCCTCTATGTCACTGATTAGCTTCAGCTCTTCGTAGGCCTTCTTGGCCAGCCAGTGGAAGTTGCAACTGTTCCATTGGTTTAAGGTTGCGAGAAAAACGTCGGAGTCCTTATCACGCTTGGGCACTTCTGTCTTATGAATGTTCCTATAGTGTGCCCACAACATGACCATGCTCTGCAAATATCGGACCCACACAGAGTTCGGTATATAACGTATCAGATCCTGGACTTTACCCATCTGCTCGGTACTCAGCCTCTCCAGAAATCTGACATTCATCAGCTCAAATGCGGTGCTCCATAGAGTTTGAATACTACTTGATTTTATGTCAATGTTCGCTTCAACCGATTTCAGGAATGATTTCACTGCCTCTTCGTTGCGGTAATTCAGTGTGTAGGGTAGAAAAGAGTAGTCGGATAAATCGACACCTTTATATTTCACAACTTCTTTTTCTATGTCCGCCTCACACCCCTTGAAATCCGTCCACCAGCTTCTCCAGCCCATGTAGATGGTCTTCTTCAAATCCTCGAGGATTCTTCGCCGAATTTCTTTACCTTTGTTACGGGAAAAGCTTTTCCTCGAGACTATCCGTGGTCGGACACCATATATCTTCTTCCCACCAATAAGATAATTATGTTTTCGTTCAAAGAATTTAATCGCATAGGATTCGTGCTCAGGTTGTGGTAATGGAGTCTTCGAATTCCTTACATATGGCATAACGTAATCTCCTATTTTAAATTTCGAGGGTTTGTCTGACCTGGACCTTTTACCGTTATGATCTTCAGACGCTAGGGCACGTTTGCGTCTACCCTGAAATCGGTCCAAATTATTTTCAGCTTTACTTTTACTTGGTTTGATTTTAACTTCAAGTTGAATAAAGTTTGAATCCTCTCCTCGATTATTATTTAGAAAATTTACAGTCGATATTGCATTAGTCCTATAGCCATTATAATAGTTTGAGCTTGGTTTATGATAATAATTATCCTGATGCATGCGTTGATCTTGATTTTGATTATAGACGGGTCTCCCTTGGTTGTCAATCCATTTGGGATAGTTGATGCGCCCGTTTCTATCATAGGGCATAGGGTATTGTTGCCTGCGATAGTCGTCCTCAGTGGGATGTGGGAGATCATAGGCAACATCCTTCCGATTTCCATTGCCATAGTTGTTAACAGGCATAGGAGAGTCTTCTCTTATAATCGGTTGAAAATCATAGGCAACATCATTCCGATTTCCATTGCCATAGTTGTTAACAGGCATAGGAGAGTCTTCTCTTATATTCCGTGGAAGATCAAAGGCAACGTCATTTCGATTTCCATTGCCATAGTTGTTAACAGGCATAGGAGAGTCTTCTCTTATATTCCGTGGCAGATCATAGGCAACATCATTTCGATTTCCATTGCCATAGTTGTTGATAGGCATAGGAGAGTCTTCTCTAATATTCCGTGGATCGTCATCAATATTATATACATGCTCGTCTCGGTTGATATAGTACTCCTTCTCCTGCCTTTGGGGATAAATCTGTTCTCTGGCAAAGTCGTTCACCAAAAACCCATTGCCATCTCGAACGGGATAGCTAGGTTTTTCGATAAAATCTTCTTCAATATGACGATGGCCAATCCTCTCTCCACTGAAATAATCATTCTCTAAATACCGCTTGACATTAGGATGATCTCGTTCTCCGACAAAATGCTTTTCAATATCGCGTTGGTCTTCATCGATATCATAGGAATTTGAATCTCTAAACTCGCGTAGAGGCGTGGAAGTTACCAGCTTATGATTTCTTCCATTTTTGATCCAATTTTGATTGGACGTTGAGGGCGAATCCAGACACGATTGTTCATAAAGCATTTCTTGGATATCGCGTATTACCATATCATTAGCCTCGGACAGTCGATTCGGTGGCAACTGCAACCTAAGTGTTCTGAAGCGTTGCTGAAATTGATGCAGATTGAAGTTGGTTTCATTCATAGTGCACAGTGCCAGCTCCTCGGCAGCTGAGGAACTGAGGCCCAATTCTATAAACCAGTCCAGACGTTCGGCTAGCTGCACTTTCTTCAACAACTGGGCTGCATTGCTAAAGTTGCTTATAGTTCTCTAAATGTGTAATAAATATGGTATTAAATGTCTACTCTTAATTTGATAGTCTCACCTCAAATGGGTTGTTTGAAGGTCCGCGTAGCTTGGAACCAGTCATGGAATTGATTTGGCGCAACATTTTCAGCAAAATCTTGAAATATTTTATCTGTTTTTAAATGAATTTTAATTTAACTTTTTAAAAGTAAAATTCTCTTGAAAACTTTTCGTTAAATGCAGTTCAATAGAAGTCATCGACTAAAACTCAAAACGCTATGCACATGTGATGAAAGATTTTAGTTTAGTTTTCAATAGAACGGAGTAGACATTGAGATTGGTGTTAAGTAATATCAATACCCAAAATTGATAGCTAAAAAATGATATTAAATTTTGAGGTATATTTTAGATATTTTTTAAACCATTTTTCAATAAGCTTATAACTCGGTTTGATTAAATAAAATAAAGACAACTGTATCACTATAATAAATCAATATTAAATCGTTGTTTATCGATTTGGAATGCGATATATGTCAGATTCTATGCTCGGCATTTGCATGTGTGGCAATCGCCAATTGAATTGACACTTCAAGCCGGCTGAAAGCCAGCTCCATTGGCCCTGATAAACTTGGCAATAATTTATTACAATCACTCAAGCCAACGGCGATGGCGACAATACAAAAAACTGAAAAACGAAAATAAAGAGAGTAAAATCGAGGAGGAAAAGCGTATTACATATAAAATATAAATGGAGTAGTGCTTTGCTTAGTTCCGTTGGAAGGACGATACGAGAAGTGAGTGCAATATATTTTGAAATTGCATCCCAAAGGATAAGAGTGGCATTACAATAAAATGTGCCCCATCGACACACATACACACACACACACACACACACACACATACACACACGTCGCAAAACGAATGGGCAAAAAATTGAAATAAATAAGATATAAAATGGAAACAAATACACAAAATGGTCCCCCAGTCAGAGGTGCTTTCCCTCACTCAGCCTCACTCTCTCTTAGTATCCACTGAATATGTATCTCGTTACCCTACTTGAGCCCAGTTTCTCGATTTATGCATGTGAGAGATATTTGCGAATGCCTTGCGAGTCGATAAATGTATTTATTTGGCGCTTGGCGTTGCAAAACGAGTATTTACTGTGCTGCATGTGCCTGTATGTGTCTCTTGTATCGCTCGGCACACGCGGCGTATGTGGAATGTGGAATGCCAAATATATCGTTGGCAAGTTTCATTTGTTTGGCCCCTTGTTCTCTTTCAGTTTCAGTTTCTGTGTCTGTTTTGTTTGTGAATAGAATCCGCTGACTTGGCGACACGACCACGCCTCTTACTTGCAATTAAGGCAAACAACATCGCAAACTAATCTCGAGAGTCTCGTAAATTCCAACGGGCATTCCTGTGGGGACACAGGCCAGACCCAGACCGAGACCCAGACCCAGACCCAGAACCAAACACAGACATACTCTACTGTGTATTGCCAGGGGCAGAGCAATTGAAACTATGCACGAAATCTGCAAACGTTGGCGGAATCACTAAGCTGGTTTTCTAATTTCTATCCATTCTATCCATTCCACCCGATACCTAGCCAATTGTCACTCCATGTCTGCTTCTTGATGCTCTCTGCACTCTCTGTTTATTCTTCGCGGCGCTGCCACAGTGTAAGAGGGTTAAAGCAACACACTCGAATGTATACAGATGAGGCGATACGGGCTGAGAGTTGGCTTAAATTTAGCTTATCGCATATGGAATGGCGTTCCCAGCCACTCGTGATGTTCGAGCCCAATTTGCATATTAATTGAATGTCAAAAGGACCAAAAGAAGCACTGAACTTGCGCTCACTTTCCCGGTGTTGTGATATACTACAAGTGTTGGCTTAGGTACAAAACATACTGCATATATGGAGGGAATCAACTTGAGGCTGGACAAGATTATAAATCAACAAACACAAAGGTCGAAGTTGTCTGCAAGTCTCAAGAGCTCACATGGAATGGAATTCAAAGAAAATGAACCAATATTCTTTAAATACATACTTGAAATGAGTTTATTTACATACATATAACAAATGACCTAAAATTGTTGAGAATTGTAAGTCTCTTTTCTTTGATCAAAGTTTGATTTCATTTATATTTAAATAAATTTCTATTTAATGATGGATGATTCCACACTTTGATTGACTCAATTCGCATCGGAATCGTCGGAGTTGTGCTCATACACTGTCGAGTGTACAGAATTGTCATATGCAGAGGCACATGTCTCTCATCATCATAATAAATCACAATGATTTCAATTCTGTTTTGGTCGACACAATCATAAATTTTCAAGTGCCAGATGTGCTGCTCCTTTGACTATTGTTGCTCCTGTGCTCTCCAAAAGAAACGATGGAAATACCGTAACCCGCTTATGAGGCACTTCTAAGCCATATCTACAGCTGTAGCTGGGGCAAAAGCCCAGATATATGTATCTACTAGGAGTAACATCATATGGAGATGCTACCATGACAACGAAGCCATCAATGGAAATCGAGTTTCATCGCTCCGACTACCTGTTCTCTCTGCCCCAAACCCAGTCATCTAATTGGCAACTACACACAGGACAATTGTTCGCAGTTTGATGCAGCATCAACTGGAGGAGGAGGAGGAGGGGCACTTGCTGGTGAAGAAGCTTCAACTAAGGATGGAACAGGCACTCTACTGTAATCAGAGGGTATTTCATATGCACTTGTGTTCAGCTGCCACTTTTATGGGCTGTGGCTGCAGATTGTGACATGCTTAGCTCGGCAGGCTACACTGTGAACAATTTTACTATAAGTAAAAATAAATCTAATTTTATTAGAGCTGATTAATCCATACAAGAATCATAAACTGTTATACATAGTTTATTAGCCAATGATTTTAAATGAAAGTGTTTTTTGTAAAGAATCAACTATTTGGTATTTTTCAACACTGATTTTAGTGAGGGCACTTAATGTCCACAGGGCAATTGTTATTATATTTATATGTTTGTTAAAGGTCTGTTACAATATCAAATATTTACTATTTGGTCTTTTACAGCACTGCTTTTAGTGATGGCACTCAATGTCCTCAGGTCAATTGGGATGTTATCGCACTGTTATTATATTTATATGTATGTTATCGTCCTGTTACAATATCATATATTTACTGTTTAGTATTACTTCCAATTTTTCTCAGTGCATTTGCTGATTGTAAAACCAAATTTTGCCGCTTGGCCGCTTGGCTGGTCAGCAACAATTTACAATTTCAGACTTGGCTACTTAGCCGAGAAGCAAATATCATTCTCATCCTCAAACAAACGCACTCGCACTCGCACACTCAGTCTGCTTTTGGGGTTCTTATTGTGATTCTGGTTCTGTTTCAAGCTCTCTTGTCTATTGTTGTCAGTTGTCAGGAGTTGCTCAACTGTCGTATGTGCTGGTTCTGACATAAGCAGAGTAGGGTATATGCGGCACGTGTAGAGTGTATGTAGAGTAGAGTCTGCATTTCAGCGGAATATCCGTAGTGGTGGCGTATATTGAGTAAATCTGTTAAACAACAGTTCTTGCTCGCAGAATTAACAGTGTGGAGCAATATTGTTAAGTTAAAATGATATAATTAGAAACAGAAGAAGTATATTATTCATTTCTATTGTTAATTTTCCGAAATACACGTATACAATCAAAATACTATCATTGTAATCATTGTGGATCATCACATTAAGGATAGTTTCCTACAAGTCAGCTCATCAGTTTTGCATACTCACCTTATATCAATTCTAATGTAGGGTATCTCATAGTTGTTTATGTAGTTCATCATTTAAGCATACTCACCTTCTACCGTTTTTTATGTAGGGTATCCCATAGTCGTTTATGTAGCTCATCAGTTTTGCATACTCACCTTCTATCGTTTCTTTCAGTAGAGAAAGGCCTGGAGTTTTGTTCTGGTTGTGCTACTCGCTGGGTCTTCAGCATAAACACAATCAAATTTCTTGCCTTTTGCCAACTTTTCTCATTTTGCAGTTGCAATAAAAACAAATTCCGGACAAACTAAAAGAGTTTCTGCTCTTTTTCACTCCCAATTGAGATTTGTGCTTCAATTTGAAGGCTCATTTACTGAGTCTCTATCACTATCACTATATACTATAAAGCTGAGCAGAGCAAATGCAGCTACTAAATGCCAGTGTCACTTCAATTAAGTGATAAATATTAAAGGCTTTCGCAAATACACATGTATATATGTTGCCTGTCAATTTGACACGCCCACGCTTTTTGTGGGCGTTGGTGGCTTACTGACTCTTGAGGGCTTCAGCTGGCTCAAATGTCGAGCTAAAACCGCAGTAGGAGCAGCAACAACAACTCGTGCTCGTAAGACAGATGCATGCTGTTTGATATGATGCAAGGATATGTGGCATGAGTGGCAGAGACAGCCTGTCGCCGAACTGGAAACGGGCAAAGACTCGTCAGAGACCTCAAAGTGGTTTGCGAGCTGCATTTAGTTTGGCTTTTGGCTGCATCAAAAGATATGTCTGTCTGTACGTCTACTTGTCTCTCGCTATGTTGACGGAACGACTTGAGATGTTTGCATAGTTTGCCACAAGTTTTGTGCTTCAGGAAATTAGCACGCAAATTACAACAACCAGCTCACACCCTCGTTGTGTTCCCTTCTCGCCTTGCCCCTCCCTAACCATCTAATTGGCTGGGAGTGTGGGGGAAATTCATATTTTGCACAGATTTATCCAATTATCGGGTCATTAGAGCACACTCACACACAGCCAAGCGAAGCTAAAACAACATTTAATTAAAAAGTTTCACAAAGAATTTAATTTAATTTAATGTAATTTAATTTAATTTAAAGTCATTGCGGTAGTTTTATAATACTATAAGTGAGTGCCGTAATGTTATGTTAACACATTTCTGTTATCGCATTAATGTTATGTTGACTCATTTCTGTTCATGTTAAAACTACGCTCTCCCATGCTCTCTACAAATGAAACAGCTCTGCTGCTGTCAGTGTGAAATTGAGTGAATGTGTGTGTGTGATGATATTTAGTTGGAATGTGGGGTCAGTCTAATGAAAATTTAAAATTGAGTTGCGCCACTACTCATCTGAGTGTGAGGGAAATACATAGTTTACTTAGATATACATATGCAATTATCGGGTCATTAGAGCACTCACACTAAGCCAAAACTAAATTGAATTAATTAATAGGCTTACGAATGAATTACGCAATTTAAAAATGTTAAATAGCTAAATTATTTGCTATAGTTTCATTAGATAAAATTGACTTGGTAGTACTATTATTAAAAGTATTTCTTCTTACATATATGGTATTTTTACACTTTTCTGTTATGCTTTGTTTTATTATGTTAACACATTTATGTTATATTAACACATTTATGTTAAGTTAACACATTTATGTTAAGTTAAGACATTTATGTTATGTTAACATATTTCTGTTCATGTTAAAATTATGCTTTCCCAACACGTGTGGGAATAAGTATGTGTATTAGAATTAGAAAATAAAAATTGTATTCAGTGTAATTTACTATATATTAAACTAGTATAGTTAGCTAGTGTAATATTTACCATCTTTTATTTACTAAATCCAGTTTCTGGGGTACATTTTCAAGGATATTTAGCGCTTGAATGCCTTTGGCCATTCAGCTGGTCCGTTTTTAACAATTTTCGTTTCAGTTAAGGGGATTTTTGCAGCGTGTTCGAGCGCAAATAAGTCAACGATTGTGTGACCTTTGCGAAGAAAATGTGTGTAGAAAAAACTCGGTATACCCCAGGGTAATACTATGCAACGATTCGTAAATCGCACAACAAAAACGAGAGAAAAAAACTGTTTATTGTGCACTTTGGCCCCAAAGTAGCTGACAAGGCTTACAAATGCTTTGTAAATTTCCAATGCAAAAAAAAATAAGTCTAAAAAAATGGTAAAATAAACCTTTCAGCAGATTTCGTTTGGCACGTGGCAAAGCTTTTATCAAGTTATTGCAAATTTAATGAATGCGCCAATAACCACAACATCAAACGCTAGACAATACCAACTTTCGATATGAATACATGAATACACACTCATACACTCAACCAGTTGGAAATACCAGCCAAATATTTTCGACATTTGTTGCCATCATCATCGTAATTGTGTCAATTGTTGGGAAAGCCGCAGACATTAAATACCCCACGAACAATCGCAAATTGTGTTAATTGTTCAACAATTTTCTAGAAATTATATTTTCAGTTTTTCCCTGCTCTGAAAAGTTCTTCATACGAGTATTTGGGCCAATTCAACACTCAAATTGGTGAAAACCAATTTAGCATATAAACGATCGAAACTTTTTTGGCTCATTTTGATGCCAATCGAATACACATTAGAGGTAACATGCTCAAACAAGGGATACCCTTCGTATTTCGTATCGTATTCAATATATTTATTGTATGATTTATAGATAGTATTGTGATATATAAATATATGTATATATAGTGGTATTCCATTTGAGAATAACTATGGTATGTTTCTTCCAATCTGGGATTGTAGCCTGGTCCTTAAACACAAATATTACCGCAATGGTTGGTAGTTTTATTGTATTGTGCCCAGTGTATGCGCCTCCAGTTCATTGGTTAGCGATACCACCTTCACTTTTCAGACATAACCTCTGATAGGGTGACCATTTTTCCCAATATTTATTTAATGTTACCGCATTGATATATGATACTTAATTTTGTAATCATCTTGTGTTATAACAAATTTTGATTTATTTTCTATAATTTATTAAACTAATAAAGGTGAACTATTTATTTATTGTATATATTTTCTCTTGAGTGTCTCACCATTAGCTTTATTTAGCTTCAATTCCTTGACTCTGTTCACGAACAAGGTATTAGCTTTGAACGCTTCGAACTCCAACAAACGAATCGAACATCTGGCTATCGATAGATTGTCAAGTGTCGTTTATGTAATATCTATGTCATTCCCATGATAGTTTATATTTTCAACATATTGGAAAACTTTTGAGCTGTGCGACTTGAATATACCCTGTTTTTTATGCACTTTCTTGGACATAAAATATGCAGACACATATGCATGTGCATATTGGTTTCCTGGACAATTTAATTTGGCATAAAGGCCAAGCTCCAAGTTTTTTCCTACTAGCCGGCAGCCAAAAACTTTGCAGCCAGGTTGAAAGTTGGCCAGAAGAGTTTGGTAACATTGACTTCGTTCAAGCAAGAGAGTTGAACAGAGAGTACGTGTGTGTGTGTGTGTGTGTGTGTGGGGAAACTCGACTTGATGAACTGTAAATGAAGTTACTGTTTGAATTCGATTTAGTTTTATTGCTCAGAATACTTGTACGTACACACTTAATAGATGCGACTTAGTAGGACCAAGACCCAGTCGAAACATGAGAGCAAAAGATGTGTGTGTGTGTACTGTAGTATGTGTGAGTGTGTGTGTGTGTGTGTGAAGATTGACTAGTGTACTTCCGTTTATTCTACTCGTGTACAAAATGTATTGGATATCCATTGGAGAATCATATAAATTGTCCAATAAAACAGCATGCAAATGTTGTAGCAAGCAACTGCTGCGGTTAGCCAGAGATGTTGTGGTCTTAGATGATGCAGAATGAGTTCATATAATATGTGTATATGAGATGTGAAAATACTTAGCAACAGCATGCAATATTGCAATCTACAAGCAGGCAAAGTCAACAAACCAGGGCAGAAATGGAAATTTCGCTCAGCATTATAAATATTTCACATCGATAGCATAACATTTCTCAGCAAATTCACTTCATTTAAAGCAATTAAAGTGTTTAATGTACCTTATCTATTTGCGTTTATAGTGTTAATTGAATATAAATTGCTTCATATAGATTTAGCAAACCTTTAATTATCAGTTTTTAGCACTAATTAAAGCACATTTAAATGCAGACATAATCTCAATTGATAGTATAAAATCCGCTGTGATCTTGGCTTTGCAGTTAAGTTTATCTAAGCTTGCATTGATTTCGTTATAAATGTTTGTGCTGATTTGTTTAAATTCGTGTTTATTTCAAATACAGTATTTGGTTAAGTTTTCATTTGTCTAGTATGCTTATTTTAACCAGAAATTCTAGCAACCTAAGCATACATAGCTTTAGTAATGTTTAAAATGCCAGCCTAAAAGTATACTACACATAATTTTATTACCCCAAACCTTTCCATATTTTCTGCACCAGCAAAAATAAAAAATTCTAACAATAATAATGTCATGCTTATTTTCAAAGTAAATTGCTATAAATATTTAAATACATACAATAATTCCGCATAAGCGAGCTTTATCCCGACTTGAACGATATTGTAAGCTGATGAAACGAGAGCGAATGCGAATAACGCTGTCATTAGCAATTAAAATAATTAAATGTGGCATATGTGTCCCCATACATAAATACACTAAAAACATCGCAACAATTATATTGCAGCGAAATTAAAATAGATGAGTTGATAATTAAAATGGCGACGTAAATTGTGTGTGAAATGTATCTATCCACAATTAAGCCGCAACGGCACAATATATGCGACAGCATTTACAAACATATTAAGCGGAGGGGAACAGGACGAGGAGTAGGAGACACTGCTTTAATATCCACCTGACTCTCAGTCTTTCGTTTGCTTTGCCATTTGGTCAAGTGTCAAGCGAAAGTGACAAGAAAAACCATTTTCACAAATACTATATAAGAAAAGAAAATAAAAAGAGCAAAGAAGAGCTGTGCAAGGCAAACAACTTAAAGTCAACACGAATCCGCAATTTGGTTTGAGCGTTGCTCAAATTGCTAATTCGCTCAAAAACTTTCAAGTTGACACAAGAAATTTGTGTGAATACATTTTTTATGCGGCCAAGACAAACCCAGAAGCAGTTAAAGAACGAGATATAGATAGCGAAAAGAAAGTAAGGGAAAGTGTATTACGAAAAAGACTAGAAATTTCACTCAAGTGTGTGCAATGTGTTGACACTCTATAATATGTATATGTGTATAACTTGCAATTACAGTTGAATTCTAAAGTTAATAAAACGGTGTTATTAAAATAGTATAAAGAAATTGGTATAAGTTAAATGAATTAGTCAATAAAAAACATTTCATTATCAATGCAAATAACTATGAAATTCAATTGAGATAAAAAAAATTAAATAAATAAGGAAACAAATTTAGATAGTGTGTACAAGGCTAAGGTTTATTAAGCCAAAGAAACCTGGTCACACTGGACAGCGACGCCATTTTAAAATAAACAATTAACCATTATATTAATGAAACATATTTAACTGAAAATCTTAAATTTTCTTTTATTATTTAATTTTGGTCTGCTTAATTGTTAAGTTAATTTTTTAATTACTCTGTCGACTGTAGTTAGTTGACATTAAATAAATAAATTAATATATAAATATAAAAATAAATAAAAGAAAAAAAAATAAATTACTAATTATTTCAATAAATAAATAAATTGATAGATTAACATTTCAAGAAATAAATAAATGAATAAAAAAATAAATGAAAATAAAAGATTAAATATATAAAAAAATAAATAAATAATACATAAATAAATGTATGCATAAATAAATAATTAATCAAATAATAATATGTATGTATATCCCCACAGATAAATGTGACCCTAGATGTAATATTCTGCCGTATAGGGTATCTGCAAACCGTATATGCCACTCGTTAGCGACTGTCGGATTTGGCAGTTGTTATCTGCGACGCGTTGAGCTCGCTGTTATCAAAAGCAATTACAAATTGTTGAACTCAACGGTTTGTAAATATTTATAAAGCACTTAAAAACAAGTGGCGCTAGTGTTATCAGGGTATAAATCTGAGTAACTGCGATTGGATTTTCCAGTACTTAAAAACAATTGAAATATTTTCGAAGTGTATTGCATTTAATAAGTAGAAATATTCTTCACTTAAGCTGCTGAAATTGTGCATGATGTAAAATCAGTTGCTGTTTATTTTTGCTGTTGTTTCTTTTTTTTGTCAAAAGTGTTTTTGATCATCCATCAAAGTGGGCAAATGCATTTATCTCTTCGGGTCTGTCTTGTGAGTCAACACCCTCTATAATGGAGGCTATGTGCTGTACACAGGGCGGGCGTGATTCCCGCCACACCCACTTGAATGCATTGAGAAATACATATTTGCAGCTACTAAATTAAAACTGTCAACTGAACCCCTTTTGGCGACGACAACAAAGTGTTTGAGATTAGTTGAGATTTCTCAATGCGTCCGCAAACGTGTTGACAGTGGGTGGTGGCGCCACCCACCCCTTCTTCAACAGCAGCCATACAAAGGCTCTGCCCGACTTGGCTATCAGCCACTATTATCGGCAATGGGGCAGTTGGGCAGTCGAACAGTATTTGGGTCTTTGTTAGGTGCAAAGTTCGGCATGACAAATATACTAGAGGGGGAAGAAGCTTGGACTAAGTGCCGTTAAAGGTCTGTGCTGATTTGTTGAATTCATTTCAATGCGTAATACCTGCTGAGCGTGATGTTTTCTAGCACGAATTTAAATACCCTGTAAATAATTAGTATGTACACCTACGTATAGAAGGCAAGTAGGTATGCCGAACACATAGTGTATAGAGAACAAGGTTATTCTGTTTGCCTTAGGCTATGCCCATTCGTAGCCAACGAGCACACACGACTGCAGCGCTTTCTCGCTGTTAGCTCACATTTGCATTTGGCATATTTTTCCACATTTTCTCAGTACGCATTTCAGCTGAACCGTTTCCATTTTTAATTAAATAACAATAACTGTTTTGCCAGCCACACATGTGTTGTGAGGTTGGTTCTATATTACCCTAAGCCTTTGACTCACGTTTCCCGTTAAGTACGTTCCGACATTGGAAACTGGCACACCCACTAACACCGTTATGTGGCAGCATGCGACCGACTGACAAGGTGTGGCCATTGCACAACCTTCACTGGGCCGTACAGAAATGGGGCTGTAAAATTATGGCATGACATTGCTCCATATTGCTGCAATTACCGCTACACTCTGCCATTTACCGTTTAACATTTACCGCTGTTTATTTGCCATGAGTGAGTCAATAGATATCGGATTGTAATATGCCTTGTCTCTATATCTTTTCATATGTCTTGTTATCAACATTAGTACAGTCATCAAAAAAGTAGTTTTTAATTTCATTGGGATTTTAGATTTGAAATTCTTCAGCTCACTGTCTTTGGGGCTTAATATGTCATTATTTTATTAAATTTGATTTTAATGTCATGATATTTATAATACATATTCAGAGATAGTCAGATTATCTGTATATTTTACCAATTTTTCCCCACCTCAGCTCTAAATACCATCTATCACTTTTGATAAATTGAATTTCACTTCGTTTAGTGTGTAGAATCTCTCTTGAATTTGCAGTCAGATGCAGTTTATTTATTATTGCAGCTAACTATGCACAAGTCATTACACTTGAACGATCTCACCAAGCATGCTTAACGGTTCAAATTCAATAACAACAACATCATTATCATCACGCTCTCTCTCCGTTATCATTACAGACAGCATCATCGTTATGGGAACAAAACTTTCGTCGCTCATAGTAGGCAAAACTTTCTTGCGAGACGGCAGAAAACTTATTTACTTTTAGATTACGTGTCTTCAAAGTTGAGCGAACAACATTATACAATTTATATGCACGTATTGCGTGCTATCCAAGATGAAAGGTCCCCGGCTGAAATACTACGTAGTACTATATACCGCACTACTTACGAGTAGCAACAGGCGACAGACGGCGTGCCACAGGAATGCTCCAAAGGGGGACATGATGAGCGTCGTGCTGCTCATCAAGGAGAAATGTAATTACATTTTCGCCTGATTCATGACAGTTTTGCATAACGAAAGCCGCGACTCGTGCCATGGATATTGCGATTATTAATGAGGCAGGCTCCAACAGCCGCATCACAAAAGGCTAAACCCCCAAGAAGACAGCTCACAAGGTTCTGGCTCTTGGCTTAGGGCTGACATGTGTATCAGGCGTTGTGGGTTAAGGATGCGGTCTGATGGACGCAGGCCTAAGAATACACATTCGTATGAAGGTAAGTAACATTACAAACAGAAGTAGTAGTACTATAGTAGTAGCAGAATGGTTAGTGGTAGTAATACTAGTGGGAAAGAGTTAAGAAAGCATTTCTTAACATAAAGCAGTAATAGCATTTCACTAACCGTATGACTAAACGACACAGACCACAGTTGATAAATTTAAATTAATGAAGCACGTAATGAGTTTTTCGACCCTGTACTTCAATAAAGTTGTATAAAGGGTATATTTAGTTTGAAGTTAGGCAGATTCTACTCTTCTACGTTCACACACTATATACCGAACTACACTGCCAAAATATACATACTACTACTATCGGTGGCTTCCGACTATAGCTGCTTCATGTGTTAATGAACAACTTTAAAATATCAGCGTAATATTATTTATCAGACTTTTCAGTGCTTGCCTAGAAGTTACTTACAATTTCAATTATAGGTAAACCCATACGTCATAACAGACGCATTCTAAGCGGATGTACAACAGCCGTTGATAGGATTAGTCAGACCATACCCCCATTGGAGGTTGCTCTAGTTACCGCTTATCAGCGGCAAATAAAAAATATAATAAAAAAATGAAAAACACAAATATAAACCATACGTCGCCAAGCGAAGCTACTCAGTCTCATTTAAATATCGGTCCGGATACTGCAAGTGCACAGAAATTGAATAAAAAATAAAAAAATAAAGCAACATGACTGTAAGCACAATTCAAAGAATATCTTATAAATAATAATACGTGATTCAAACAGGGTGTATGAATAATTTTGAAATGTATAATATTATGTGGAATTCCCTTTTTTTTAGAACATAGCGGTTTAAGAAGTGTAATAATTAAAAATAGTTTAAGTCAATATGAATTATGCCAATTATCCTTAAGTATAGTAATGGATCGTATGTGGAATTTTGTTGTATTTATTTTATTGTATTGAGAGTTGTATTAACTTGACTTTGAATTTCAACCGGACTTTATCGCATTTATTTTCGCAGTTGCCAAAATCTATTTTGTTTTGCTTCGTGTTCTACTTCTGTACAGCTATAGCTTCAGGAACAGTAAGTGTTACTATTACAAACACACACACACAGATGTACACACAGGCATAAACATACATATACAACTGCAGACAAAACTGTATGAAAATCTCATAAAATACTGCATTAATAATTGGCATATACAATCGGATTGTGGAGTGTATCAAACTATATACTATACAGTGAAATTCCATCTCCAGAACTTCACTCTAAGTGAATTCAACTTTTAAAGTGTTTAAATTTATATTCTCTCTATACAGTTTGCGGATGATATACTTGAGGCCCACAATAAGTATAGAGCTCGGCATGGTGCCCCTCCATTAACACTAAATAGCCAATTATCAGCCTTTGCCACACAGTGGGCTCAGGTAAGTACTTTTAGTAGAAGAGTTAATTCCTAGTATGCCAAGTATATTCCTTTCTATCTTATAGCATCTGTTGAAAATCAATACACTGGAACATAGTCAGGGCAGCGGGTACGGTGAGAATCTATATATGGCATGGGGTGCTAAGCTAAGTGGTGCTGATGCAGTAAAAGCTTGGTATGATGAAATTGAAGATTATGACTGGAGAAATCCATCATTTACTTCGGGTACCGGACATTTCACTCAGGTGATTTGGCGCGATTCTAGGGAACTCGGTTGCGGCTTTGCCCAAAGGTAATCTATGATTATTTTAATAATTTATGCCCATTAAAGCTCTGCTTTGTTTTGAACAGTGGAAATGCCATTTATATAGTCTGCAACTACGATCCGCCAGGCAACTACTTAGGTGAGTTTGAGGGGAACGTCCGTCCAGCAAAGTGATGGGAAACCGAACATTCCATATTAGTGCAATATTTTGGCCTAAGTTAATTTTAATGTTACATTTTGCAAACATAGTTCAAAATGTATATTAACTTATTTATGTATTCTTAACTTGAAGGTCAGAAAAGTCGAAGAATAACTGTATTTATATATAAGTAAAACATTATTAATGTGTGTATTTTTTGAAATAAACAATAAACTATTACCACATATTTTTAAAAGCATCAGTGAAAGTTTCGCAACTACTGTATAAAATTACTTTTTAAATAGCATACATAGCACTAATAATGCCTTACCCGACGTTAATAGCAAAATTAGTCAGACCCCACCACCATAGGAGGTTTCTTTAGTTACGGCTTATGAGCGACAAATACGAAGATATAATACCAAAATCAGAAATTTATATAAGCCCTTCCTCGCCAACTGAATCCAATCAGTCTTATATAAATATCAGTCTATATAAGCCCCATAAACCAAACAAGCGAAATGAGTGTAAGTTACAGAAATATAACAAAATATCTTGTGAATAATAAGTAACTTAAAAAGAGTGTTTAAAATTTTTGAAAATGGTTTATAATATCAAGAAACTTTTATAAATGTAAAATTTATTGCTAAAAAGTTCACTGTTTTTCTGAAAATGGTAAAGAAATTGGGCAGATTGTTAATACGAATAGTTATCGAAATTAGCTTCATACCTCGCATTTAATTTCGAATATTCAATAGCTAATCGTGTCTTTTTTACAGCTGCCAAAATCTGCTTTGTTTTGCTTCGTGTTCTACATCTTTATAGCTATAGCTTCAGGAGCCGTAAGTCTAACTATTACAAGAACACACACACATACCTTTGTAAAAATTACATTAATAATCGGCATATGAAACCGAATTTAAGGGAGTAGCAGAAACACATTTTATACAGTTAAACAAATGACATGAAACTGATAGATTTATCTAATTTAAATCCTCTCTATGCAGTTTGATGATGAAATGCTTTCGGCACACAATTCGTTTAGATATAAACATGGTGCACCTGCGTTAACACAAAGTAGTAGATTAGCAGCTACTGCTAGTGGGTGGGCTCAGGTAAGTATTATTTGCGGAATTGTAATAATCCATCTACATGCCATGTATATTCATTTCCATAGCATCTGTTGTCAATCAATAAAATGCAACATAATCAAGCCAGCGGGCTTGGCGAAAACATCTATTACTCAAAGGGCTTGAATTTAGGTCCTGCTGGTGTAGTAAAACGTTGGTATGATGAAATTAAGCAATACAACTTTAACACACACCCGACTAATGCGGGTGTCAGACATTTCACTCAGGTGGTTTGGAAAGATACTAAGGAATTGGGTTGTGGCTCTGCACAAAGGTAATCCCTAAATACCTAAATATAATGTATATTCAAACCTCTTACATTATTTATAACAGGGAAAATATCCTTTATATTGTCTGCAACTACAGTCCACCAGGCAACTATCAAGGTAGGTTCAAGGACAACGTCCTTCCAGCATACTGATGGGAACTCGAACTTGGCACATTATGCGATTATTTTACATAACTAAAGTAAATAAACTTCAAAGAAAACTTTCAAAATAAAGTTTAAAATATATTTTCATTTATTTGTATTTTTGTTTTTGGTTATCTTTTAAGGTGTTCTCTTATCTTTTCCTCTAAGCGCTCAGCTTACGCAATGTTATTAAATCGAAAAAAACTATTTTTTTTTTTAAGTTTAAATTAAAACTAATAGAGCTTTAGGAATAGCTCCAAGTATAAAGAACCAATATGACCTTAAATTAATATTACCTATCCCACGAATAATTGGTCTGATTGGATTTTGAATTGAGTCTTCCCGAATGTGCTATATCCGAGTTTAGTATTTTCAGCCGCTTCATACTTATATTAATTTGTAATACGATTATCATAAATACTTTATTTAAATTTGAATTTACAAAAATTACATTCTAGTACTTCATGTCAGCTGTAGAGATTTGACAGCCAACCCGTTTTGCCACTGCACCTAGCATTGTATTTAGTTTCTGAATTTCACGTTTCATATCAACTAATTCGGTGTGCAGCGCTTTGATCTGCGTTGCCAGACAATTAGATTCCTTGTCACCGTATTCATTATGCTGTTGTATCGGTGGTGTCCAATCCGCGGCTTTATCAACAATCATAAAGGTGAAGCCCTTTTCTATGTAGTACGCCACTAACGAAAGACTGTCGACAAGTATAGTTCCATCTTTCTCCAGCACCACTATTTTACCCTTGATGCCCAATTCTTCGGCCAGATTCATCATTGTATAAAGCTTAGGAGGGCAACAAAAGAACTGTGCCTTGCATTTGCGATCTGCTGACACTACGTGTGGAAAATAATGGTTATCCTTTAAGAACGACATTGGAGAACGCTAAGTACACTTACTCAAAAAGTAAAAAGTGGTAAAGCTAGAAAACAATCGCTGGCACTTAATGGACAATCTTTAAATATTACCAATGAAAATGCATTCAGTTTCACTTATGTAAGTTCATTTCCCCTAACAGCCGTTAATAACAAGATTAGTTAGACCCTCGGAGGTTGCTTTAGTTACGGCTTATCAGCGGAAAATAAGGAGTTAAGATGCTAAAATCAGAAACTGATATAAACCAATCATCACCGGCTGAATCCACTCAGTCGAATTCAAATATCGGTCTATATAGTACAAGTGCACAAAAATACGATAAAAAAAAAAGAATCAATTTTTTTTTTTAATATTGTTGAAAAAAAAACAATCAACCAAGTAAAATGAGTGTAAGCACTGTAGACAGGAATATTTTTAAAATAAAATTTAAACTTATGTTGCAAAATGCTTGAAACGCATAAATCAACAACTTTATTAAGTTACGATATAGAAAATAGATTATGTGAACTGCAGCAGAATATATAGATCGATTAGAGTTGGGAAAGGCTTCATTAAGACCATGTTTAATTAGTCAGATTAGTCCATATGTATTCTAGAAATCGATCGTACTTATGTGGAAATGTGTATATTAAAAAACGATTTTTAGAAGTTATATTAACTTGATACATTGGCCTTGAGTTTTAACTGACTTCCAACTAATAACTTATATTTTTGCAGCTGCCAAAATCGGTTCTGTTCTGCTTCATGCTCTACATCTGTTCTGCATTAGCAAGTAAAGTAAGTGTAATTAATTTAAACCATAATACTTGTAAGAATTTTGTACAGATCCCTTTTCCAGATCTGTACTCTAAGTGAATTAATATTTTAAATTATCTTGTTCTTACTTCCTTATATACAGTTCACAGATGATGTACTTTCGACGCACAATATGTATAGAGCTCGACATGGTGCACCTCCATTAATACTGAGTGACATATTATCAACTACTGCCACCAAGTGGGCTGAGGTAAATACTTCTTGTACTACACTTAATACCGAGTACAATACCTGTCTTGTATATTCATTTACATCTTATAGCATATACTGAGTATCAATACACTGGAACATAGTCAGGGCAGCGGGTACGGTGAGAATCTCTACATGGCCTCGGGTGCTAATTTAGGTGGTGCTGATGCAGTAAAAGCTTGGTACGATGAAATTGAAGATTATGACTGGAGCAACCAGTCGTTTAATTCGGCCACCGGACATTTTACTCAGGTGGTTTGGAAAGATACTAGGGAAGTGGGTTGCGGCTCTGCTCAAAGGTAACTCCTGAATACGTTAATAATTTACGGTGGTTAAACCCCTTCTATATTATTTAACAGAGGAAGTACAATTTATGTTGTCTGCCACTACGTTCCGCAAGGCAACTTTGATGGTGAGTTCGAAGAGAATGTCCTTCGAGCAAAGTGAACTGGTACATGGCATATAATCCGATTTTTTGACATAACTTAAGTCGAAAATATCGTGGAAACAGTACATAATTATAATATGGTACTTTCGAAATAAATATTAAAATGCATAATTAATTTGAATTTGGCTTTTAATTTATGTCTTTAACCATATTCTTGTCTTAAAGATTAGCTTTAGTTTCGCCACGAAAAATTTTCCTCTGAGAGCTCAGCTTACGTTAATAAACCGAAAGAAAACTATTTATAAATCTAAAACATCTAGTATAAGTATTAAATAGGGATAGACAGATTAATAGTTTCCTAAAGTTATAAGTCGATAGCATCACTATTCCGACTTTTTACTCCTTAAAAATTTAGTAGTCCTTCATTTCTTGTAATATTAGTTAGTTGTATGCATTTGTTAAAATAAATATAATATGAAATATGTATCTTGTTGATATAAATCTATTTCAATTTTTTCAGTTTTTATTTAACTGTATTTTAAATCCTCCGCGTGTTCTGTTAGCCTCAGATTAACCTTAATTCTTGATTGGGTCTTTTGTTTGGATTTTGCCAAAGAGCTTCATACGTCAACAAATTTAAAAATTACCTACAGTTTCAATTCTACTTATGTAATTCCATACCCCTTAACACCCGTTAATTGCAAAATTAGTTAGACCCCACCTCCATTGTAGGTTGCTTTAGTTACGGCTTATCAGCGACAAATACGAAGATATAATGCTAAAATCAAAAACTGACATAAACCAGACACCACCAGCTGATTCCAGTCATTCTTATTTAAATATCGGTCTTTATAGTACAAGTGCACACAACTTAAATTAAATGCAGGACTATTGATAAAATAAAATAAGCCAAACAAGTAAAATGAGTGTAAGCACTATTCATAAGAATATCTTATGAACAATAAGAGATTTGAACTACGTATGTGTATGATAAATTTAAGTGTTAATCCAATGCTTAAATATTCAGTTTATCCATAAGTATAGTAGTAATTGATCGTACTTATGTGGAAATGTATACATTAACAAATCTGTTTTTGGGAGTTTTAATCGACTTCAAACTAATCGCACTTATTTTTGCAGCTGCCAAGATCGGTTCTGTTTTGCTTCATGCTCTACATCCGTACATCTATAGCCGGAAAGCCAAGTGTAACTAACTGAACTGGAAATAGCTGTGAAATTTTTAATTAATACCTACTCTCTAATCTCTATACAGTTCGCAAATGATATACTTGAGGCACACAATAAATACAGAGCTGAACATCAAGCACCTGCACTAACACTTAGTAAAAATCTAACAACTCTTGCCACAGAGTGGGCTAAGGTAGATATATATACATATATAGTACAGTTATACATGTCATGTATATAAATTTGAATCTCCTATAGCATTTGTTAACGAAAAATACTTCGGAGCATCGCGTGGTCAGCAGATTTGGCGAGAATCTGTATACGGCGTCGGGTAGTTATTTGGATGCTAAAGATGCAGTCAAATCATGGTATAATGAATATCCGGATTATAATTGGAGCTATCCGGGGCTTCAAAAAGGTACCGCAGAATTCACTCAGGTGATTTGGCGCGCTACTAAGGAAGTGGGCTGCGGATCTGCACAAAGGTAATGTCTCAATATAGTACTTATATATTGCAAACACTGATCCTCTTCTGTATTTTCCGAATAGAAAAGATACCATTTATATTGTGTGCAACTACCATCCACGAGGGAATATCGAAGATGAGTTCAAGGAGAATGTCCGTCCCATAGTCTATAACTATAATCCAATAGGGAATGAAGATGAGCAAGATGAGTCCAATAAAGCGTGATTATTCGTTTTGTATATATTTATTGAAAATCACTTTTTTAAATCACATTAAACATAACCAAATCAATCAGTAATAAAAATTGATTATAAAAACTTGAATTGGTAACTATATAATACAGTATATAATTTAAGGCATAGGAACAATTAACTAAATACTTAAGAGGTACATTTAAGCAAAAATGTGTACTTAAACTGCTACTTGCTCGAAGAAAGGAGATTTGTAGAGAGCAGTGGTGCCCAAAATTCATAATTCCTATCACATGTGCGTTTTGCTTTGCAGCGCTGCTTTCTCACGCACAGTCGATGCTCGCACACGTACAGGCGTCACGCTTTCTTGGCTTTATGATTTTACGAACGCTCGCTTTCGGCTATTTATTCCACAGCGCGTGCTGTGCTGCTGCGCACAGAAGCACATTGTATGATAGTGTGAGTTTGGGCACCACTGGTATAGAGAGTGTATGCTCCTCCTATAGATCATTCCTCAATAGTGCACAGCTTTTGCCGAGAACGTGCCGTCAGATGGCCATTGGTCAACTTGGTGCTCGTGGATTTGGAGTCGAGGACATCACAGACTCGTTGCTTGGGCAGCTGGCGATGCACATGAATGCCAGCCAGACGTAGTCGCCGATAGAGAGATATATACTTTCCGGCTGTAGTGGTGCGGGGCACTATGTACTTTTCACAGAAACTGGTCTTGGTGCGGGCCGCATCGCTCAACTGGGCATGGCCCAGAGCCTGCAGGAAGGCCAGCACAAAGGTGTAACAATTGTGACTGCTCTCCTCGTAGCAGGCAATGGACCAACGCGTTGTCTGCCCGCATATCTAAACAACAAAATAGAGTATGGAAGAAAAAAGTCAGATTAGTAGTGGGTTGGGTATTAAAGTAATGGCAGAGCAGCACACTCACCTGGTCGAGCACCTCGTCCCAGTAGTCGTACCAGGGTTCAGGTAAATCACCAACCAGCAGAGATTGCCACCAGTCGCGGGGATTATCCTCACGTCGATGTCGCTGCAGTCCGTACCTATCGAATTCGACAATGTCGCCGCCGGATGTGGTCACCGCGATATGCAAATCTGTGGCGTTGTTGTAATCGCTGCGGAACGAAACGAAACGAAACGAAACAAAATGAAACCCATCAGACACATTTTGCATATTTCAGCTACAAAGGGCTAACAAAAAATGCACATTTCACATTTTTTATTGTACTTTATGCGGAAGCTGTCTGGCCACATAGACACAGACTACAGGCGGGAAGCCAAACAAATTTTGTGCTGCATTTAGCCACAGATATTAAATGCATCTAGATACAGTGGAGAGCTGCAAACACATGACAACCATTTCATATATTTACTTGGCAAGTTTTGATATGAAAAAGTTGAACGTCATATACTGTATTTATTTTTATTACAAAATTGTATAATAATATATGTTTAGTCAGCTCAGTTCAAGGTTGTTTTAGCAGGCAATTTTATTGTTTTAACAAACTTTGACCCTGTGCCGGCAAATATTTTGAAAGCTTAGTCATAACAAAATGGAAAATGTACGCATTTTATGCGAGAATAATAAACTGAAAATGAAATTCATTCTTACTATAGTAATATATTTATCAAAATAAAAAGCGTTTCGCTTAATAATATATGCGAGCAAATTGAAATTTAGTATGCAGATTAAAAGGAAATAGTCTGGACTTATATAAGTATTGTACACTGCAATAATGGGCTAACAAAATTAATATTTCTCCCTTTGATAGGAGAGTGAAATAGAAAAGATTAAAATTTATGAAAATATGTTAGCAAAATACTAAAATATTGTGAGAAATTGTTCATCATAAAATATTAATAATAAGCTGCAAAAGAAAATACGTTAAATACTTTAAGTTAGCTTAGCTTTTTATTAGTTATTTCAAAATAAAACACTAAATTATTAAATTATGTATCAGTTTTGAAATAATCATGATTTTCACTCCTCTTGAATGAGCTTTAATAATTTATAAATTATACCCCATTCTTTCCTATACACCCTCTCTGATAATAAACACTTGTGATTAGCTATTTTATACCATAGTCCCTATAAATTATTATTTCCGGCTTTAGTTTCCGCACTTGCTACTCACTTGAGAAAATCACCAGTGGAGGGTCGCAGGACAATGGCGCAGGGATGCTGGGTGGCACGCACAAAGGGATAGGGCAGTCGAAAGGGTAGTAGTCTGGTTACGATGCTGCTACTACTACTGCTCACAGATGTCTCTGAAGCTGTTTGCGCATTGGCATCCGCATCTGCATCCAGTAGGACATTGCAATGTGGGCAAGTGTGTGGCAAGACGAAGCAAAAAACTTTCACATTGCAATGATGAAAACATAGAATGCCCGGATCTGAGGTAATTGTGGTTGTTGATGTTGTTGCAGACATTGTTGTTGTTGTTGTTACTACTGTTGTTATGACTGTCCCTTTGAGCTGATTTTGCCATGCACCCGTATTATAATTGATTCACTTTGCCGCTCTCCGCCGTGTCCCTCTTCGTTCTGCTGTTGTCCCTTGTGGTTAGGCCAGACCTGCAATAAAGCGAACGTTTCTTGTAAATAAGCCGAGACGACCCGAAATGTGAACAAAGTTGTTTGTACGGGGCTTAAAGCGACCACAAACTGACCATTCTCTCAACCTCTGCAACCCAAATAGGCTTTTGCGGTCTTTTACCTCAAGTTGAGTCGAGTGTAAGCACACCCAGACAGTTGTCATAATTATTGATATTTTCAGTAAATAATTCGTTGATTAAACCTTGACCACAACAGAGATTGTTCAATTAACTAAATATAATGAGTTTTCCCAGAAATATAATATATATAGCAGAACATGCTCAGCATTTTTGTAGTTATAATAAATATTGTTTTAACTAGTATTTTTATTTATTTTTAAAATCAAAAGGATTTAGTATATAAATCTGAGTAGTATGAGCATAAATTAAAAATAGCAAATTTAGGATCTTTTCAGTCCTTTTAAGAGCCACAAAGATCTCAAAATAAATGTGGAGAGAAAGAAATTCTAGAGTTCCAGAGATTGGAAATTTCACTGATTTTCTGAGAGAAGTTTTAATAATGGATATATCACCATCTCCGAACAGCTGAAGAGAATACAGAAAATTAAGCAGAAAAGAACTGAATTAAATCAGGAAATATCATACTCCAAATACTTTACCCTCATCAGTTAGTCATCATGAGTTATCACTCATAACATTTATGTATTTTTTGTGACCATATTGATATCTCCCATTGAGTAAAGGAATTTAAACTAGTTAGTTAGGGTACAGTAAACTATCACTTTGGTTAAATGGTTTTTGGAAATGTTTTACTTACAAAGAAAACAAGAATGGAAAGTTCATTGCACTCCTTAAGTGAGTATAAAAGAGTGTAAAGTATATCAGCTTACAGTGTGCAGTAAAGAGACTAGAGAATACCTCAAAATAAGACAAGCAGGTGCTTAAAATAATTCCTTAAATTAAAAACAGAAATAGATAGCAGCTGGTCACACTCAACTACTGCGTTTCTACTGCTTTTAAATGATTATGATTCACATTAAAATGCAACACAAGCCAACGTTTTTTAGTCGATAAAAAGCATTATATAGCAACAACCCGTTTAGGGGTAGCTGGAGACAGCATGTGGGTGAGTCAGGGTGGCACTTGACCAAAAAATCAGATGTTTTTACCACATGCTAAACGGCGAAAAGCCGGCTGTAGGTGGAAAGCCGACGGAAAAACGTAAACAAACCGGCCAAATGAAAACAAATGACATAAAGAACTAAGCCAGGCCAACCAGGCGCAGACTCACCACACAGAAAGAGAGAGCAAGGAGGAGAGTGAGAGAGAGAACAGCCCTTAAGTTGCATTGAGGTGGAAATGTTGCAGCTGAAAGCCACAAGAATTTCCCAAAACGTTGCCTCGTGCAACGTTGTGGCCCGAACCTCGAGGCGGAAACCAGTTGACGGCGAGCCGTGCGAGCAGACGGTCGTGTTCTGTTGTTGTTGCAACACACAAGTGGCAAGTGGCTAGTGGCAAGTGCCAAGTGGCAAGTGGCAGCAAAACAAATGAAACAAAACACAAAATAAATAGAAAAACCAATGAAAATAACCCAAAATACGGATTGCAACATCATTATCATTGTAATCAATAATTGCAACAGTCTGCAGTGTGGCAAGTCTAGTGTGCAACAATTCGAAAGGGATTTTGGTTGCATTCGTTTTGAGAGCGTGTCAAATTACCAATTGACATTTCGAGTGTCATTCTGTATATTGCAGGATATCACAGGATATGCCAGCGTCGCCGCATAATCCTGCCAAAACTTAAACATAAACACAACTCCATCTGCTTAGCTCTTGTCGAGTGTGTGTGTGTCTGTGTGTGTTTTTGACTGTGTGTGTGCGAGTGTGTGTATGTCACCACGTTGCGGTTCGTATGGAATCCTGGCAACCCTCTTGGCCCACGGGTACGGTTAACTTTGTGTAGTTTGTGCGGTTTTTCTGTGTGGCAAGTGGCCGCCTTTGTTGCATGGCAACACTTGGCTAATCGATGAGGTGCCAAAAAGAAATAGTATAATAAAATACGACACACACGAGGATAACCCAAGGATAATGACCCAAACCGATACGGTACGTAATACACATGCATATCGGCCAACTGATAAAGCCAATACCCCATTCCCAGTCCCAAATAGGCCAAGCAAATGGCTTTAACTGATTTTACCCAAGAACTTTTCCCTGGCAGTTGTTGTGCCTGTCTTGTTTGCAGCTTGTCACAAAAGTTAAATGTGACATTTCAGTTCTGCTTTTTTTATCTGTTATCAAAAGTTGCCAAACCACAGACAGAACAACTGCCAAAAGGAAAAGCAGAAAATGTGCCAGAATTAAATTAAAGATATTGCCAAAAAATTAGTTGAAACAAGTTGACGTTCACTTTGACTTTATCTCTTGGCTACTGCCAATTAAGGCGTCTCAATTGGGGGCGTGGCGCATTGGCACACACAAAATTAAAATGTTTACAGATATCTCCGAGAAAGATGACAGATTAAGTGAACAGTTTTTGATATGGGTGCCAGAGACCACTTAGTTTTCGCAAGAAAACAAAGGAGAGACTTCAAGTGGAAATTGCTGGTGACGGGGGCGGAAACTTTTTAACAAGATATATTTATCTTAAATGCAAATGAAGAGCCTGACAGCCTTGAAATTATTAAGGTCAAATATTTAGAATATATTTGAGTTTCAGCTATGAATTTGGGTACTTGGTTCAAGCCAAGTTTACCGAACCATTGAAATACTTAGTTTCAGTAGTCAGTGTAATAGAGTTCTGCATTGTTAACCTATTAGCTGGGTTCATTTAAGAACAGATCAATTACTCTAATTAATTTTTATTTAAAATTGGAATAGTTACTTTCATTGTAATTCATTTTATACTAATAAAAATAATAAATAATTCAAATAACAATAAAATATGTCTTTCTATATACAGCAAATTATATTATACATTTTAAGTAAATGCTCTAACAACTCTGTTCACCAGACTAATCACTTCCTTTACTAAAAATTTTGTGGTAAATTAAAGATTAATTTTCCTTAAAAAATAAATTTTTGAGATTTTGATTATAAGCTGACCCAAATAAAGCTAAAGTTTTAAGCTAACTGTCCTTTTGTAAACATAAAATTAATATGAACTCAAAAGTTTATTTTTACAACAATAACCAAATATTAGAATGGCTTTTCGTTCACCAATATAAACAAAAAAGTTCCTACGAAATTATGTCAACAACTCAATTACTAAACTATTTCATTTCAATGCAAATTAAAAAATTGTTATGCAATGAGATTTTGTTCACAAAAATAATATGCAAATTAAGAAAATCAAATCAAATTGTATTTTGAAAAAGTTTTCGGCAAAAATGCAAAACAAAAATGCAAAAAAAAAATTGTTACAAGTATTTATTTTATTTAGTTTAAAACAAAATATACAGAAATATGCAAAACCTGTTTATTACTGTGAATCATATTTCGTATGGATTTTGCAAATCAAATTTATTATTTTGTGCAGATTTTGAAGATTTTCAACAGCTGTGCCCCATGACAAATGCAAAGTGAAAAGTTCAATTTGTTTTACTTAAGGCGAAGTGGCGAAAAAGCCCCAAGTACTCTCACTCAAATAACGAGGTAAAAAGTAAAGCTAACAAACAGTTACAATAACAACAGCATAAAGCATAACTGTAATGCTGCTCAAGAATATATATTTTTGAGAAATTTCATTTCATTTAGAGCACTTGACACACTTGACTCCTTCCGAGCAGCAATTGCGACAAAACGGATTTAGACGAAATTAAAATACCCTGTGTAGGGGAGAGTGCCATAAATGATCATACTCTATCGTTTGCCATTAGTATATAATAAATTTCGTTTAAAATGTGTCATAAAACATGCTTTACACACAAAAAGATAATAAAATGTGTACGGATCATTACGACTACTTCAGCCTTTGATACCCCAAAAAAATATTCGCTTAGAGAACGCTGCAACTAAAAGCGACAAAGCAAATGCAATAATGTATATGACAAGAGCATACTGCAGTCTTACATTTCGCCATCTCTTGCTCCACCTCCTGTTCCTTCTCCTCCTTTTCTCATCTCGCTTTCCTTTTAATATTGCTGTTGTAACGGTAGCAGCACACTGAAATAACAAACAACAATCTTAAGAGCAAAGCAAGAAATCCCAACAAACTTTATCTCAATGTTGTTTGCGTCTTACGAATCAAACACAACCCTTACTCACACCCACACCCACACCCACACCCATACTCAGACACACATATGAGTAGCAGCGACTTGTCAGAAATGACATTACAACTTGCATCCATTTTCGGCAAGGACTTCTCAAAAGTAATATTGTTTGTCGAGTGCAAACACGAAAAGGGCAGACAGAAGAATACAAAGTATACAAAACTGAAATTCCACGCATTCTAGTGAATTTAATGAATACACCCACTCTCACACTCGCACTCACACTCACACCCGCACTCATACTTAACTGCAAAGCGAAAAAGTGCGCAAAATACTGAAATTAAATATTTATACACATTGACAGAGCGAACAGAGACAACCACTTGGAACATTACAGTCAGAGGCATAAAAAAACAAATAGAATCAGCGGAAACAGAAAAAAAAACCCTTTTAAGAATTATGTACATGAAAAGTTAAACACGATATAAATCAGTTAAACTGTTGAAAGATTAGATTAAACTTTAAGCAAAGATTTGCAACAACAACAATTTACATTAGGTGTTTATAAAGACAATATTCAAATAGAAATATATAAAATAACAGAGTCGAACAAAATGTGGAAAATTTCCTTTAGCAGAAAAACTCTTTTTCAAAATTATAATTGAACTATTCTATCCAAAGATTAAATTAATTTTTTTAGTTTACAAAATTGTTAGGTAAAAAATTATTTAATAAGTTTCTAAAATGAACACTTATTTTGTGAACACAGTATAAATAAAAACTCAATCGTAAATAAGTTACATAATCCTTAATGCTTCTTGTCTGAGTGATATAAAATTCATGCAGCAAGTTTATTAATTCTTAATTCAAGAATATTTATAAAGACATTTGAAGTTTAATTTGTACTCTAGATAAAAATATTGCTTACCAAAAAAGTTTCGTAATTGAAGTGTCAAGATTTGTAAGAATTTGATTGAAAAATCCAAGTTCAGTTATCAATTTAATAAAGTAGAATTATCCATCTTAGTCAAATACGAATATCAAGTTTGGAGTACATTCTAAGTGCATAGAAAGAATTTCAAACTTTCAATATTTAGTCTATCTATTTTACTATAATATTTGTTATTGCTTAGTGAAATGACTTCATCGTTTAGTTATCTCTTAATGAGTTACTATAAAGTGAAAGAAACCCGTTGTTTAGTTATACGCTTAATAAATTTTCGTTTAGTAAAAAGTGACATATTTTGTTAATTATTTCTTATTTGATTTAAAATCTTTTTAAATAGTTTTCTTTGAAACAATACTTACATAATATTCGTTTAGGTATCTTTAAATAAGTTTTAGGCAAAGATTTTCATTGTATAGTAATTTTCACTTAGTTCGTAATATATTTTCTTGACAACAGCACTGACTAATATATTGCTGCTTAACTCATAAATTTGCAGTTATTTATTTATGAACTTTTGCTAGTGTCAGGAGCAACTTCTCATATCCAACGGCTGGCAATAAAAACTGTACAAATTTCGAAAAACAGAAAATTGAAAACGCTGAAGGAATAACGGTAAACGTGAAATGCCAAAAGTAACAACAGCAACTGCTGCCAGGACAACCAGCAGGAGCCAGAGCCAAAGGCTAGGTAGCAAGGACTTGCAGGATACAAAATGAAAAGCTAAAATTACTGCAACATTTTTTTTTATTGTCACTCGCATTTTTGTTGTGGAACTTATGATGTTGTAAGTGTGTGTGTGTTGTGTGTGTGTGTGTGTGTGGCCCTTGGTGTGCTGAGATAAATTACAACAATGACAGCAGCAGTGGCAACAACATGTGAGCAGACCTAAATGAAATCAGCCAAATTAACAACATTGTGTGAGAGAGGAGGGGGGAGGGGCAAAGCCGCTCTGTCACTGGACTTCTCTCGAGCATCTTCCCTTTGGAGACACCACTGCGAATTAATTCACAGACACAACACAATACGCTCAGGTGTGCTTCAAATGTCTATGACCACGGAGCAAGGGCCTATAGGGAGAGGGAACGCTGGGCACGCTGGGCAGCTTCATAAAGCCAAGGTGTATACGCTTTGAAGTTTCCGCTTCCGTAATGAACAACACACATTCCTGTTGTTATTGTTGTTGTGGCACACACATTTCAAGTTGGGCGCACAGGAGACAAACCCACACACATCCCTCTTTGTGCCGCTCTTTGCTTGAGCGCATCTTCATTGTTACTTTATGTTGCTTTTGTTGTTGTTTAAATTATGTAAAATTTCAAATTTAAAGCACATATTACGCTCTCCTTTCCCTCTTTCCTCTTTGCCTCTAGCCACTTCTTCCTCGTCTTCTACTTCGCCCACACTCAACCTGCCAAACACCTAATTTAGTTTAGTCCTTGTTGTCATTGAGTTAGCACTCGTGCATCTTTAGGCACAGGTTTCAACTCCAGCGGGACTTCAACTCGGAGAGAATTCAATTTAACGCAATTTCATTCAGGTGAAGTTCGAGTAGGTGTAAGAGCGTGTTTCATTCTGAGATTTGATGGCTGAATAGATTACTAAAATTGCATAAAGAAAGTGTCGAAATATAAAATAAATAAATTTAATTTAAAATTTAAATATCTCATATGTATCGCAAATGTATGTAAAATATCTAATATGTATCTGAAATGTATCTCAATTGACTCAAGCGTATTTATTTTGAAGTATCGCAAATGTGTCTAAAATATTTTTACAGTGTCTTAATGTATTTAAAGTAACTCAGGAGTCTCTGAAATGCAGTTTTAGTTCTCAGTTTTCTCTGAAATGTATTTCAAGTGACTCAAGTGTATCTGAAACGTTTTTAAAGTATCTCAAACGTAAATGAAATATGTTTTAACTTAAAAACTTAAAACTTTTAACGATCTCAACGTATTCAGTACAACTCAAGAGTATCTGAAATCCACTTAAAGTATATGAAGAGCATCGCAAATTAATTAAAGGAGCTGAGAGGCATCTGAAATGTAAATACATGTTTCCAAAGGATAACTCAAACGAGTTTAATTAAAGAGAAACTGAATGTATATTGTTTAAAAATACTTTAATGTAGCATTGCCATTTCCATTTCTAGTATTGAAAATTAATAAAACAAATGAGGCATATATGTAAGTAGTTGTGAAAAGTTAAATTAAAGCTAAAATTGATAAATAGTTTTCAGAATTAAACAGCAAAACGTCATAGTATTAGCAGTATATATATAAATATATATAAATACGTTTCCTTTCCTTATCCTGTCCTTCCACTATACATATTTTTATCCCATTCTCTCTTCTCTTTTAGTTCCTTGGAAATTCAGTTGAAATTCTTGCCCTAAACATTCTCTGCTGACATACATACATTCCCCATCAGTGGCATACGTTGCCAAGGCTGCAAGCGACTACAACTAGTAGTTTAAATGCAGTAATACCCAAAGTAATTACTTATCCCTACACTCTGCATCTGCCTCAACTTATCCACTGATTTGCTCAAACTTATATTGCTGCGATTAATTCAGGTGAAATTGAAACGCTCTCAGGATTTCTGGCACCTGCCATTAAATGTGTGAGTTTAGTTTCACTTCACCTTCCCCTCCAAGAAACACTCACTCACACACACACACACAAACATGCAACAATCTTGGCACTCGGGTGGCCAGATTTGCTTGACGCGTCGCTTGACTTACGGCCCTTGCAGCTGCGAGTATTGGCCATTTTGAGAATCTGCTCCACCCCCACCCCCTAGCACCACAGCTCACCCTAGGCACAAGGGTAAAGCGTGAGGCAAACATGGCCAACAGCTGTGCTGGGGCTTCTCAGCATGTAGAGAATGTGTGTGTATGAGTGGGTGGGTGTGAGTGTGTATCTATGTGTCCCTCGTGTAACTTTTTTCATTTCGCTGGTTTCTTAATTAAATTATGAATTATGCACAGTTAGTTAAATAGACGTACGCTCGTGCCTTTGCTGTGGTTCTTTTCTTTTAGAAGATAGCGAGCATTTCCAAGCATATTTCGCTGGCTTTTTGCGGCTTACATTGGAGATGGATTTGCTGGTCAAAGAGAGGGCAATAAATAGAGAGCAAAGCAAAAAATAAATGTAAACAAAAGCTTGACTTTTTATGCATTTCATTTTATGTGGCGATTTTGGCTCGTAAATGGCATTACTAACCCAAATACTTGCTATTGGCAACTGCAAACACACACACTCACAGATACACACACACACACACATGCTGGTGTGAGCAGGTGTCTGGCTGCGTGTGTGTATAAGTCGCTTATTTATTGCAGCGACCTTAAATGGGCACAGCAAGTGTAGTGAAAGTGTATCAAGTTACCCACAAAGATACATTTGTATCTGGTGTCTTATGGCATTTGTATCGCATACTTGTATTTGTATCTGCACATAAAATGCCCGCCATAAAAGCGCATAAAGTTATCGTTATTTATGCGTGTGTGTCCAGCAGCTATACGACTATATTAAATAGCCATAAAAAGTATATTTCTTTCTCGCTGTAAGTCGTGACAAGCCAAAGTTCCTTTTAGCTCACTTGACTTTCTGCCACTAACTTCAAGATTGTGGTGTATTTTGTGGTATTTACTTGCAAGTTCTTTGCAAATTCCTGATTCTAACTGCAAGGCGTAGTTGAGTACCACATGATGAGTTAAAATATTCGGAATTTTTAATTACTGAATTTAATTTCATTTTTTAAAAAATGTTTGACTAAATTCAATGATTTTCAATGTACAATGTAAGACACTTCTTACTACATTAAGCCATCAGTCGAATGCAGTCGATATTTATATAGGAAAAAATGGTTATATTCACTCTGAATAAGAATGTACTAATTCATGATTTTGGCAAAGTTTGCCTCTACTTGTAACATACAATTAAAACATTTTCATTCCTTCTAAAAAAACAGAAATATTTTCTACTTAAAAGTAGGAATTTTCACTTGCTATAGCGTTATGTTCTAAAATTCTATATTGCATTAAGTTCTCTATTCTTGTAGATATTCATTTGCTTAGTTAAAATATGAAGAATAATTAAACAAAGTGGAATAGTTCCAAAATATTTGTATCGATCCTTTTTCAAACATATAACATTGTCAAGTTATGTTTAAATTTATACAAGAACTCTAAGAATGATTCTACTAAATTGAGTTTGATGCATTCGTTTAACACTTTTCATTGTAGACCAATTTTTATCTCAGACTATAATTTAGAGAGTATTAATAAAATTTGTGATAGTTATTATCTTTTCGTGAAAAATTTTATCGACGCTTGGACTGGTTTTGCTGAATACTCCATAAATTTCAATTCACTTATTAAACAATTTGCATATATTTCCCATTTAGAAATAGGGCATTTCAATTAATTTTAGCAGCAGCTTAATCAAGTTCAGTTTCCAACGCTTGAATTTGTGCCTAAAAGTATGCCACGGCACACATTCACATCCATTCAATTGGCACTTGACAAAAGCAAACTTGACTGCCAATTGAAAAGTGCAACAATGGGAAGAATAGCAAGCCGCGAAACAACTGACATCAAAGTCAAACGAAATCGCGAACAAGAAGCGTGGCAACAGCAATAACAGCCACAACAACAACAACGAGAGCTGCCACACACTCACTTCAACCACAATTCTCGCCGGGCTACAGCAGCCAGACCAGGAACATGTGGTTTCACGGTGCCTACACGAGTCTCAGCAGCAGCTACTCCAACTGCCGCTGCCGCTAGCACACACACACACACACACACAAAAGCGTTTGTCCGGTCAGCTCTTCATTTGGTCAGCTGCTGACAAGCAGTCACCAACATCAACAGCAACAACAGCAGCAACAGCAACAACACTGTTGGCGGTTTTATGTGGCCATCACTGGAAGTTCGTCCCTTAGCCATCTTTGCTTTTGGCCAACTCTTAATTAACTTGCCTCAACGCGTTACTCGCGCACCACACCCCGCACGCCGCCAAACTCCTTTGAGCACATTTTATTTTAACCTTGTTGCCACACAACAACAAGAACAAGAACAACAACACCAACAACGAAGGCCGTGACTGCAAAAAAAATAAAGTTAAATGCTTTTGACTTGGCCCAAAATGATTTTTCATCAGCGCTCGGCGCGCACTTTGTAAGCTAATTTAATTGCAGCTACGTGATGTCGCTTAATCAGGCGAAAATATTGCAATTAGGGCGTGGCACACCACTCGCCACTCGCCCCCTGGCAAACAGCACCAAAGCGAACGTAAATTAACATTAATTTGCAGCATATTGGAAAACTAGCTCACATAATGTGAAAAATAAATAAATTAGCGTTAAAAACATTGGAAATTAGCTCTGTGCTAGCATCATTTAATTAGCTGAAATATCTTTTAAATTATCCGCATAATTGTCTGTCATTAAATGAATAACACAAATTCTTTGACTGTATTTAAATATAATTATCGCGTAATGCGAAACTAGCACAACATAGGTAAAAGTAAAACAAAATAAATAAAATGAAATGCAAAATAAATAAGTGCTAATGTTGTACAAAATAAATAAATAATAATCAACATGAATATATTTGCCAACTTATTAATTAAAATTATTTATATTTTTGAGTAATTTCTAATTAATCACTCCACCATGCATTATATTATGACCGCTTTTGGCCTTTGATCGAAATGAATTAAATGTTTCCAAGTAGAGGTGGGCGCGGGCCTGTATTTTGAGGCCCGGGCCCGCACGAACACGAAACTTTTTCACCAAGGCCCGGGCCCGGCCCGGCCCGCACGAAACTTATTTACACATATAAGGAAATTTAAAAGACATGCAATTTATAGGTATATATAAGTAATTATTAAGGTATACATACATGAATAATGTTATGTATTTAAAAAAAAAAACAAATTATGTCATATTTTTATTTAAAAATACAATTTTTTCTAAATTTGTGCTTTTTAGCCTAGTGCGTTTTTCATTTAAAACATGGCCCGATGTTGAAAAAAGCCTTTCGCTTGTAGACGAACTGGCGGGAATAACCAGATTGGTCCGAGCTAATTTAGAAAGGTATTTTAAGTCCGTTGCATTTTTCCAGAACTCTAAAATATGTGTGCCTATTTCGGGCTTTTACGGGCTTTTACGGGCTTTTACGGGCCGGGCCTTTTTGTTAAGGCCCGGGCTCGCACGAAGCCCGCACGAAGCCCGCACGAAGCCCGCAGGAATCTTAATTTTAAGGCCCGGGCCCGCTCCTGGCCTGTGGAAGCCCGCGGGCCACGAAAAAAAAGCCCGGCCCGCGCCCACCTCTATTTCCAAGTGACACTAATAAAACATTTACTTTAAATTTTGGGTATGTCTATTCGATACTGCTTAATATCAACTCCAAATAAAAACTCTTAATACCCTTAAAATTAATTCTTTTAATGTATTCTACAAATTATTTTGTAAATGTTATATACTTATTATACTTATCAAACAGTTACCACATTTTGTATGTGTCGTTACCCTAAACTTACTAGAATTTTTCACATAACTGTGATAATCCATTTTGGAAAATATATTTAGAGGTTCCGTCTAATACCCTTTTTACTATAGGCAAAAAACTCGAATGAGCCAAATGTGGAATTAATTGCTATATATTTTCTCAATTGACCATTCGTCTCATTAGAAAAAAGCACTGATTCGCCCCCAACGAGTTTCGAATTTTAGCGATAAACAGGCTGATAAATATTTAAATATTTATAAAATTAAAAATATTTTGAATATTCTTTATAAATTTTGCATTTAATATTTCCAACATAAAGTTGTAGATTTCAAATGCCATGACAAAAAATAATTGATTGTATGAACCGGTTTATAATTTATAAATTGAGCTTGACAGTCATGTAGTAATAAAACCGAAAGACTCTAGTGGAAATTGTCAAATAAAGTTGAGTCCAATAATAATTTTGTAAAAACTCCCTATATATAGAACGATAGAAATTTGAAGACAAAATGTTAATGGTGTCACTTAACGAGAAGAAACTTCGTGGTATCAAATTAATTTAATAATTTAAGCGTTACGATGTAGAGCCAACGCTATTTATTTTAGCCGTTGTATATAGTACATTAACTAAATTTACCTTGTTAATTGACACAGCGTTCAGACACGCCACAGTCAACCACAAAAGTATGTGACCAGGCGTTTAGTTAAAGACTCTTAAATTTTAATTACACATCACACACACACACATAGAGGTAAACACACACTTGCCACGCCCAGCACACACGGCAGAAGGAGGCATAAACAGTGGGCAAAAAGTGTACTTTTAAAGCGATAAAAAGTTTTATTAGCAGCACGATAACTACAACAGGCGCAACAGAAAATATTGCGCTCTATTGTATGCAGCACACACACACTCACATACACACACAGACAGACAGAGCAAGGCAAAGCGAGCGATAGCGAAAAAGCAACCAAACTAGGACTAGAGCAAGCCGGGAGAGTCGGCATAATTGCCTCACAGTCTTGTATAATCGATGTATCCATGTACCGTTACCATATCGCCTTGTGTATGCGCCTACACCAATTTGGCCACGCCCCCATGCCCCCCTACATTTTGGCGTTACTTTATGCTGTTTATGTTACACATTTTGGCTTGGGCTTGGGCTTGGCATTTTATTGTGTTCTGCGGCGTGATTTTGCGGTACGCCCGAAAGTAGACTTTGGAAATTGTAGCATAAATTGAGACTACATACATAAGTATGTATACATATGTACTGTACTTATATGCATATACATATGTGTGTGTATGTATGTGTGACTCGCATTTGTTTCCTTCGTGCACCTATTGATTTTTGATAACCCACAGAGTTCTGTTAAAGTGCCAGGCAATCTCTCAATAGCAACAAAGGAATGAAATGAAAATGAAAGAAAAAACATCATCTGAAATGGCAGTGAAATACGAGCATAAGAAACAATTGGGTAATGCCAAAAAGAATGTTCTTTCTGTAAGGCACTATTGCCGCACTTGTTTCTGCCTTTCACATCCACTTTAAGAAGATTAACGATTGTTTTTGGGCATTTGAGAGACATAAAGAAAGAATTCGTTTTTCAAAACGGAAAAAACCATAAGAAAGGCAAATGAATGGCAGTTTTCATAAGCAATAGGACTGCTGCATTTCAAATTAACTAAAATGTATATATATTTATCATTTCCTTTAATACATTAGGTAAATAATCTGTTCAAAATACAGAGTGACAAAAGTAAGGACAGGCTTTAAATTAAACTTTTGCTTTAATTTTAAATAGAATTTGAAGCATATATTTAGACTAAGCTTTCAGGAGAGCTTTAAGCAAACATTTAATCAGAATTTTATGTGATGCTTTCATGTTAAAAATTAAAATTTAATTCACATCCTTAGCAGATATTTAAGTTTAGCGCGAAATAAAACTAATAATTAATTGATTTATGTATTATTTAAGGAAGAATAAAAATAGATTTATGAAGTAAAAATGTAAGTAAAAGTTAGTTATAATAATTACATAGTTTCACATATAATGGAAATTTATTTCACATTTTTGAATCACACAAACATTTAAAATATTACTTTAAACAAGTCAGAACAGCAGAGCTTTTACTTGCATTCATTAAGTGCCACATTTTCCATTTCACTTGCAACAATGTATTGCAATATCATCGCAAATTTGAGAATAACTAACCAAAATAACTAACCAAAATAGCTACCACAGTTGAGCAACTGTTCAAGAGCTCAGCAGGAGAGAAACTGTTTACTGCAAAAGTAGTATAAATTGCAAGATAAATATTGTTATATAAATCCAAGAGTGGAACAGATTGCTTTAATAAATATTGGACAAGCGTACGACATAAACGTGTTTACACACTTCGGATAGAATCAGAACGACCCAAGCCCCCCACAATGGGAACGACAAACAACCAAAATCCAGGGAGAAATAACAAACAAAGCAAGAAAAAAGGAACAACAGACGCAAAGCAAAATCAACGGCAATTTTCAAAACACTTTTAAAACACATTTAGAAAACAGCAGAACCAAAAATGAAAGCAGCAAAAAAGAAAGAGAATACCAGAGCCCCTAAAGCAAAACAATGTTAATGCCAAGAGGCAAACACTGGGGTCAGCTATCATGATACAGGGAGCCAGCCTGGATGCAGGACATAAGCAGAAAAATATGAGAAGTAAGGGATAAAGCTACTCACAGTTATGGGCGCATTAAGTGAACCGGGCAAAAGTTTCAGAGCAAGCAATATAAGTTGCTTGTACCAAGTGGCGTATACGCAATCTTCTTGTATTGCCATGTGTACATGTGTGTGTGAGTCACAATCTTTTGTATATAGCGCGCCTGCTGGCACTTAATCTTTCAGCTGGCGCAGATGCACTGAAAGGATATGCCGGTCATATATCTGCTTGGCCCACAACGAAAAAAAGAGGCAAGAAAAGAAAAGAATGTATGCAGCATATCCTGGCCAGAGGAAAGGCCAAGTAATACCCTGTACAGGCCAAACGGAAGCCAACTCGAAAAAGTTGAATTCGTACTTGCAATCTACCCAAATATTTGCTCAAGTGTACTACATATTTGCAAATAATTAAAGTATTGTTATGCATTCATACACAACACACAGAAAGTAATTAATTTTCCAATTTGATTTGCTAATACCCAACTTTTACGCTCCTTTCGTGCCCACAACAATAACCCAACAATTACTCAGCTCTCTTTACCATTCAAATTCAATTTCCATCATGTACATCTCCTCTGAGCTGGCTACGCCTGTCCAACGCAGCGTATGAGTTATGAAAATTATTTTGCGGCAACTGTGGTCGAGAAATTGCGCATAATACGTCAAAGTCAGAAATTGATTTAAGTCAATTAATTTAAACGAGCCACAGCCAGAACAGGCCACTGCCCCACTGCCACGCCCATCCACCCCAGTTGGACATGCTTATAAGAGTCGACTTTTTTCCAAGGGGGTGAGTGGGGTGGGTGACGTGAGTTGTAATAAGCAAGCGGAAGTGGTTGCCAGACACGTTCTAATAGGAGGTATGGTCAAGAGGTTGCTCTAGTGATTACTTAGGGGTTCAGCCGAAGCATTGCTGTAATTGTATTTGTATAGTGCCAAAGGCGCAAGAGAGTGAAGCGAGAGAGGGGGCGGGGTGGGGTTCCTGGAATGTATTTACTCATATGTCCTGCACAGACAAGTTAATTATTTTGTGGTATGCGTGTTTATTTTTGGTAAATCGATTTTCACGCGGGCCCTAATGTAAGACACTCAAACACACACACGCACACAGATACCTGCATTGTTAATATATGTTGCCTACTTCAGAGCGTCTTTAAACAATAGAGGGCAGCACTATGTGTGTGTGAGCGAGTGTTTGTCTTCAGCAGTTTTCTCAAATATTTACACAATGTTTGTCTGAATTAATTAACAACATTTTCAAGTGCCTCGGCAAAGTCAGAAGTTACACAAAGGCACAGCACGAGATAGAGTAAGAGAGAATAAGAGAAACAGAGAGAAAGTGTGTGAGTGAAAGAAAGACTTGAACTAATTTGCATGCTCTCTGGTCTCAGCATATTTCGAGTTGATTCTTTTTTATCTCAACTTTGTTTGCCGGCCGACGCTTTGCATAAATTCAAAAGAATCAAAATGCAAAAAAAATTCTGAAATTTCTCCCAAAGTAAAAAAAAAAAAACATAGTAGATCAGCATAATAAAACAATGACATTTTAATTAAATTTATGTGCACAAATTGCCTGCATACTTGGCTCCGAAAAAATGCAGAGAAAAACCCAATTTGGAGTTGAAGGTTTTTTGTTTTGAAATTCCAACTCTGTTGATGACATTTCAATGACACACTTAAGCTGTTGCAAATGCACAAAAGTGCACAGAAATGTATAAATAAATGCACTTTGAGTTCATTTTAAAAATATATACAAAATCTCTTGGGATTCACCTGACAAATGTTATGATAATGGAATAAATATTTATTAAACCACATTTGCTGCATAAACATAAACACAATAAAATAAATAATTGCTTTACTGTTTTTAAAAGTAATTAACTTTAATCATTTTATATTCATTGTTATAAATCATTTATTAATTAATTCCCAATTGTTTAACTTCAACTAAAGAAAACTATCTACAAGACAAAGCATTTTTATTACACTAAGGCTCAGCTAGCAAACTCCTTAGTACTCTTCTCCAAAGTACAAATCATTTTATATTCATTGCTATAAATTATTGCCTGTGTTAATTAATTCCCAATTGTTTAACTACAGCAGACGACAAGCTAATTTTAAGCACTTGAGCTCAAGAAGACTATAAAGCTAAGCATTTTTACTATACTAAGGCTCAGGTCCTTAGTAGTCTTCTCTACTGAGTCTCAAGTTCCCACAATAAGTACGTATGTAGTAGTACTTCAATTGCTAACGTAATTTGTTTGCCTCTAAGCTATTCCATGTGCTTGTCCTTGATGGCTGCTACTCTTCATCGGAGCACAAAGGATACATCATTCTGCAATTCATCATTATCATCAGTATCCCGGGCTGCCATTTGCCAGCTGCATTTGGCTCATCTCAATTTGCTCTAGCTGCTGCTGTTGCCAGCTCGTAGAGCTACTCAGAAGCTGTCACTCAAGACTGAGTACACGCACACACACGCACACACAAACGAGGTATAAACCTGCTTATAATTACCCTGTAGATTACACATTTTGCCTAACAAGGCCCATTCATTAATGCCATCAAAGAGAGCAGCAGCAGCAGCAGTAACGCCTGAAAATCTGCAACAATTTTGTTGACACAGCGACACCGGACGGTACCTTAATGGCAAAGCTCTTGCCCCCTCCCCCCCTTCTCATACGCCCTCCCTCAAGCAAGTTGGCTCACAAAGTTGCAGTTGTGCAAACTGCCATAAAAATAAGAGAAAAGAACGCAACAAAAATAAACAGAAATGGAGACCAGAGCAAAACACAAACCAAGCCAGAGAACGTGCTGATGGTGACGTAGCTTTTCAACAGGAAAACGCAACGGTTTTTATGACACACACAGGCACACACACACAGACACACACACATATATTCAGAGAAAGGCAACACACTTTGCGCTAGTTAAAATTTTCGAAAATTTGCCGCTGCAGGTGTAACCAATTTGTTGCCATTCCATGGTGCCACAGGGGCTCGAGGGTCTCAGCCGGGGAAATTTAAGGGAATTCTCGGACCACTCCACTTACAGTCCCAGCAAAAATACTCGACAAATGCCACACACACACATACAAACGCACACAGACACAAAAGTTAAGGGACATCAAGAGTAGCAGTCGTTCCCTAGAGCTGAGCTCACTGCTCGTTTACAGGCTGGTAATACATTTGCCTTGATTCCTGGCTACGTGATGATATCGTCAACCCAATGATGTCCACGTCTGTCAGCCTGGACAACGGGCACATCCAGCTGATGGCAAACTTGATGATCTATCACACACACTTACATAAAAATTTATATGTATGTATGGAGTGGAGCATTGTGTTAACTTTATGTTGGCGTGTTTGCTTCTACTTTACTCATTGCAGTCTCCGACTGACCACAGCTACTTGTGCTATTGCAATTGCACTCTCATTGCTATAATCCAAGCATTATTACCCAACTCGCCGCTGGCAACGGGCAACTGGTAAATGCAGCACACATTACACATACGTCCCGTTGGTCAGCTAACTTTTATTGCCTGCTTGGGCACCCCGTTAAGTCGGATTTATGTTGACGCTATATGACCAGATAGAGAGAGTTCTCTTATTCTCTCTCTGCTCATCTACTTTGAGTTTTTGTTATGCCATTGGCCAGTTTATTGCCAGCCATATGCAGCTTTTGACTACTTGCACTTTAATTGAGGTCCACTGTACATTGCCGGTTTCAATTTTTGTACCCATGTATCATTTGGCATTTTTGTCGCAGACTTGTCTGCTCTCCTTGCCTGCACGTCCAGCATATTAAACATATTTATTCTGTTCTCGCTCTTGGCCAAAACAAAAAGTTGTTAACTTTTTTCTCCAGCTTAGTTTAAGCGCCGTATGTGACTGGCACTCCCGTTACCACTCACTCTTTCTCGCTGTTTTTAGTATCCCAACTATCCCAACTCTTTCCCAATGCTCAGCGTCATGTCTAGCCATTTCGTTTTTAATGGCCCAAACTAAGTACCTAGCACATACACTCGCACAGCGACATGTGTGTTATATGCACAAGTTGGGTTAGTTCTTGCTTTTATTGGACGCAGACAAATCAACAGAAATGCTATGAAATGTTATGCCATATGCCTAAAGCAACAATGCAGTTTTATGTGGAATAATATTTAGTAAAACTGACTAGTGTGGAGTTTAGCTAGGTAGAGGTTAACTAAAACAAAACGATTCTATAAGACACACAGAAATAAATAAACAGATAAGCGTAGAGACCGCGTGAAATTTATTGTAATTTAATATATTTCTAAAATATTTAAAATTAACTTAAAAAAATATCAAACGACTTTAAGCCAGTGGGTTCAACATATTTTAAATTTAATTAAATTTTTTTAAATTAATCTGCGTTTAAATAATATTTTTTTAATTAAATTTAGTTATATCTGTTGTGATCCACTGAATATTCGAATTTATTTCATTTAAGTCAATCCCAATTACAAAAAAAAGTATAAATATATAATAAAGTTTAAAATTTTTGTTTCGGAATTAATTAATTGTCAAACATGCAACAAATATTTCCGAATGTTATCAACAAGTTTCTCACTGTGTATGTTATATTTTTTTCTTTGCAGTTTACCAACTAAAACTCAAGCCAAACAAAATGCCAGCTGTGGCAGAAATGTGAAAAGCAGAAGGCAAAAGGAACTGTGAAAAGGAAACCCGAAGAAGAACAGTGAAAAAGAGAAGCTATAAAATCTAATAATAATACATAATAATACGTAATAAGTAAGGACAATTTCCCACTTGGCCAGCGGCCAGTGAAATGCGCAGCAATTGCAACTGCAGCTGCAATGCAATGCGATCTGTCGTCCGCAACGAGGTGGGACAACTGAGTGGAATAGAGGGGGGAAGACCAGACATTTGGGTTGGTGCAAACCATTGCCAAGCAAACAATGCAAACTAATAAAGCACTTGAGCTGATTTTTTATGCAAATACCGAGAGCAAGAGCAACAACCAGCAACGGGAGCAGCATCAATCAACGGCGCCACGGGGCGTATGATTAATCTAGATTAAAGAATAAACTCGAAAACAGTTTCGACATGGAGCGCGAGAAATTGAAACGTGAAATGTGCCGTAGACGTGATTTAATTAATAAGTGCATTAAACATGCTAATATAAATACAGCAGCAACTGTAGCAGTAGCAGCAACACCGACAGCAACAACAACACCGCTAACGGCCAATGGTGCAACCACCACTGGGCCCATACTATTGGATGTGGATGTGGTGCTATGCGGCTCAACCACGAAGCCATTAACGGACATGCAACGAAACCACCTGCTAAGGATGCCAACAACAACAGCAACAACAATTAGAACGACAGCAGCAGCAGTAACAGCAACAGCCACAGCAGCAACAACGACAGTAGCAGCAGCAGCAAGAGCAAATTGTGCAAATTCAGCTGCAGCAACAGCAACAACACAGTACATTGCCAGGACATTAAGGACATTAGCCAAGAGCTGGCCACAGCATGGAGTGTTGCTATTGACGCTGTGCCTCAGCGTTTTAGTTGGCAGCAGCCAAGCTGGTTTCGCCTGCCTCAGCAATCCCTGTGTGTTTGGCGTCTGCATCGATGGCCTGAACAGGTGAGTGCACCACCTCCATATGCCACATGCCACATGCAGCTGTTGCCACTGTAGCCACTTCAAATAAGGCACATTTTTCGCTTATTATCGCCAAGCCAATAAACTTCGTTCAACACAATTCGAGTGGCAATAAACTTGTGGCAACACTCGAATGCCAGCAGCAGCAGCTCAAGCTGCTAAACCTGCCTGCAGGCTGCAGCTATGCCCACACTTATTGACAGACACACACACACTCGCACACACACAGTTTATCCTGCTTCTTCATATGCTTTAGCCACTTTTTATCTGCCTCGTATTTGCCTTTCTATACAGTGCTCCCTCTGCCAAATGAGGCCAAGTTGCGGTCGAGTGCCTATAGACTGGCTTGGCTATTAAAAAGTCTATTGCAAAAGCTGCACATTATTAACTTAGGTAGTGTGTGTTCAATGCAAACACTCCCACACTCCCCACACACACTAAACATTATATACTCATTTGCATTCTACTTAGACACAGTTAATTGAGTTTGTAATCTGGCTTAGACTTTTCATCTACTCAGACCTTTTATTGCAATACTGGAACACCTTCATTAGTCTGGATACATCTTAGCATTAAGGAAAGCCCCAATTGAATAGTTTGCAGAAGTCACAGCTCTTCGCAAGGTGTTCATATTATACAGAATATGAAATTCTTTTAGATAAGAATCAGATTCAGGCAATGCTGACCTTTGATGAGGAACGATCACCATAATTTCTTCTATTTTTTTTAAATAATACTTTTTAATACATATGTGCTCGCTTCCTCTGAAAGAAACTCACAAATATAGAATTTGATGTTTTGAAACATCAAAAAAACATAAATAGAATTCGGAAGATTTTCTCAGAAGCTTCTAATCTTCATTTCCAACTAAAGCTATACAAAGAACTTTAGCAGATATTGGGAAACTGAGCTAGGAAGTGTGCCAGTATTATCTTAACCTAACTCATTACAAAACTATTTAGAGAATAGTTACTAATTCAAGTCAAGTGAGACATTCTTCTTTGCTTTTAAAGCAAAAGTTTAGGTGGAAGTCAGACAAATTTCTCAGAAGCTTCTGGTCTTCATATCCAACTAAAGCTATACAAAAAACCTTAGCAGATACCTTAAAACTGAAGACTTGAGAATCTAAAAAATTTAGAGAATAGATAACAATACAATTCAAGTAAAACATGCTTCTTTGCTTTAAATCAAAAGTCAGAAGAATTTCTCAGAAGCTCCTCGTTTTCATATCCAACAAAAGCTATACAAAGAATCTTAGCAAATATTGTTGAACTGATCTAGGTAGTGTGCTAGTAACAATACAATTCAAGTGAGACATTCTTCTTTGCTTTTAAAGCAAAAGTGTATGTGGAAAGAAGATTTTCTCAAAAGCTTCTGCTCTTCATATCCAACTAAAGCTATACAAAGAACCTTAGCAGATACTATGAAACTAAAGAATTGTGAATCTGAACAATTTAGAGAATAGTTAACAATATTATTCAAGTGACCGATTTTTCACTGCTTTCAAAGCAAAAGTTTAAGTAGGAGGAGTTAAGGTGTTAAACTGAAGTATGTATTAAAATAAGAAGAGACAGTCTGCTCCTTTCAAAATTTCTCTTTCTTTATTCTCAACTCTTTAAGCTTACTACCAGGCGTTCGTGACATTAATAATACTACTAAGATAAGTAAAACACAATCTCTTTTGTGTAACAATGGGAAGAACAAAACTATGTATATGCCATATACTAACTGATATGGTAGCCCAGACATGGGTATAAATAAAGGAGACTGGTCACTGGTCGCTTGTTCAGTCAGTAGTTGTACACAGTTGTACACAGTACAGTTGTTCATCACTCAATAAACTCGACTGGCCTTTTTTTATGTGCTCTGAACAACAACTTTAAATTAAAGCGGCTTCCTGTATTCCCATTCAACAGTTGCATATGCTAAGAGAGCATATCCTTCGGCATGCATAGGAGGAATATAGTTTAACGCCAATTGCGCAAAACAAGGCAAACAACTCTTCTTCTTTGACCTTATTTCTCTCTCTCACTGTCCTCCCCTCAGTCTATCTCTCTTACTTCCTGGCCAACATTTATACAACTAAGTAGCTGGCATTTTATTTTCTTCGCCTTGCATTATAAGCGACCACCGAATGGCGGCCAGGCGAAGCATAACCTACGCTAACTCACAACGCTTTATTCCCTCCCCATCTCTTGTAAAAGATGTAAGAAATGTAAAAGAGAGAGAGAGGTACGTTCCCACTCTTTTTCGCTCTCGAAGAAAACAGGAAGCCACACTATTATGCTATCAAGCTCACTCCCATCTCACAGCCCGTGAATTCGCTCCAGCTCCATAAAAAGCGTTTACGATATTTTTTTGTATTCCTACGATAACTTCGCGCTAGAGCTGCAAGTCAAAGAAGCAAGCAGAAGAAGTTGAAATGTTTTCTAGCGCGAATTTCTTGACATAACCACGAGTTAGGCGAGGCGAGGAGCAGGATGTGATATAGTGGCCGGCGGCATGAAGAGTGAAAAGTGCTAACACACAGCTGGCCGGATGAAAGTTTATGCGTTTGGCAAGCTAAAATTTATAGCAGCAATTAAATTTAACACGATGCTATGAGATTTAAACGGATCAACTGAATAGTTTTGCCCATTCTAAAGAAAACCCAAATTCGATTATGGGGGGAAGCCAAAAAAAAAACCGAGCACATAAACCACAGAGTTAGCCAAATACATTGATATTTTATTGGCTTATCGCGGTTTATGTGCCAGTAGTTTTCCCCATTTATGACTCATATCAGAGATGAGCCACATTGATGATGCTAGTAAATTTCCCACAAAATGTTTAGCAAATTGTGCAACGTTTCAACAATAGAGTTAAGAGTGTTGAGAGCCTTTGAAAGTTGAGCGTTCAAAACAATTAATTGGTTCGATGATAAAAGTTAACAAGCCCAGCTTAAGAAGTTTTTTAATAGAGCACAAAACGAAATTAAACTTTAGCATAATTGGATTTGGTTTAAGAAATGAAAAGTTAGAAAATGCCAAGTTAATGAACACCACAAGAATAGCTTTTATTAATCAAAATACTAGTATATAACGCTCTTTGTCCTGACTGACAGACTGACTTTTGTAGTGCTATCAACGTACAACCCAAACGGTAGGACATAATGAAAAGATTATTTCCTCAGATCTAAGGATTCGAATTTACGAAAATTCACCAGCAAGTGACTAATTTTAAGGTCAGTGTAGTCGTAGTATAAATACTCTTCCCCCTAAGACTCTACATGCACCCACACCAAACCCTCTCAACCACCTCAATTGTAGCGAAATATATTTCATACTTTTATAGAGACTTTTTTAAAAAACTCATGTATTATTTCACTAGTTGGTGGGCTATCACTTGGCCATCGGACACTTGGCACATGAGGAGCAGCAGCTAATGTGAGGGCCCCCTGGCTATTTATCTAGGCAACTGCAATTGTTTTTGGCATGCTAACAAATCAACAGGCCTCCGGGGTGTAGAAGTCATTTCAAAAGGCAGTAACAAGAGTAGTGCTTGTGTTTTTCCTTTCTTCCTGGCTTTACTGCTTCTCTCGTGAGCTTTTGAGCATGTCTAGTGTGCTCAGTACTTATCGTGTGGATGGCTCATACACAATACACAAAAACAGACAACTGCAGACCCGTTCAGATGCATCCTAATGTAATCCATTATAAAAGAGCTGCACAAGCTACCTGCCAATCTATTCGCCCCCCGCCCCTGCCAGACACCGAACCGACTGACTAGACTATACAAAAAGTTCTTTAATTAAGCTGTGTACCTGGAAAAACTTATCCGAAGGTGGAGGGAGGGAGGCAAAACATCCATGCCATGTTGAGCCATGTCGGCGACAATCCCCTGACACTTTTGCAGTTCCGTACTCTCAATGTTAGTGTTACTGTTCTGTTCCCGTTGCCTTATATTCAGAGTATGCTCTACTGTTTCCGTTTCAATTTCAATTCACTTTTAGCTGTAGGAAAACCAATCCCAAATGGCTACCAAATATTTATTTCCACTACTCAAGCGTAATGTTTCGAGTACATTTGGCCAACTTTATAGCACTCGCCCGAGCACTGAGCTAAATCCACATGCCACATTCTTCTATTAGATAAATATATGTACGGCTCTATGCCCCACTACTATATGTGTGCCCCACTTCAATTACTAGAGCCAAGTGTAAAAAAATAGAAATGCGCTGGCGATGCAATGGCTAAAGCTGGCACAGCTTAAATCTGGATTAATTCTAATAACCTAAAGCAATTTCGCTTAATTAACACAGCAGGCTTAAGTTGTTATAGAAGTTTTAAAGCTTTCAAATCAGATTAAATTATTTTAACTAAAACAGCAAGTTAGGCAAGGGCTTAAAGGCACTTAGTAGCTCTAAACCTAATCAAATTATTTTTATTTAATACCACACTGCTCTCACAACTTTTTCTCTCAGTGTATGCCGTGCATGCAGCATATTGTGCTATTTTTATCTAAAATGCTTTCTATTTCTTTTTCTGTGTACTCTTTTCTCTCTATGTCTGTCTGCGTACAAATTTTTTGTTGCTGCTGCTGAACATTTGATGCATCATTGACACACCGTTGCGCCCCCATCTGTATCACCTGGATCTGGATCCGTTCGTCCCACCCACACACTTGGCTTAACAACAACAATGAGTACAGCTCGTACTCGTGTTACTGCATTGACGGCTACACAGGGATCCAGTGCCAAACGAATTGGGACGAATGCTGGTCGGGACCCTGTCAAAACGGCGGTACATGTGTGGATGGCGTTGCCTACTACAATTGCACGTGTCCGGAAGGATTTTCTGGTAAGTGGGTGCGGTTTTATTTTTATGCTATGCCAACACACACATACACACACACACACGGACAGACAACCGGACAGACACGGATAGTACAACAAATACAAGAGTAAGCACACTAAAAGTTGCACAGCTCTGAGTGGGTCGAAGTGGAGGGGAGTGGGAGAGACCTCTCACCCCTCACCCTTCCACCACGTGCAAAATGTATTTTTATTAAGCAAACGAAAAAAAAAGTATACTGAGTTTCGAACGCCCACAGAAGCCACTTCAGCACGAAGTGCACACAGACACACACACAAATAGGGGGAAAGATTCGCCTGGCATTCTGCATGCTCCTACTGGTGGCAGGACACTACAGCCCGGCTCTGGCTCCTGCTCCAGCTGCAAACGCACGCCAAACGTATTTGTAAAAATTTTGTGGCAAGGCAGGGTAAAAAAAAACAATGTACAATGTTTTATTTCACATTTCCCCACCCCTTGTTTGCCACATTTGCTCATATGTGTCCATAGGAAGGAAGAACAAATTTATACTATACAAAAAAACTGAAGAAAAGTAAAGAAATACTTTATATGAGTACTCTTAAGTATAAGTACTTGAGCCGTACTCATGTTACACTAACAATGAGCTAATGTTGTTAAACATGAAATAGACAAAAAGGAAGCTTAAAAGAGATGTTAATCTTGGCTTAAAAATGAGGGGAAAAAAAGAAAACCTATTTGGGAGTTAAAGTTCATTTAAAACTCAATAGAAATAAAAAAATTAAATACATAATTTTTTAAAAAATCTCCCAATAAATCCTTACAATTCATAATTATCTTAGATGTTTAACAACTACTTTAACCTGAAAGAAATTATGTTTTTCAATTTCTATTAGAATTCTAAAAACATTTACTGATTCTGAGTACATTGTGCTACCAAAGTTCAACTGAAACTCAAGTATTTCACTGAAATAATGATACCCTATAAAAAACAATTGAAAAATTGCAGTGTGCAAATGCTTTAAATGGCATCCGACTGAAAACATACTTACGTACGAGCATACAGAGACCAAGAGTATGAGCCTGGCAAGGAACTTTAATGTTGTCTATTGTGGTAGTCAATGTAGGGTGCTTAACTTGCTACTTGCTACGTGTGAATGGATAAGTGTGACTCCCCAAGTGAGTCTCTGTATGTGTGTTTCGATGTGTATGTGTGTGTGCGGAAGTCTCAGCATGAATGTATCTAATGTTCATCCTTTTGGCTTCGTGTACTTTCCGTCCGTTACATATAAACACATTTACGTTTGCTACGTGTGAGAAGCACTTAAGAGAGGTCTACGTTGATATGTATGCGAGTGTGTGTGTGTGTTTTAGGGAGTATCTGAGAGTTGACTTTATAAAATTTAGTAAAATTTATAGCCATCGGGTAGGTGTTATATGTATCAGCCATCAACACGAACTAATACCAAATACAAATTGCAACAAATTTGTAGTCGTGCAACGTTGCCCATTGAGTTGAGACTGTTTGCTATGGAGTTGTGGGGAGTTTAAGTAATTGACACATAGTTAGGATTAGTCATACCTAATGTATACCATGAACATAGATCTGAGCTTAACAAATTTAAATTCTTGTCAATTTAAAGATAACACGTGTCGTTTAAGCTGGCATAATGCCAGTTATGCTTAGTGCAGAGGTTGAGTAAAGAGTGAACATTTCCTCTTACAAATGCAACACAATATTCACAGTAAAATGCTCAATATTATTCACAAAACCCATGGGAAACCCCTTTTAAATAATCATGTACTAATTACGCTCAATGTTATGTACCCATTCGCATTACTCATACGACCCGCTTAACGCAATTGTCGGCATTCTCTTCTGTCGCATTATTCCCAAACACAACAATTGCATTAAATTACCATAAATAAAACATAATACGAAAAAGTGTGGCAAAAACACAAAGCATTAAGCACTGCAAAATGAAATCAACACAAAATATGGCACAGTACTTCATTTGCGTTAGTATACGGAGAACAATATACCCTTACATAAATTGTAATCAATCAAGGAAAAATTAATTTAGAAAATATAGAATAAATACAATAATAATAATACAAGTTGAAAATACTATACCCATTTTATCGTCGTCGCACTTTTCGCTTTCATCCCACCCTTTTCCTTATATTTTCACATTTCTCTTTTGTACTTCTTAACCAGCACATCATACCCTATACTATATGGTAAGGGCATACAAACAAATTAAATTATGCAGCGTGTTGTTTCTGCCACTGATTTTAAGTGGATCAAGCGAAAAAGATACAGCAAAACCAGAAACTAAGCGACAACTTTTGAAAAACTGCGGCACATAGAAGATGAAAAAAATACAATAATAAAACGGCTGAAAATGTAAATGCAAATAAAGCAAAAATACTAAATAAATTCAAGCAAAAATATGAAAAAAACCTTTGCACAAAAATATGCTTTCCATCCATAAAAACCGCAAAAAAATAATAAAGGAATAGACGCATACGAATACATACATACATACATACACATATATAATAAATAGAAGCGCGAAATGACGGAAATGAAGCTATAAACTATGCAGATGTGTACAAAAAATATAGAACATAGAAAAAATAAATATATAAAAAATATTTATATTTTCAAATAAAAGGCACTGAATGAATGAGCCTCAAAGAGCGCTACAAATAAAAATTGGGTATAATGAAGAAATAAAAAAAAAAAAAATTAAATTTCATACTATTTTTAGTTAGTAACTCAAATTACACATTGCATAGCAAATAATTACAAAGCTTAAAATAACAGAAAAAAACTTATATTTCAAAGCTTACACACCTTGTGAAACAACTATATCATGTTCTCAAAGAATATTTAAAAATATTGAAATCTAGCAACTATATTCCTATATATTTTCCTCATTAAAATTTTACATATTTAAATGCAGGGTAATCTATACCCTACTACTATTCTAGTCAAGCCTCACTTTTAGCTCCGCCATTAAACCGCACATTCTGTTTTCTCAATGCCTAGCGCTAAAATAAATTATTTAATGCAAAAAAGAAAATTCAAAATACAAATAGAACAAGTTGGCACTGCCAAACACAGAGCAGCGCAACCTGAGCAACATTCTAATTAATATTTTTTAGTGCTTCTTCGTGTTGCTTTTCGCTTTTAGCCCTTTTTATGTGCATTCACTTTTCAGCTGCACTTTTCAAGTCTTTTTGCATGTTTGTCGTTTGTGTTCTTTGAGGTGGTCATCTGCCCATACACTCATAAGATAAAAGACCAGGCCCCCAAAAAACTAGACTATAGTATTTAGTATATACTCTGCTGATGTTTTTTGTTTGTTCAGTGTTCCACTTACCGAATTGCCCAGTTTTCAAACACAACGAAAGAAGAAAAACACGATGTTATCCAGTCAAACCACATTAATGCATTGTTTTCCCTTTGGTTTCTGCTTGCCTTTCATTCGCTTTAGTTTGGTTTGGTTTGGTTTACTTTTCCTTCTACTTGATTGGGCTTCTTTAATGGTAATTTAGTTGCTATCGATTTGGGTTAATTTGTTGCTTTTGACGGTTGTACTATATCTAAAATGGACGAATCGAGAGCAAGAAAAGGGAAATTAGAAGATAGAATTACACAAATGTATTCAGATTATATTATAACAATAAATTGAAGTGATATTATATTAATGTGAAAAAATGGTAATGGTATGTAAGCTGAAATCCATAAAGAACACTTAAACCCCTTGGTTTTTTAGTAGGTTTATTTTATTTAAAGACTTACGCTACATTTTTTTCGGAATTGAAGGACATATGGTAAAAATATATCGATAAATATAGTCAAAATAAATTTAATAAATAAGTCTATGGTAAATATAAGATGACCTATACAACCTATACTCAACCTCTTCAAAGCAGCTCTATCAGTTGCTACTAAAGTACATATAGTACACGTTATCTAATCTGCATATGTTAGAAATAAACATTAACAAAGCTACATTTCCCAAAATATCCTTAAAGGCATTTTAAAATCCGCAGTAAGAATTGCTGAAAGTAGTAAGTAAATATAGAACAAAAGTGAGTTTAAAATGCCAAAATTCTATAAAAAGGAAAAGCCTCAAAATATGTATATTCAAAATATACAAATATTTCATTCCTTACTCCGTAGCTCTAGTTAGTCAAATTTTTGGTCAAAGCAACAATGCAATCTTTAATCTTTACCTCTAATGGCATACATTTTATCCAGCAATCTAGAAATGCTGCAATTCTCAACGGGATAACCTTGCTCTGCTTGGCATAAACACTCGCACTCACACTCACTAACACGCACACACACAAAGAGTAAGCAACAACAATGCCTTTTATCCTGTGCAGTGGCATCTCTCCTTGGCTGGCTTTATGCAATCATTGCAGTTAGTCGGCGAACACCATTTGTAGGCACTGTGATGGAGCTGTGGGGGCAGTGGATGCAGCGGCAAAAGCGCGAAAACAATGCAAATTGCAGTTGGGAGCCATTGCCGGGCCTATTCACATTGAAATTCACATTTCATATTCATGCAAAAAGTGCTGCAAATCAACAGATGCAAATGCTGAACGACTCCAAACATACCCTGTATTCATATCTTACAGTGAATACGTTCACTGCAACTCTGCTGGTATATATACCCTATATAGTAGTCCGACACTTGTGGGTAGTATATTGAAATAAAAATGCATTCATAATGCTGCAATGCAGTTTTCAGCATATTTTCTTTCTTACTTTATTTTTTAATTTTTATCTGCTTTAACTTTTGCCCGACTTTATTTCATTTTGGTTGCTTTTAATGTAATTTTCTTGCCATCGTTTGCAGGTGAATATGATGAATATGTAAATATATGGAATGCGAATATGATTGTGAATGCCTTTCTTTATGCCTCAGCCCTGCTGTCTCCCATTCTCTTTTGGCTCAGCAATTGATTCACTGTGCATTTTTACGTATTCAATGCACATTCATTCAATCAAACATGCATTTCGCTGCGGCACTCACTCTGGCTCAACTGCTCATTCATTTATGGATGTCTACATTTGCGTACCATTGACAGATTTTTGTCTTTGTAAATCGGGGATTTCCCTCCATTTTCCTTTGTGCAATTCTCGGCTGGCAAACTTGTAGCAAAAGCTCTACCTTTTCACTGTAATCATAACCGTAAAAGAGATTCAATTTCGGTGTATGTCAACTTCATCAGTTATGCGATATGGTAATCTATCGAGGAATTTCAGTGAAAACAAATCGCAATTCATTCAATTTCACGTGCCTCAGCGATTTGCATACATTTTTCATTTCATTTACGGTAACCAATATTAAAATACATTTGTGGACATCCAATTGTCCCCAATATCTGTAGCTAATCAATTGCCTTTTGGGGATTTAGTTTTAGTTTGTGTGTGTGTGTGTGCCTGACTGCAATAAAATATTCATAATATTGCATATTGATTTTATAATGGACAACTTTTCGGGTTTATTGAACTTTTATGCGACTGCTTTTGACACTCTTGAAACCAGAGTATGTATAGTTGTGAATGTATCTATTTGTTTGCGTATGTAAGCTATTATTGGTTTTGGGATTAGCCTTACAGTCGCCTGAATGAACTCTGTCATTATTGTTATTTGCGTTCATATTATAAATAAACGCTTTAATTTGTGTACGCTTTTGTGAATGCTGTGAAAGTGTGCTAATTGCTGTTTGAAAACCCCAACAAAAAACTATTATTTACGTAATTGGCTATTAATGAGCATTAAATTTCATCGAAAATGCAGCAAATAGTGAACAGAATTCGCAAAAGAATTTAAGACTCATATTGCCAGCTAAAATTTGAAATGTGGCCTCGGAGTTTCGTAAATTTGTGAGCGTAAATAATTCCAAATAATATTTGTAATTATACATTTTATTTATTATGAAATTTCGATCGATGATGATAAACTCAAATGTTTAATAAGGTGTGCTGGATTGACCTCAAAATTAATGAATTGCTCAATTATTCTGAGATCTCAGTATCGACTCTCCTAGATATTCGTTATATTCTACTCGTTAATCTTTTTGGAGACTACTTCGTGTTATTCTTTTAATAAACCACATTATTCATTCATTAATTTTAACTCATAAAGTCAGATAAATAGTTAAGAGTTTATAGATATTGATGTTGAATATTGATCTTTGTTATATTAATTGCACCTTCTACAATGTGAATTGTTCTGGGAATTAAGACAATATCTCCACTACTTTTAAGCCAGAAAAGCAACTAAACTACTCTACAATTAAGTCGAAAAACAGATAAGATAACTTCTTGGAGTGTTTCAATACTATTTCATGCATTAAGAGAGACATTCATACCTCAAGTCGAACACCGTCAATTAGTTACTGAACCATCAAAGCCGCACTATTTAAAATAAGTTAGGAGTCTTGTTAGTGCCTTAATCCACACAAGTCTAGTATAGGGTGTTAAGGGTGTTAAGAAGAAATGCGATTTTCACAGTCTCATAAGTTTCCCCATTGATCTTGAATACAATACTTTCTAATTTAACGCAGCGTTGGCAAAGCAGTCAAGGCATTTTCACATGCATTTTTTTGATGCTTTTTTATGGGCGTGCCATTTGGAAAAATCTATTGAAATTGGCACAAGAATAGTGAAAAGGAATAGCGAAAATCCGAGCTAGAAAATATAGTACAAAATTCAATTAATTAAAAGCTGTAACACACACCCACCCACCCACACACACACACATACTCGTACTCGTATGTGGGTTACGTGGTGCATGTTGCTGCAATTGCCGTGAAAATGAGCTTGGCACAAGTCTCTTTGGAAACTGGGTGGCATTGTCCTGGGGACCTCCTGCTGTTGCCTTGTAAAAAAAGGAAAAAATGTCAGAAAAAAGTGCAATTGAAAGCGCAACAATGCGCACCACAAGGCATTTGAGTGGAGTAGTACGAACCACCAAAAGGATATGCGAATTCCAATTGCTTGACTCAGCTCTCTGCTGACTGAGTGACATACTTGAATTGGTTTAGCAGTGGGGCAATCGAGATGGGGAATGGGTATGGATTTAGGGTTCCATGATTAGTTTCTACCAGAGCACATTCACAGATGAGCTAAAGTGCATTTCATTGCTCACTGTCGCAGCGAATTTACGAGCCAGCTTTAAATCCAAATCCATTCCGAACAGATTGCATTCGACTAGATTAAATGCGCATACAAATTGATGTAAAACTGTAAACTAGACGAGAGTTGAAATTTCTAATAAATGTGCCAGTATTATTACTAGTAACATTGATAGTGGAATTCATCAATAAATATAACATTTTTAATTTTTGAAAATGTGTAAAATTCATTGCCAAAAACTGCTATAAATCGCAAATGGTATTTAAATTTGTGAAAAATGTGTGTTCAACTTAGCTAAACTGGAATTCCTTAATTACGAAATGTGAATTTCTACTCTGGCTGAAGTGCATTCATTTAATTATTTATGCTCGTATTATGAGCATTTTATTCGTTTTGCCTTTCAGCACACCCCCTCACATAGGTCACGAACAAAGCACTTCAAATGCGCTATGCACTATGTATAGTATGTATACTCAGCTGCAGTTCATGGCATTTTTTATTTATTTTCTTTCTACTTTTATTATAAACGATGCGAGATTCTGAATACATAACCAAAGCGCACTTTTGCCAATTCTCTTGCTCCTGCTCAAACAAATAAGAAGCACAAAATGTGTGCAGATAAAATTCAAATTTCAATTTGTGCATCGAGAATGCACACACACCAACACACAACTGAATTTACCTAGGAATAGATAGATGGAGGGGCAGGGCAGGGCAGGGAGAGGCCGAAGAGATCTGCAAAGTTTTTGTTAAGTTCATGCTTATTGTGATTCGAAGCCAAAACAAATGTTCCTACCTTGTTGCACAAATGTTTACAGTTCGCTGCCAGCAATAAGAAAGAATAACATGTGTAGTGCCTCCCCCCTTCCATACCAGAAGGGGTGAAAAGCAACAGCAGCTGTACCATAAACTACCAGGGCAAACTGAAGTACCGAGTGCACAAAATGACAAACAAAGTTTACGAGTAAACTAAACCGAAATGCCGTTCAATGTAGCTAAAAAATGTTATACAGTAGTAAGGTTTAGGGAAATACTGTTGAAGCATCATCAACAATACAGTTTATTGAAATTTAAATCTACAATCTATGTTTTGAGAGAGTACTTGTAGTGTAACATTCAAACATAATACGCGTACTCAATACATAATAATAAAATGCATTCAAGCTATGCAATTTTATATAAATAGTAAGCTCAAGTAAATCTTAAGAATGAGCTTCATTAATAATACTATATGTCATTAATATTAAGGCTAAGCTATAACGACAGGATAACAAGTAAATTGTTTCTATACACATCAAATTGAAACTTAGTTCTGGACCCTTCGTAATAGTGGGGAGTATAGTTTCACTATAAGTTCTATTGTATGTAACCAAGTGTGCTTTTACCTTACTGATATTTAAGATCATCTTTGACTCTTGGGGAAGTTGATTCCAAACACGCATTAGAATTCCAACTTTAAATGAAATCCACATTTTTAAATCTCTTTATTCTACTCAAATATGAGAGAGTTTCTTATTAAATTATAATACTGATACTGATTACTATACATCGATATATCAATGTTACTAATATTTTCAAATATTTTCGATATTATTTATATATAGTAATATATGTAAGTTTATTTTATTTAAATATTTGTTTATATTATTTTACGGGTATTGACTTATATAATAAATGAGTGTAATCGTATAACAATGTTTTCAAAAGTCTCATTGAAACCAATTCTTATTCTTTAGCAGCACCGACTGTTCTCGAGTACATCGCAAAACCGACTCCTATCGACTCGACTATCGATTCAACAACTAGATTCAGGGCTGCACTATCAGGGCTACAGTATATATTTTATTAATATCGCTTGCCCCTGTGTGTACTTCTGCCAAAATCGATTTCCACATATATTATTTTAAAAATGACAGATATAGACTCGACTCAGCTCGACTCAGCTTCTTGATTAAAAGTATATATACTTTGTAGGGTCTGCAACCCTTTAACCCTTTTTAAACCTATTTAAACCTATTAAACCCTTTTTACCCATTTGAAATATGTGTAGGGTATAAAATGCACCCTATACTTCTAAAATTTATCACCAGCGTTTATCACCAGACACCTAATCCGCTGATTCTATTTGCTTCAATTGTTGTTTCACTTGTCACCTTACGGATCGAAAAGAACATTTATCATTATTGATTTCGCATGTCTGAAACATACGTTTTTCCTCTCTCCTACCTTAGATTCATTGAATTGAAGTGCTCTTCGCCATCCCCTTTTTGTAGCGCATAAAATTTTGATTAATGTTGCATTTTCAAATATTTAGACACTCTCAGCCTGTCGATAAAAAAAAAGGGCAAACAAATGCTAAAAGCGAAAAAACAAACAGATCAGAGTGAGAATTGTGTTGTAAATTCAGATTCGAAACGAAACGTGGCAAAAACAAAATAATAAAATCCACAACAATTGAGAAATGGCCAAGTGGTTTGGTATGGATGGAGTGCTCGTAGACGGACAGCTCCGAAACCAGTGACGTCCATTAACCACCAAAAAAATGTGCCTTCCATTCGAAAAAATTCATTCATAAAACATGCCGTAGATTGTGGCGCAGCGAGAGTGCTGAGGGTGAACATATACATACAGTTCCCAGTCATTCCCTGGCTTCCCCCTTTCAAACTGACCACTTGCCCACTCCCCTCCCCCTCACCCTCCGTCGACCACTTTTATGCCAACCCCTACGGCAGCCCCTCACGCACATGCAGCAATAAAATGAAAATCGATTTTCACTTTAACGACTTCACACATAACAACAAATAAAAAAAAATGGGGTGAAAAAAGAAAGTTGAAAAAGCCTCGTGGCAGTCGCTGAAACCACAAACGGAGCTGAAAAAAATAGAAACCAAGCAGAAGACTACAAAAAGAAGGATTATTGGGAAGAATGTAATGGGCGTCGCATAGTGAAAGGTGTCCATTGGACAAGTCAATGGATACCTCAGCATTGGGGTCCAGCACTGCTGCAGTTGTCTACCTACTGAACCCTTGTCGATGGCACCAAAGCCGCAAAGTGCGTCGTTCGAAAGTGGGTTAAGAATTCCGAGCAGAGCGAGACGAGGGTAAAGAGTGGCAGAGAGTAAAGGAAAACCAGCAGAGTGTAGTAGGGCTTTCGCAACGCTCTCTCACTTTCACCAATTGCTTGACCACACTTCCTGCATTTGTGCCTGAATTGGAGCGTAATGTGACATTTCATGTTCTGCCTTTGGCAACAAAGGTAAATTTTCATGTTGCCCTACTACGTACGTCTTTGCATGGCTCTTGCCTGTGTTGGTGTTTGTGTGCTTGCGGCAGTGCCACTGCCCCTTGTGCAACGTGTCGTATGCTTAACACAAAGTGAATTATTTTCTGAGCGGTTGCCTTTCAATTGCAACAGCCACAGCCAGCTCAAAGTGCATAAGAGCTGAGAGCTTAATGCTTGTAAATCATATTTGTATTCCAGATAAATGTTTGTCACTTCAAGTGCCATGCATTAGTTGGATTTAGTGACAGCTTCAGCATGTAAGACATTGATATACACATACACGAGTAGAGCTACTGTTTTAAAATACAGCCATCAATCTGACATGCTCCCTATCTATGGCTCAATAGTCTGCGCTTTGTCTGCCTTCATATCTCGCTCTTCCATGCAATTTCACAGCCGACAAACACCACGGCCATTTGTATCTTTATGCAGCCATAAAGTGCAGCACTCCGAAGACTGTTAAATTTAACAACGACAGTGAATAAAATTGAAATGCGAGCACTTCAAAGTACTTCAAGTATGGCTCCATCAAATCATAAACCAATGGCCAGCCGGCCAGCATAAACAAATTGAATTCCACAGCCAAACACCCGCCGAACTTAATGGATGAGGCAGACAGAACCCAGAGCCAATGAAATACGATGCTGTAAGGCAATATTCATTACTCAGAGAAAAGGAATTTACCATTTAATTTTTGTATACATTTCATTTTATATTGAATTGCAACGTCTAGTCATATGTTGCTCACTTAAGCTGATTTAAACAGTATTGTTTTATTTGATTGAAAATATATTCTTGAATACCAATCAATTCAATCAATTGGAGGTGAAATGAGATAAGGCAAATGCAAGGTACTTGTGCTCTCTATTCAGCGGGTTTTATGTTCCACACAGATATATATGCATATTAATAATGCACATGTGTGTGTGGCACATAATGTGGCCTGTAAATGGTATTAGTGCTGAGCTGAGCCGTTCAGTTGATAAAGCATCGCATAATGTTGACTGAACTTAAGTCCTGTAGTCAGCGTGTAACGAAAGCAGAGAATGAAAAAAATTATGGTGGCATAAAAAGAAAAGTGGCAGGGAGGGGCAAATGCAAATTACAATTTAAATATGATGAAATACACTTGTGCCCTGATATCGTATTAAACGTTGATTAAATTTGAAGCTATAATTAAAATATAAAGAAAGAATAAAATATGCCAACACTTGGTCAGTTTTGATTAACCTCAGAAGGGCTTTAAGTAAAGTAAATGTATTCAAGCATATAGGAGATGTATGAAGCTCTGTTTGTAAAGAGCATTTGATAGTCCATGAGACTTGAATTTTTCCAAGTTTTTCTCTGCTGTTGCCAATGCTGGCTGGGGCTGAGGCTGTGTTCATTGTGTTGATTTAGTGTTTATGCAAATTTAATATACGTTCGCCTGTTCGGGGCAACCTTCCACCCGTTTTGCATAGACTTACATTACAGTTGCATTATAAACAAAGCAGAGAGAGAGTTGGAACGAGTGAGACTGACAGAAAGAGCATTTATCCTGGGGCTGTAACATTTATGAGTGTGTTTGTTGGTGTGGCCACTGGGATAGTTACATTTTTATGTCCATCACAGTGTGGTGTGCGTTTTGTGTTATTTACGAGCTCCAGTGATAAATTATTGCCCCACTCGCCGCATTTAACGAGCACGTGGCAACACCTGAAAACTCTCAGCGACATGTTTTCAATTGTAGCTATTGTTAAATGCAATTTCTGTGCATTAAATTAAAAAGTTTAGCACATTAATTCTAGTGAAAGTATAAAAGAATTTGTTGCCTGTGCACACGGTGCACACAGGCTTTTTGACACTTTTCTTTCGACACTTTGAAGTGCCTTTAGACTTTTTCGGGCTGTTGCAAAAGTTTTCTTCCTGCTTTCCTTTCAGTTTTCTTCGTTTTCTTCGTTTTCCTCAGCACTTGCTGGATAGATAGACAGTTGCACAGACACTTGAGAGATAGACGAGAGCAGCCAGCGAAACTTTGCCCAAAAAAGGAAAACTTTCGAATCTATTTTCTTTTGTAGTTTCTTTATGTGGGTTTTTTTTCCTTAGCCAACTTGTTGCCAAAACTATAACTAAAACGCGTGTATCCAGCCAAGAAAGCAAGGCAAGCATGGCAGCCAGGCACCAAAGCCCCCAGGCAGGATGGCAAATAAATTTTCCAAAAAACTTCAGACAAAACATTTCGCTTGCAATAAATTTGCAGCGGAAACAAGCACACGCACAAGCTGCGAAAAAATCACTCATACGCACTGATGCCAGTGCCACAAACAACATAAGAAAAACTATAGCATACACAATGGGGCACTTCTTCAGCAAGAGCAGCAACAATAAGCGAATGCCTGCTCTCTGCCTGTCTGTCTGTCTGTGTGTCTGTCGGTCTGTCTGTCTGTATGTATGTCTGTCTGTGTGTCTATCTGTCTGGCTGTTTGTTTACCCGTCAGTTGCTGCCGCTGGCAACCACTGACTAAGACTTCTCCTCATCGTCGTCGCCGTCGTCGTCGTCGTTTGCTTTGTGTAGTTGCTGAGCACAAAATTGAAAAGTATTTTCAAATATTGTGTTTCTGTTGTTGCCCTGTGCAACGTGAAGAGTATAACAAGTGTGTCATGTGGCACTATCGTAGCCATCAGGTATATTGATTATGTAAGCAGACATTAATATTGGAGCAAAACAAACGAAACACTAATCAATTTTGGCACTTGTGTCTAGACACATCTATTTTCATTTAGACGCTATAATATTCTATAGCTCTAGGCATAATATTTAACTCAATCAAATTAACCTTGAGTGGAGGCTTTAAAGAGAGCATATTCAGTTAGGGTATATTCGCGTGAGTGTGTTGCACGTTTGAATTGTTTATATTGCATGCACCGAAATCAGCACTTGAAGGTTTGTTTTGATTGCCATTGATGCGCTTGTATCGAAAAAGTTGTTCGCTTTGCAATTGCCAGACAGAGGGAATGGGAAATAAGTGAGATGAAGACTGTGAAACAGATAAGAGTAAGCGAAACGAATAGTAAGCTCTTTCGAATGCTACTATAATGAAAAGTCATTCAATTGCACTTCGATTGTGTACACTTGTTCCTAACAGAGTTAAGTGTAGTAGAGTCCAAGGCACACAACAAGAAGAGAGTCAAAAAGGTTAAGAAAACAGAAACGCTATGAAAAGCTGAATATATTGATGTGCAAATTGAAAAAGAATTACAGCTAGCAATTAAAATGGTTTCTCTTTGAATAGAACATAACGAACAGTATCTGTATATAGTACTATGAAAAGAGAATTAACCTTAATGCCAATTCAACTGTAACTGCACCAGAGGCTACTTCAAATGTCATAAATATACGTTGCACTAAATCAAAAATGCATAAGAATCGACGCAAATGTGTATAATAAATAATATTTGCTAAAAGGCCAAAGTTTCGGACCATATTGACTCGTTGTACAATAAAAATATTTATTTTTATTTATGAGCCATTTGCACGCTACGCTGAAAGCGACAACTTTAACCCACAAGCATAAATTTTTAATTAAAAGGACAGCAATGCGAAACTATACTACAACAGCTGCTGCACTGAGGACAAAAGGGGAGTTTTGGTCTGATAGCAAGATTTTTCAGTGTCAGAAGTATACGACAAGGTTTTGTACCTAAAAGTGATCTAAAACGGGGGAGAAAAATCTTGTTTTAAGCTCTTTTTTAAACGAAGTTCCTATTTTAAGATTACTTGCGTCCTTTTTGAAGTCTCAGCGGTTACAAAATACGACTGAATTAGTCTTGAAACAATCCTATTCCAATCTTACATTGAGAAGAAATGTCTTAAAAAAAGAGAAATATAAATATCTTTTAATTGATTATTTAATTTTTTAAAATTATTTTCAATTAGAATACATACAACTTCTTTTAATTCGAATCTCCGGTAGCTGATACTGTGTTGGTCGGAAACTTAGACAGATCGATCACTAACAATAACTTTCTGACATAAGATCGTAGCCATTATGAATGAAAAATAACTTGCAAGCGCTATTTTAATTCTTCTCAAGAATATTTTGGTCTTGATTTTAGATATTTTTGCTTGTTTTAAGTATATTTTCTACTCAAACTTATGTTGAGGCCGATTACATCTACTTTCATCTTAATTTATTTAATTTAGGAATAGCCGAAATAGAAAAAATGTTAAGGTCATAAATTTGATACCTTCGACCTTAATTTTAAAACTTTTCTTTTTTCTCTGTGTGGGAACTGACATGACTGAACAATGTACATGCACGAAATGAAATGAAGCAGCTGACCAACTGAACCACGTGTGGTAGCACCAATTAACATTGCCTTCGCCTCTTGTCTTCCTTCTCTTGTTTTTTTTACATATCTTTCGGCCATCATCAACGTGAACGTGCGAATGTCAACATGGCGCCCGAACAGGGTCAAATTGTGAGGAAAATGTAGACGAATGCATGTCAAATCCATGTCAAAATAGCGGACTTTGCCGGGACCGTAACAATGGATACATCTGCACCTGCCAGCCAGGTTATCTTGGGGATCACTGCGAGCTGGATGTGGCCGTCTGTGACACGGGTAAGTTCCAGCAGCTGGCACTGAAATCATTTCGTTTTTTCATGAAATCATTTTGATTCAGGCACCGGAGCACGATGTCAGCATGGTGGTGAATGCATTGAGGGCCCTGGATTGGAATTCACCTGTGAGTGTCCAGCTGGTTGGCATGGACGCATCTGTCAGGAGGAGATCAACGAATGTGCTTCGTCTCCTTGCCAGAACGGTGGCGTCTGTGTGGACAAACTGGCTGCCTATGCCTGTGCCTGTCCCATGGGCTATACCGGAGTCAATTGCGAGGAAGAGATACTCATCTGTGCGGACAATCCCTGCCAGAACAATGCGCTCTGCCTCATGGAAGAGAACATACCCACATGCTATTGTGTGCCCGACTATCACGGCGAGAAATGTGAATTCCAATACGATGAGTGTCAACTGGGTCCACGGTGCATGAATGGTGGTGTCTGCATCGATGGCGTCGATACCTTCTCCTGCTCCTGTCCCCCACTGCTCACGGGCATGCTGTGCGAATGCCTGATGGTGGGCGAAGAGTCACTGGACTGCAATTACACGGCCCCGGCAACATCAGCACCACCACCTGTCCCTCCGGTGCCAGTTACACCCGCACCCGCGATGCCTGTCACTACCCTAGCACCGCCCACAGTGCGACCAGTTACGCCACCAGAGACAACCCTACCACCACCCATCGAACCATCAGCTGAACCACCCGCAGCCCCTGTCACTATACCACCAGTTGTAGTGGTACCTACAGCACCATCCTCCTCTTCATCGGAAGAGGGTTCGGTGGAAGTCATAAAGGTTACAGTAGCACCACCAGAGAGCGATAGTCAGAGCATAGATAGAGAGGCAACCACACTAGGACCAATGCCACCACAACCGATACCCACACAACCAGAGGCAACCACTCCGTCTGCCATAAGCGGTGGTTCAGTATCGTCTTCTGGCTCCTCCGAGGAGAGTCACAACATCTACACTACACTTCCGCCGGTACCTGCCGTACCGGGCGTAACGGCCGCCTCCGCCGAAAGCTCTGGAGAGGTGGTTACATCCGAGGAATACACCACAGTACGACGATTCGAAGTTAGCGGCAGTGGTAGTGGCAGCGAGGAAGGTGCCACAACTGCGCATCCAACAGTAGCTCCAGCACCACCCAGCATAACGATAGCTGTCGATTATGCATCGGGCAGCTCCGAGTCGGTGGAACAGCCGGTTATTGTCACAACACCCGGTGGCATCTATGTGCACCACGTGACGACAATTGAGACAAACATCTCAGTGGATTACGGGGCACCCACGCCAACGCCCTACTTCCCGCTGCCACCAGCAGAAACCACAATGCGTGCGGTGCCATCAATCCATGTAACGGAGGCATCTTCTCCCGAAACCACAGCGCATCATGTGTGGACGGAAGTGCCAACTACAGCCGCACCATTCTTTACCGAGTATCCAGCCGAGGTGCTCATCACCACACACCGCACCAGTGCCGGCAGATTTACCACAGTTCAACCACCAGTACAGCCAGAGACCACCACCACCACACCCATTGAGTATGAACCACCCGTGGTCGAGGTAACAACGGCACAAACTCCGCACATTGTGGTCACCGTACTGGATGGTGTTACGACTCCTCCAGCCACAACAGTGGTGCCTCCACCACTGACAACACAGCGACAACCCACAGTGACAGCCCACCCAACCACCGCAATACCATTTGAAGGAGAGCACAGTACCACGATTTTACCACCAGCAATCACCATGCCAGCTCCCGTTGAGCTAACAACTCCACGTCCAATGATAACAGAGGATCTAATGGGAACATCGGCACCGCCACCGGCCATACCGCCGCGTGTCACAACCGTGGAGCCAGTGTGGGGCACTACATTACCGCCCAGGCCAGAGGTGGTCACCCCAGTGCCCACACCGATGCCAACAGAGCCTCCAGTGCCAGTTACCATTCCCCCACCAGTGACTCTACCACCGACACCACCATCCACGCAATCGGCACAGACACTACCACCACCCACGCCGCCGGTGCATGTCTACAGCACGCCGGGACAGCCCGAGTATCCAACTCAGACCAAGCAGCCGGTCACCGAGAGCAGTGAGGAGACAGAGGGTGCGAATACAGTAGCCACCGGCGGTGCTGTTGCTGGTGGTGCTGGTGGTGGTGTAGAGGAAAAGTCTGGCGATGTGGATTGCATTAAATTAGGTTGCTACAATGGCGGCACCTGTGTAACCACGTCAGAGGGTTCTCGGGTAAGTTCACCCCTAATTCACTTGGAACCCCTTGCTCCATTTGGAGTAGTAGGTCAGCCCCAAGGACCAATCGATACACTCTCAATTGGGTTTGTTTGTTCGATGCGTTATTTCTCCCCCACGAAACTAGAAAAAAGCAAAGTTAGCTACACAAATTTTCAACCCTATTGAGTTGTTAATTGGCCATGGCAAACACTCCCTTTGGGGTTGTTACCTCCTCTACTATAGTTATACCCTCTGGCGATAAGGGGGCCCCAATGAGGGCCTATTGTGGCGTCATTAAATAAGCATAAACTCTTGAATTACCTTGAAACTATCCAAAACGTGAGTTACTACGAAAAACGATATAAATTCTAGCAGACGGTTGGTCGAATATTCATTATTCTATTCATAAAATATGAGATGAATAAGGTTAAAGAACTTCTGGCAATCATTGTCTTTAGGTAGTAAAAAATTAAGTACAACTCGAAACTTCTTAAAGCTTATAAGGATAATATATTAAATTCCTTAAATTACCTTGAAACTAACCGAAACAGGAACTACGAAAAACTATCCAAATTATAGTAGACAGGTTTATCGAATATTCTATATTCTATTTATAAAATATGAGATGAATAATTTCTAGTGAATTAGTGAATTTTTAGTATACTTTTAAAAGTATAAAAGGGTCTATTAAGTTTCTGCAACTCCGAACATTTCTGTTGTTCATGTAACAAGCAGGAGGAGGCGTGGCAGATAAGGACGACGAGCTGAGTCGATATAGCCATGTCCGTCTATCTGTCTGTCTGTTTGTCTGTCCATCTGTCTGTCCGTCTGTATGAACACCTAGATCTCGTAAACTGTAAGAGCTAGATATCATATTTGGCAGCTAGATGCCCGTATTGTGCAAGCAGATCAAGTTTGTGTTAGATTGTTAATAAAAGGAAAGCACAGGGTCTCTTAATGTCGATATCATCCGACTGTAGCTTTCCGGGCTTTTATTTTATTTATGTAGATTAAAGAATAGTTATAAATTAAGCAAAACTCAAAGCTTATAAGAACAATATAGTACGTGAAAAGCTGTCAATCAATCAATTGTAAATTTGGCATCCTTTAGAATAGATAGAGTACAAAAACCTTTTATTTTATAGTTTTAATTAATTCATTTTAAACGCGAAAAACACTTAGCTATATACACAATGAATTCAATTTAAATGAAAACACAGCTCAGCTGTTATAATGAGGACTATTATAAGTTATTCAGGTAATTAAGCTTTAATGCTTTAAAATTTATTAGCTTTAAGTTTCAGCAATTACAAACAATGGAAGCCAAATTAACAAACACTCTTATTCTATGACTTCCCCTCGCTGCCTCGTACCAGAGTAGATAGCAATTATAATAATAATAATAATAACAGTAATGAGCACCACAAATAATTACCACATGCACTGCTTGATATTTTGTGTAGTTTCGAATTTAATGGCAAAATGTAAATGCATCCAGCTTGCAGTTGATTAATAAATCCTTACAGAGAGAAACTTTAATCAGAACAGAACCAGTACAATAGATGCACAAATTGACAGTGAGGAGGAGACAGGGGGAAGAGGTAACATTGTGGGATAGACAGAAACTGAGAGACAAAATTCAGTATAGTAGAAGCACATATGCAGATTTCATGGGCCCAGGCAAATGCATAAATAATTATGTAGAGACAAGAGCCGGCAATAGAGCAACACATTTTGGGGCTGCTACATGGTGTAAGCTGCTTACTTGAGCTCAGACATGGACTCTAAACGGAACCCCACTTAGAGCACAGGCCGACCCGTAGGCAGACCTCAGATAGTACAAGTCAAGTAGAAATTATGTTTTACAATGACAATAGTATTACACAAGGCACAGGGATTTTCCATTAAATTCTGTATACAGAGAAGCACAAAAGGTCAGTTTGCCAGTTGGCAAACCAGTTCAATAAGACAAATCTTTAAACATGTAATTAAAGTAATGTGGAAAATCTGAATAAAATAATATGCAACAGCTTTACCTTTAGAATTGAAACTGATTTATCAAATGATTATACAGTTTATATAGCAATATAAACGCATCAAGTTTTTGACAGATATTTAAAACGCCAAAATAACATTGGTATTATAAAGTCTTGCCACACTTAAACAAATTGAAATGAATTCATAATATTTCACTGTCAATCCTGTCTAAAGTTGAGAAAAAGCTAAAATTAGCCAACGGTCCCTCGATCCCAATCCGTCTCTCTCACAGAATACCCTCATCAAATGCCAATTGCTCTTGCAACTGAAGCGTTAAGCAGTCTACTTACGTTCACATTTTAGGTAAAATCAGATAAAGTATTATCAAAGTTGCAAAATGTCTGCACTACAACAAAAAGCCACAAAGCGTTCCCCAGTCACCCCCTCCCCCTCATTTAAGCCCTGCCCTAGGCAAACGGGTGTGGGCTAGACAAAGTATGCCTATTCAACTATTTATGAAAATACTTGCGGTAATTTTCCATCAAAAAACTTTGCAGCCTCAAATTTGAAGTACAAAAACACAGATATACACTTTAGACTGGGGGGTGGCACAGCAGAAACATTCGAAACATTGTGCCTGTTGTTGAGTGTATATGACTACATTCCATACACAGAGAGTTCTTTGAGCAGTATATCTAATTTATACATAAACAGAAATAATGTTTAAAGTATTTCAAAGTTGAAGGAGTTTTATTTTACTTACTTTTTAGTATTAAACTCTTATCTATCATTTGCCAGATTTAGGCATAACACTTACTCAACACTGGTCCAAGTTCTGCCAGTTTGCCAACACTGCTTTTACTTACAATATGAACCTCAACGGCTCTTGGCATAAGAACTAATTTAGTCGTTGAGCAGGAGTAGCAACAGTTGCTCTAAAGTGCACCTTTGACACGCTCTCTCTTCCCCCTTTATTATCTTCCCCTGCCCCTATGTATTGCTGCACTAACCAGCATGCTAACAGGAAAAAATTTAATTTTCATAACAAATTTACCGCTCGAGTGAGTGGCAAAACACCGCAGGATGACTTTGTTGTGCCGTCAAATGGTAACAGGGGCGGAGAGAGAGAGTTGGTAAGGCTAGGTGAGAGAGTGTGTGCGGTAGAAATTATTTCATAGAGCATATGCCACTTTATTGTTGCCAAGTAATTTAACTAAACTACACACACACACACACACACACACAAATAACAAGAGTCTCTTTGTTAAGCAGCAGAGAGCCAAAGAGAGACTCGAGCAAAGAGAGGGGGATTAAGAGACAGATGGAGAGACAACAGTTAGACAGACACTTACACATGTCAGCTGTCATTTCATTTACCCAAGCTGTGTGTGTGTGTGTGTATGTTTGTGTGTAGCTTATGAAAAAACATATTTTTGTCGTGTCTAGTCGAAAAGACACAACGAGAACGAGAACGAAACGAGTGGGTGGGCGTGGGTGGCGAGTGGGTGAACGCGAAAATGGGCAAGTGAAAGCTGCACGCAAAAGTGGCACTCGCACTCAGCGAAAAGTCACTCGTAAAGTGGCATTAAGCACATTTCAAGCGCCAGCCAGCCGCCTCTCTTTGGCTAGGGTTTTTCGCAGCAATATTTGCCTGGCTTTTGCCTTGCTTCAACTCCCTAACTAACTCTTCCCAGCCACTAATGAAAAGTTTGTTGAGCCCTTTTAGACACCCACACCACGTGCCAGCGTATACGTATGTATCCCTGTCCGTCTGTCGCTGTGTCTATGTCTACCATGGCTCTCCCCATGTATCACTATCTGGTTCGCCATAGTCTCTCGCCCAAGTGTTGTCTTTTGCGTGGAGCATCTGTTCCCAAATGAGTGCACTTCAGTCATTTGCAAAAGCCTTTCACCAAATTCACCCTCTGCCTCTTGGCAGTCACTGGCGTGTCACAATTAGTTTTGGTTTGCCAACATAATGCCCATAATGCAGCTGTCAAATGAATCTTAATAATTACACAAGCGTCTGATGCAGAAAAGACTTTAATATTTAAAGTTAGCTGCTCATATTCTATGCATGAAATCCATAAGGATTCCAGTCCCTCTTCATCAGCTGCCTCATCATTTGTCTGGGTTTCTACCCATCTGATGTCTATTCTCATTTACCTGCACATATTTTAACCATCAAATTAAACGAAACTCGTAAACGCTAATTAGAGTGTTTCCCAAACCAGGCAGATAAAGGTAAGCGAAAGGGAAATCTCTCCCTCAATCTCTCGAAACTAATTAAACCACGTTGCATAACGCGTAGATACATTTGCTAAAGGCACAAAAAAATGTATAGTATGTACCACACACTTCAAATAATTGTTCAGCGTGTAAGCGAGCAGCGGCAAGTGTTGGCAGATTTTCGCATTTTCCTTTTTCATATTTACAGGCAAGGTCGAAACAGAAAAAATAAACTGATGTATGAAAAGTTTTTACATAACGGTGGCATGGCATTACTACTACTCGTACACAATTCGTTATCCCTTGGGGGCGTATATCTCTGGTACATGTAACAGACGCATTGAGTTGCAGTCACGATGATGATGAGGATGATGAGGATGAGGATGAGGATGCGAATGAGAATGAGTATGGGCGTTAATTTCTGTGTCATGTTTTTGCTCAGCAAGAAAACAAACCAGACTGCATGCACACGGGTTTTCACGGGTAACAAACGACGCATGGAGGGTATAGTACACCTACTACTACTATGTATGTGGATGCTCAATCCTTTGACTGCCTGTTAGACAGGGCGTATGGGGAATATTCGCCCCGCAGGCCATTAATATTTGAGCACACGTTGGATGCTCATTATTTCGCATTCCCCAAGCATCAAATTGAAAATTGTGTAGGTGGTTATAATATCTGGCGAACATGCATGCTTATTTTTAGCTGATGAAATTCAAAACTCTACATCATCTGCATACGAAATTTGTGTTATACTATGTGTGATGAACTTGTGCTAAATTTGTTTAGTCACCCAGCATCAAGTTGACATTATACGTGAAAAGGGCAAAACAAAAGCTCAAATTTCTTACGAGTAAATGTAGGTAAATGTAAATTCCCTTAGGTATCGAATTTCTTGGGTACAACAGGATCAATTCCAACAAAAATTTATAAAAATAATGGAAGCTGATGAAAAGTGAAACAATGTTAATTTAATTATTGGAACTTTACTCAGTTCCAATATAAAGGCGAACAAGCCAAAAATTCCAATTTCAATAAATTGTAAAGCAATATGAATTAACTTTTTGGCGCACCATTTCTTTGCTTTTGGTCCTGCTGCTTTTCACAATTTATGTCCTGCTATGGGGCACTTAAAGTACAACTCGAGACTGCAGCAGCAACAACTAGGAGTAACCCCAAACTTTTGTTGCAACTTTTGCTTTAACTACCCACACCCAATGACCAAGACCCCATCAAGACTGAACAAATGAAGTGCAAGGCAACTGGGGACCAAGGACTGTGTTCTGTGTTCTGTGTACTGTATACTGTGTACTGTGTCCTGGCAACCGCCATTGGGGGAGGGGCGGGGATCTTTAGTGTTGCAAGCACCTAATGGAAGTTGGCCATATGTTTAAGAAAATATGATGAAAACTGAAATAAGAAAAGCACTCACTCCTTGCACTTTGCAGAAGTTACGCATGTTCTACTTGAACTCATCTTCATTACAACAGCATAAAGTTCTGTCTCTCAGTTTTACAGCATCTTTCAATTGATAGCTTAAAGTTTTCAAGTACTGAGAATGGTAAAACTTACACCCTTGTTTCGTGGCAAATATTTACATGTATATTTTTTAATTAATGTATAAAATATGCTATCAAAGAGATTTATACCATGTTATTTACCAAGTGCTGGCAAATAGTAATGGAAGACAAGTAAAGATGGTACAAAAAGCTTTCCCTGTACTTTCCCTTGCAGCAGCTAATTCTAGCAATACACACACAATACACAATACACACTTATGTGCAGATATTATATGCATGCTGCTCCCCCTTGCCTAGAACAGAAAGAGCTTTAATCTCGAATATCTCCGGTGTTTATTATCCGATTGAGCCGCAATTCACAGTACTGATGAAGCTTACCATAAGATTTTTGTATGCAGAAGTTTTTATCTTTAAAATTGTGGCTGTACATTTCTGACTTGCACAAACTTAATAGACCTTTTTGTACTTTTTTAAAGTAAAGGGTCTTAACATCCTATCAATAGTGTAATTAACTCTTTTATACTTAATTAATATTTTCTCTTTAATTTTTGAACAAAAAATATATCAAATTCTGTTGGAAATAATTGGGTAATTGGATGATCATTGGACTCATTTGGCTCTACCTCACCCTTTCCATTCTTTCGGTTTCGTTTACATGTGATTGGCAATTCAGACTTAACAAAATTAATCTCAAATATTTAATGCTGAAAATAATTAATAAATTTGTACAATAATACAATACAATACAATAATAGGAAACATAAATAGTCCATTTCGGGTATCGCAGGTATTTAGTGGCCTGTTTATCGATAAAAGACTAGAATTGCTACATTTGATTCGAATGAGTCGAATGGTCAATTCAACATTCGTCTCATTTAAGTCATCTGCCTCTAAAGGAACGTTTTTATTAAATCTATTCAAATAGAGAAACTTTTATATTCAAGATTTAATCGATTTTATCAATCGATCGAGCTTCATTCCACATACACATCTATAATACATTATTTCGTATCAGGAAACATTTTATTCCAGTATGTTTTATAATTCTGTGTAAATTGTTTTCTTTAGAGAATAGAGAATTTTCAAAATCTCTGTTTACAACGTCTTTATCTAAATTTTAATTCTAAATAGAAAGTCCTTTATATTTAATATCCTTCCATAATACTATGATATTATTAATGAATATCAATAATATTTTTCATCTTCTTTCTATTACAGTGTGTTTGCCGATTCGATCGCCAGGGGGCGCTTTGTGAGCTACCTATTATCATACGAAATGCTGCATTCTCTGGCGATTCTTATGTGTCCCATCGCATCTACAAGGACATACCACAGCATGAGCCACTGGATGCAGTGCTGCCCATGCATATACAACTCAAGGTGCGCACACGTGCCACCAATGGACTGATCATGCTGGCCGCTGCCCAGGGCACCAAGGGTGGACACTACATGGCGCTGTTCCTGCAGAAGGGTCTAATGCAGTTCCAATTCTCGTGCGGATTGCAAACAATGCTGCTGAGTGAACTGGAAACGCCTGTGAATACGGGTCATGAAATTACCATTCGCGCTGAGTAAGTGAAACGCCCCTAAAACCACGGAATGCAATTATGTGGCTCCTACTCGCTGCTCACTGCTCACTGCTCACTGCCAGAGGAGCAGGGCGTCTGTGTGGTATCTGGAGTCTGTGGTGTACGGTGTACGGTTGATAGGAGGTAGAAGGTCGGCACGTTAATTAACTTTTTTAACTGCGCCTGACACCAGTGTCGAGTGTGCAGCTGCTGACGGGTCATTCGATGGGTTCGTTGGGTCTGACGCTGACGGGTCAGCATGTGGGTCACTGTCATTGCTGAAAACGAGCAGCCGGACGATGCCCAACGCCTAGGACGCAAATGCCATTAAAGTTGCCTTGCGTCGATTTCCATGCCGTTTGGCCAACCACAAATTATAATGCTTCAAGTGTAGAATAAATTGCGCTGCTGCCTCTCTATTTTTTTTTTTTCTCCTCTTACTTTTTATTTCTTCTCGTGCAACGTGCGCGGCATTCTAGGATCCTTGGCTTCGCATTCATGCGTAATTAGTTGGCGTAGTTGGTTTTTGGCTCAAATTTAATTTGCCGCATTCGTTTAACGGAAACGGAAGTTAGCTACAATGGCCGCCCAGGGGAAAGCAGAGCAACGCGGTGGAAGAGAGACTGCTGTTAGCGCGGGAGGGGAGGGAGGGACTGGCTCAAAGTAATGCGTGGCTCGTGCGTAATTAATCGTTTAACTAACAGTTCCTGGCAATTGCAGACACTTTCAATGTGGAATGTGTAATGGCGTAAAAGACATTTGTGATAACAAAAGGGTCATACAACAACAACAACAAAATCCTAAATGTATCTAAAAGTGCGTCAGCTTTTGGACAAATTATGCATTGTAAGAGAATAAACTATTAGCCCCTAAGCTGGGCAAATGTAGGTTATTTTTGTGGGGAAAATGCATTTCATTTAGAAAATACTCGCATAAGATACATAAGAATAGAATAACTAATTTTTGTTTTGTATTTATTTACCCTGCAACCATTTAAAATGTATTAAGGTATAATAGGCCGAAACTAATTCATTTAAATAAATTTTTGATTATCAGCAGTGCAGTCAAATTAACCCTGTTTATCTGACCCTAACTAAACTAGATCTAGAGCAGAAGTTGGCACAGATCTAAGGACAGTGCTTAGGAAATGTCCTTGCTGCAACTCTGTCAACACACGAATTAGCGTCAGGTGTTCGTATAGCTTCGGCAATGCTCGTTCAACACGTGTTCCTTGTTCTGTCGTAACGTAAGAGAAACCTCAAAGGATAAAGAAATCGCCACGAATTTCGACATAATGTTTCTGCAGTGGGTTCACTTTCATCTGCATATGTACATAGAATCCTCTAACATAATGTTCATTATAGGCAGCTGTAGATCTTGTAAATCTTATACTTAAGTATTACCAGTGATGAGATTCTTATCGTAAGAGCTTACTGAAGAGAACCTAGTAATATTATTCATTTGAATGGGAATATTCATCTTCAAGTTGAGATACTTCCTTTCGTTTGGAGACGAATGTAAAAACTTAATTTCTTGTTTGGCATCTAATATGCCTATAAATGAGTGCATATTTCATTACATTTGCATATTAAATATAAATTTCATATGAGCAACAAATAAACCAAAAAATTAAATATATTTATACACAAGAACTTACTGTACTTAAGCTCATTTTCTCTTCTGCTAAAGAGCTTGAGTTTTAAGTTTTTAATATCTCCTAAAATCTAATAACTGCAAGTTTGTAGGAACTTTGCAAACTTTATAAAAAAAATTAAAATATTTAATAGAATACAAAGTTTAATTTCCGCTCCTTAAAGTTTATTTCAACTAGTTTCGTTAGTCTTAACTTTAATTACTTGAGAAGCGCATATAATTGACGCTTTGAGATCTAACGCTGTAATATGTACAACTCAAAGTCAGTGGGTCACCAAGATTTCTGAGAGTTTCTGAGAGATAATGGAAATGCAAGCACTCATTAGCCACAAATCCATTTCAAATACTTGCCACAAATGTGTCTGCTTCGTGAGGAGTAATAGTAGTAGTAGGGCCAATATTCATTTATGCAACTCTGACATTTGTGATCATTTTCATGTCCACACAGGGAAATTGGCAAGTTTACAATTCAGTCGAGTGCAATTACTTAGGACTCGACCATCAGTTTGATGGAAAATGACCGTATAATCATTTTAGAAAATCAACAAGCAAATGAATTCCCTCAACGCAATGGAACAACGGTGCATGTGGCATAAACAGCACATTAAGGAATAAATATATCAGGCCATATACGAGCGTAGGAGTATTGGGTCTGTCTGGCCAATAGACTCTGGCCTACATATATAAATAATTTAAGGCCGTCCGGGAGGGAGACAGTAATAGTTACACTCATTTGGGTGTCTCGTTCTTTTACTGTTTGTTGTTGCTTGGCTGGTTTCTCTTCTTTCTTTTTTATGACTATCGAATCGACCACAAATTTACTTTTTAGCACTTGGTCCCAGCTCGGGGCATGTACATGTGGCAAGAATAACTGGGTCCACAGTGGATTTACGAGCAACAAATTTATGTTTGTTGCCCATTTTTATTTGCCTTGCGTGCTTAATGGCCATGCACACTTCGAATTGGCCTCTCCGCCCCCCTCCCCCAAGTACCTTCCCTTAATTCCCGCACACACTCGCCCAGAGGCGATTTAGCGACGCCTAGACTCGCGACACTGGCAGTGAATAGAACAAGGACCCTCAATGAACTAGTTCCTTCACACACACATACTCGCACAATTATGATTGTCCTGCGGCCAAAGAACTTGGCTCTGAACTTTAAGCTCTGTTTGCGCAATTGTTTTGCCTTCTGGTTTCGCTACTAATGAACCTAATGCTCCGCACAATTGACATTTTACTTAGGGATTTTCCACAAGTTCCACGTAATTAGAAAGCAATAACAATTACCACAAGAGGCCGAGCGTCTCTTGCCTTCTTCCACTCTCAATTATTGCCATTTTCGTATTATGCAAATCAAATTAAGTGCAGTAATTGCCGCAACTTTTGCACAGTCTCCATTCACAATAAACGGAAGGAAGGAAATGAAGAAACGGAAGCATAAGGTCGAAAACTCGAAAATTCCCAGCACCCAGAATGCGAGTCAAATTTATTGTTTAATCAACTGTACCTAATTGATCCAAAAATAAACAAATCTGTTATGTATCTGAGAGATTTGAAGAATATCCTCGAGGAGTTCACTAATTACTGGCCAAATGCATTTGACATAGCTTTGACGTCGCCTTAAGGTCAATTTATGGGTGTTTAAAAGATTAGTTAGTAGAACTTGAAGGAAGACGTTGAAATTTTCCATAATATAAAATATATCAAGTACAGCAGAACTTATTAAATTATTACTTACATACAATTGTGGTATTTCTGCATTTACTTATTTTAAATTAAATTTGTAATTTTTAATTTATATGCAATCTAAAATTAAAAAAAAAACATTCTACGAATTGCAATTTAACTGAACACAGAAAACATCAGATGCAATTTCAACATTAATTTGTTTTTTAGCCATTCTCACAATAGTGAAATGTGTGAAGAAAAAACTGTGTAACCATTGTGTAACAATAAAATTTGTGCATCCCACGAGTGACACTTGCAATGTCGCATTAAATACAAACAATCGCATGAATTCTCAGTTCGAATATCAGAAAGGATACGTAAACTAAAAAAAGAAATCTGACAAGAGGCATGAAACAAAAAATCGTTCAAATAAATACAGGTGACATTTGCCCCAACGAAATAATAAAAAATTCCACACCACGTATAAAAAGAATACGAATAAACAAAAAAAAAACAAAACTGCACACAAAAATTTTTTATACCCAATGGAAGGGTCCGCAGTACAACAAAAAAAATTCCGAATCAGTTGTTGTATCCCATGTAGGGGCGAAACAAATTTGACAGTCGATTGACATTACATCGAATTGGTGGTTTGAGGATGTACAGTGGTGCATCAGTTATTTACAGTTGGGAAGAATACAATAAGCGAATTAGGATATACTCATCGGTTGAAATTTGTAAAAGAAATCGTAGTTAGAGCTATCCATTTCATCTTATAATTTTAGGTGGTAAACGGAACTGCAATACTCAGGCCTGTTCCCATTTTCGAATTCGTTCAATCGATTTACTTTTTGAAAAAAATGGGGTTCCAAATTTTAATTCATCGTTTTCGATTAGCTTCATATTTGGTCCATTTCGAAATAGATTAGCTTCGTATGTAAGTAAAATAAACATTTTCATTTCTCGAAAACGATACATCGAATTTAGGAGCCCCATCTTTTTTAAAACGTAAATCGATTGAACGAATTCGAAAATGGGAACAGGCCTGACTATTTAATCCTTTATTTTCTTACTCAAATAGCCAAATTTCTTTAGCTCAAATTGTATAGTAACCATTTTAGAAGTATTTATTTACTGACAAAGGAAGACTCAATAATCGAACACATCAAACACATCAAAAGAGTAACTAATATTCGATCCCATTTGATTTCCTGTTTAAAATAAATTAATAAAATAATCAATTAGCTATTGAACAGTTATTTTCCAAGTTATTCCAAATATACATAAACTTTTTTTAATACTATAAACAACTCCTTTTATAACGAATAAAACCGGTAGTTATGACTAAACCTTTTTTTTAATATGTTGTTCAAGTAACACTCGATTAATCGATAATTTTTTATAATATTGAGCATTGAGATTAGAGTAACTGAACGGATGAACTAAGTCTCTGTTTATTGTTGACTACTCATCGTTCATTATTCTCATTCACTAATCATCGTTCACTAAAAATATCAAAAGAACAAAGAAAACAGGGACTCATGAAAGATGATGACTCGGGAATGATTTCTTGGGAAACGATTTCTCCGAAAGAAGTTAACTATGAGTAGTAAACGATGACTGGAGAATGAGAGTATTGAACATGGACAAAATTATTGGTTGCTGATTAGTCAACGATACGAACGATTCGTTCAATGTCGTTCGAGTGTTCAATTTCGTTTAATATTAACTGCACACTGACCCACTGTAAGATAAGTTCGGGTATTCTAAAAGGTCAGTCGTAGAAGCAAGGAAAAAATCTGCCTGATGCAGGAGGGGACAGTATGTGTGGGAGTTTATGAGGCATCTTTGTGCGGGCGTCATAAATATTTGCACGCTTCGGCATGTTGAGTATAACTTTTTCTTCTCTTATTTTTATATTTTTACTTTGCTCCCTTCTTTTATTTTCTCTTTTTTGTCCTGTTGAAAGGCAGCGCAAAAAGTTGCCCGCAGTGTGCGGCATATTAAATATTTTATATGTGCACTACTCTACCAAATAGGACCAAAAGGACAGACAGACAGACAGACAGACGGACAGGCGAACACAGGCCCACAGTGCGAACAGTGGGGCAGTGGGTAGAACTTTTATCGTCGGCTCATCCTCACAATTGCGTCCTGTGCTTTCTTTTTTCTCTCTCTTTGCAGATTGGACTTCAGCCGCAATTATACGCACTGCAATGCCTCGCTGCTCGTCAACGACACGTTGGCCATGTCCGGGGATCAACCAACATGGCTGAAACTATTGCCACCGCGCCTGCACACACCGGAGGTCATATTGAACACTTGGCTGCATTTGGGCGGCGCCCCCCAGGCGCCAATTGGCCTCATTATCGAACTGCCGCCGGCACAGAGCGGCACTGGTTTCACTGGCTGCCTCCACACCCTCCGCATAAATGGACAAGCGCGCGAAATATTTGGGTAAGTGTTGCCGTACATGCCCGATTTTTTTATTTTTATGTGGCAACTCTACGCCCAGTCAGAGTATCCTAATGAACAGGGCAAACAAAGTTATACTGCCGCTGCCTCTTAAATGTTTTATGCCAAACATACGCAACTGCCTCGAGGCCTTGAACAACATGCGAAAAGCTCAAAAAATGGCCCATTAAAAGCGCCACAACGTTGCAGGTACACCTGCGTGTAGGTGTGTGTGTGTGTGTGTGTGTGTGTAACTACGTGGAAATGCAGTTAAGTCGCCTGTAGACATAAATGGACAGTAAGGAACCTGGACCAAACGAGCAAAAGCAGTTTAAAAAAATACAGAAAAAATACAGAAATAAAGAAGAATTTAAAGAAAGCAAAAAAATATGACTGAAGAGGGTTAATAATTTAAGGGGAAAAAATCATGTACTCGGTAGCATTGTGGTACGATATTTGTAGTAGCTTTAAAGCTATAGCTACACTGTTTTACAAGAGTTGACTTTATAAAAGTATTATGCAGAAACTCTTTTAAAGTAGTTTTGGTAGCCGAAGAAGATTATAGTGAAAACTTAAACTAAGTCGAGAATATCGAGTATCTCTGGTCTGAAACAATCAAATGAGTTGAATCTAAATATTTATTTCTAACTGAACTATCGGTTTAACATTTTAGTTAATTTGTGGAAATATTATCTTTAAGATTACAAATTGATATTAAACCATTGCAACTATATTGATTTTCAACCATTACCAAGACTGATTTTTATAATGTAGCAGGCCTATCACGATAGCACGATATCCATAATAACATGACCATAACTATTACTCTGTTAAGAGAAAAGCTCATCTCTAATTTTAGTGTTGCAAAAGGCGAGAAGTTAATTCTGTAATAGCGAATAAAGAGACAAGACGTTTCGCGCAACATTAAAGAGTGTTTTAATTTAATTAGCTACATATTACAATAAATTAAAAATAACAAAAAGAAAAATTTGTAAAGAAAAACTTTTAGAAAAAGTAAATTGTAAAAGCTTTAAGCTACAACAATTACAAATTATCTGCAAAAGATGGCAAAATAGAAGAGATATTTCCTATAACATATATTAGACTAAGCAATATCTAGTAATTACTTAGAAATAATCCTAGCCATTTGCAATAGAGAATCTATTTGACATATGTGGCAAAACTTTGACAGAACCAAAGTTCGGATGTCAACGCTAAAAGGATTTTACGAGTTTAATCAACTTAAGCCAGAAGGAATAGATGGGCAGATGAAGCTAACATCAGTCCAAGAAATACGGAAATCATACGTCAGCTAGATAGGGCAGAACAGAGCACAAATGGACACTGACAATGAAGTGTGGTGTAACCGAAGGGGGGGCAGTGGGGAGGAACAGCAGGTGTCAGCGAAAATGACATGCTGACAGCTGTGGGGCAAGTGGCGCTGTGGCCAGCGGCATATGCGGCACGACGGGGTATATAGGTTTTGAGTTTGTAATATTGGCATGCGAATTAGCTGCCTCATGAAATTAGAGACTACACAATGCCTAACCCTCCCCCCGCTCTCTCTCTCTCACACAATCTCTATTAGCGACGCGCTGGATGGCTTCGGCATTACGGAATGCGGCTCATTGGCCTGCCTATCGAGTCCTTGCCGCAATGGCGCCGCCTGCATTAAGATCGAATCGAACGAAGTGGACGAGAACGGTGAAAAGGCAGAGAAATGGAAATGCAAATGCCCCACAGGCTATATGGGACCGACCTGCGAGATATCCGTTTGCGAGGACAATCCCTGTCAATATGGTGGCACTTGTGTACAATTCCCGGGCAGCGGCTACCTCTGCCTCTGTCCGCTTGGCAAGCACGGACATTACTGCGAGCACAGTGAGTATTGAGCACATAGAATTGTTGTTCAGCAGAAACAAATTGATATGCATATCGGGAAATATCTAAACTAGCATTTTTAATCGAAATTATCAACATATCTCAAAAGATATCGACTACATAGAATTAAATATCGATAACACCGGTCGGCAAAAAATACCCTCCTTAACCCCACATAGGATTGACCGTAGAGTTACTAACGTTCATATAAAACCTAGATAAAGTATGTCAATTGGATTATTTAGTCAGATTTTAGACCATTTAGAGGTTTCAAATCGATATGGGCAACAACTTCAATATAATTTGACGACCAATGATAGATCGAAAAAAATGTATTATCAAATTTCTCAAGTAAAAAGTATAACCAAAATAATCCGATACATGTTGCATTATATACATATGTATGAATCGATATATCAATTAAATATCGAATAATATATCTATCATTTATGTATCTCTCTAGATACCGTCTTTTTCGAGATCTTTTTTTCGATACCCTATCTAATTATCCAGTTTATTAAGTAAAAAGAATAACCAAAATATTCCGATATATATTGCGTAATATACTTATGTATGTATCGATATAACAATTATATATCGCATAATATATGTATCAATAATGTATCTCTCTAAATACCGTCTTTTTCGATATCCTCTTTTCGATATCCTCTTTTCGATACCCTATCAAATTATCCAATCTCTTAAGTAAAAAGTATAACCAAAATATTCTGATAGTATTATATATATATATGTATCGATATATCAATTATATGTATCAATTATGTACCTCATTAAACATCTTATTGTCTTTTGCAAGGTCCTGTTTCGATACCCTATCGATATTGACATATCGAGCCCTAATTACCGTTGTGTTTATAATCCCCATTCTCCTCCCCAGATCTTGAAGTGGCATTGCCTTCGTTCTCGGGCAGCGTGAATGGACTCTCCTCGTTTGTGGCGTACACAGTGCCCGTGCCACTGGAGTACTCCTTGGAGTTGAGCTTTAAGATCCTGCCACAGACCATGTCGCAGATCTCATTGCTCGCCTTCCTCGGTCAAACCGGTTATCATGATGAGAAGAGCGACCATCTGGCCGTTAGCTTCATACAGGGCTACATAATGCTCACATGGAATCTTGGCGCTGGGCCACGTCGGATTTTCACACAGAAACCCATTGATTTCCGATTGGATGCGCCACGTGTACCCTATGAAATCAAAGTGGGTCGCATCGGTCGCCAGGCCTGGCTATCTGTCGATGGCAAGTTCAATATTACGGGTCGTTCCCCGGGCAGCGTTAGCCGCATGGACGTCCTGCCCATTCTGTATCTAGGTGGACATGAGATAGCTAATTTCAATACGCTGCCACACGACCTGCCATTGCACTCGGGATTCCAGGGTTGCATCTATGACGTGCAGCTCAAGGCGGGCCAGGTGACGGTGCCGCTGCAGGAGACCCGGGGTGTGCGTGGACGCGGCGTGGGACAGTGTGGCACACGGGAGTGCCATCGACATGCCTGCCAGCATGACGGCGCCTGCCTGCAGCATGGTGCCACCTTCACGTGAGTATAACTGTAGGGTGCTAGTGACTGTTTCGTTGTACTGATAAGCCACTGCTTCCAACAGCTGCATCTGCCAGGAGGGCTGGTATGGTCCGCTCTGTGCACAACCCACCAATCCCTGCGATTCGTTCAACAACAAATGCTACGAGGAGTCCACTTGTGTGCCCCTGGTCAACGGATATGAATGCGACTGTCCCGTGGGACGTACCGGCAAGAATTGTGAGGAAGGTGAGCTCAAGGCAGGCCAGATATTACTGCCAACTCTACCACTAATCCTCCTGCTCTTCCTTTAGAAATACGCTCACTCAGTGACGTCTCACTGACCGGTCGTCGTTCGTATCTGGCGGTGCGTTGGCCCTATCTGTATGACGGAGGCGATAAGATGGGTGCCAAACGCTCCCAAATGGTTAGCTATCGCAACTTCACCAAGAAACTGATGCCACCCAAGCCCATCTCGACTCCAAGTACACACTTTGTGATGAAACTGCTCAACGAGGTGGAGAAACAACGCAGCTTCTCGCCGGTTCCGCTGATGGGTTCCAAGACCTTCGAGGAGCACCATCGGGTACAGTTCTTCTTCATTGAGTTCCAGTTGCGTCCACTGTCCGAGCGGGGACTGCTACTCTACTTTGGCACACTGAACAACAATCAGGACAAGAAGATTGGATTCGTCTCGTTGTCGCTGCAGGGCGGCGTGGTGGAGTTCCGTATATCGGGACCCAGCAATCATGTGACCGTGGTGAGAAGTGTACGGATGCTGGCGATTGGTGAATGGCACAAGATTAAGATGGCACAACGTGGACGCTGGCTAACATTGTGGGTGGAAGGCAGTGCCTCCTCAGCGCTGGCACCATCCGCCGAGGTGCTTGTGGAGCCCGACTCATTGCTCTACATTGGCGGCCTCAAGGATGTGTCCAAGTTGCCGCATAATGCCATCTCCGGCTTTCCCATACCCTTCCGTGGCTGCGTGCGGGGACTCGTGGTCAGCGGTACGCGTATTGTGCTCAATGAAACAAATATTGTGGGTAAGTAGGGAAGGTTAGAGTCATCGAAAAACATAAGGAACTAATGCACTGCCTCCTACATACAGAATCTCGCAATATAAGGGATTGCGATGGCACTGCCTGCGGTGGTGATTCCTGCGAATCTGGTGGACATTGTTGGCTCGACGAGAAACTGCAACCGCATTGCATCTGTCCGGACTATGCCAAGGGCGATCGCTGCGAGTACTCCGAGACCTGCAAGCTCATACCCTGCAAGAACAACGGACGCTGTCTGCGCAGTGGACGCTGCTCCTGTCCCAATGGCTGGGGTGGATTCTACTGTGAGATTGGTGAGTACAAGCAAGGAGATAAAGATGTGTTTTCAAGAAGTAGTAATATCAATTTGATGATAATATAGCTCTAAAAAAATTGACTTTACAAAAATATTATTCATGAAAAAAAACTCTGTTAAGCAATTTAGAATGCTTAACTTGAATCTCTAAATGAAGACGTAAGCTTCAGTTTCCTTATTCTAGAAGGTCTTTTTTTTTACAAAATATGTTTTAAATACATAAAGTTCTTTGTCCTGACTGACTGACTGATCAACATCGCACAGCTCAAGCGGTAAGACATAGCGACGTAATTTTTTCGCAAGATGAAACCTTATGGGCTCCAGGTTTACCCTTATGTCCGTAGCGGAATCGTAGCCACATTGTATATGTATTATGGATAAGCTTTTATATCATTATAAACTAACTAACTAAACTAACTTCCACCCCCCGTTCAATTGCCAGAAGCCTGGAAATCCCTTTCTTGGTACATGCCTCCAGTTTTTATTCCCTAAAAGCTAAAGTATTTACCCGAAAAAAGACCGCTATGGCATTCGAGAAAGCCAAGAGTCAGGGCTAGAGACAATATTTAATTAATATATAAAAGTTAGGCCTTTAATAATTTCAAGCTATGAATTTGTAACTCCGTAAATTCTATTCAATAATTGTATTATTTCGAGTATCTTAATCTCTGACAATTGAAAGAGAGGTTATAATTTTTATTACATTACTCTTTTATAAATAAACTAAAAATGCACTTTTCTTTAAAGCTGATTAATTATCACTCAAAATGTTGTGCAAATGAAAACATATGGATAAACCGCAGGCAAGAAAAGTCACAAGTGTTGGAAAGCTTTAAAAAACGTCCCTGGGTGTATATTATTTATAGTAATATTTAGATATATGTATGTAAATATGAGAGTATCATATACATCCCCAGGGGGTCAATGACACCAAAAAAACCCGACTAATTGAAAGTTTTTATAGAGTTATTTTAATTGTCAACTCGAGTGGGGAATGGTGAGAGGCTGTGGGGGGGAGGTGGTCAGGCAATTCGTCATCGAATTAGTCAAGCACTAGCTGCTTAGTTAGCGCTTAATGTCCGTGACAATAACAATAACAAAACCCCACACACATAAATCATTTCACTCGAAAGAGAAGAAACAAAAACTTCGAAAAACGAGTTTCAGGCATCTTCAGCTCGAAGTGAAGTTCAATGTGTCAGTCAAGTAAAAGGTTTTTGTTTTCGCCACACAGAAGCTAGATCTCAAAATGTCAGATAACTGATATTATTTTGTACAGAAATTGCTTTTATCTGATATTTATTTGAGTTGATTTTTATAGTAGTTTATGCATACCCTAAACAAGTTTTCAATTTTGAATGCTAAAAAACCGAACGACAGCAGCATTATTATTATTATAATTAGAGCTTTGCAGTCGACAGGGAGCAGGTGGAGGGGGCACGATCCAAAACCATTAACAGCACCATGAATCTTATGGTTCGATGCGCAGCGGGGTCAGGAAGTTGAGTTTGCAAAAAAAACTACTGAAATTAGTGATCTAAAAAACGTTAGAGATTTGCATGACTCAAAGTTGAATGTGCTGAAATAATAGAGGAGGAAATAATGGGAAATGTGACCTATTTGAAGCTGGTAGAACTCGCCTCAAAATGAGCTAATAATGATATATTGCTTTGCGTAATATTAAACAACATTTGCTACACTGATTTTTGCATAAAGAAACGAATTTTTTGCCGATATACTCGTATGTATAACATTTAAGTTAAATATGACACTTTTGGCATAAATCACAGTTATCGATATCTTGATGCAGAGCGAATGTAATGTATCGATATGTAAAGAGATGAAAACGATATGAACTAAAAGCAGTGAGCAGTAAATTAAATTAATATTTTGGGTTACAATTAATAACCAAAAATAATAAAAATTTTAAGTGAATCAAAAAAAGGTGATTAATAAAAAATTTTGAATCAAAATTTATGATAAAAAATCTAAATTAATATATCTATTCTAATAAGTCAACTACTATATAATATAATTGTCAATTGAACTTCCTTTAATTATTATTATATTTAAGTATATATAAATATTTGCTACAACATTTGTTATCGGGCTCTTTACAAGAGTCAGTCTATTAACATCATGCCCTCTATATCAGCACTAAAACTCAACTATTCTTCTAGCTTTGGTTTTTAGAGCTTAAAAGCGTTTTAGGTCTTGGTTTATTTTTGTTTATTGTTTATCCAGGCTTAGTTATACAATTGGCAAACGTCTGATCTCAGTTTCAGACCAAGTCTGGCATATAACAACAGCTGATGGCTGCCTTTCACTTATTAGCAAAGTGAATTAACATGCCACTAATAACAATAAGCAATAAACAAGCTGGAGAAAACACGAAACAACAAGTGCAATCAAGTTAGAGTGGCAACAAGGCACACGCAGACAGATAGACAGACATAAAGACAGACAAACGGACTGCCTTAAGCCAGAAAGCCGCAAGAAAACAAAACGAAAATTTATTTCTACAATAAATACAGACACACATGCATATGCATGTGTATTTGTGCATATAAGAACTCAAAATCCAAAAGCCAGCATGGAAACAAGATGTAGACAAGCGATTAGAAGATGTACCTAGAGATGAGCACGTGACACGAGGCAGTAACAAGTTTGGATTACATAAGTGGGCGAAGTAATCGGTCAGAGATCATCATTAGCCAAGAGAATTATCATCGCAGTAAAAACTGACTTTGATAAAAAAATTGTTAATTCATTTTAATGAAAACATAGAAGAATAAATGCAATAAGATATGTTGGTTCTATTACAAAGTTAACTGGCTCTTTTTATAAATTTTTAATTTTTTTTTTATTATGTTTATATCTATAAAACTATTCTAAGAATACATATATTTACATCATATGACATTCTTAAAGTCTAATCGGGTCGATACTCTATTTTGATTAATTTTCGTATATAAATAATAATTTATATTCATTTATAGTACAGTATATGTCTGTTCCAACGATATGTTATACAAATTTGACATCTAAACATTTTGTTAACATTTTTATTACATCATTTCAAATACTGTTCTTATGTCGCTTAACATAGCTCACGCAATCCTCTCTAGGCAGAAGCTGAAGAGTAGAAGACAAACGAGATCAGGGACTTAACAAATGGCATAATGAGCCCCACACCATGATAATGATATTGATAATCATCGTAATGATGATGTTGATTACGTTAACAACAAGTTGCAGCTGATGCTGTAATTTAATTATGCACTCATAGTATAACACAGGCAGACAGACAGATAGACGGACAAAGCACATGCAATATGTTTTATGCATTTACCCAGACAGCACTTCCCGCTCTCCAACGGCAACTGCAACTCCAACCTCATCTCTTCTCTTCTCTTTGTGTGTATTTATTGCAGCTCTGAGCAAGCCGACAACACCGAGCTTCCGTGGCAACAGTTACCTGATCTTACCACCCCCTCGCATACCGATGAAAGACAAACGTCGGGGCCCTTCGCTCTATGTGCGACCTCGCGAAGCCATACAAATATCACTGAACTTCTCCACCATTGAACCGGATGGTCTCTTGCTGTGGAGCGAGCACGACCAGCAGAAATTCTTGGGTCTAGGTCTAGAGAATGGCCATCTCAAGTTGGCCAGCAATCTACTGGGCAGCAATAATGACACGGTTCAGGCACCAGCCAGTGGCTTCATTGCCGATGGTGCCTGGCATGGCACTAGCGTACTCTTAGATCGCACACGCCTGGAGCTACAGCTAGATGGCGAAGTGATATTTACGGAGCGACTGCCAGAACTCAATCCAAGATCACCATCAGGAACAACAACAACAACCACATCATCATTACAGCGACGAACCGGCAAAGAGCCAACGATCAGCTATGAGGATATTTTCTATTTGGGTAAGTGTTGTCATTATCAGTGAATTAATGAATATTTCATAATTTTTTCTTTGAATTTGTGTTGCTGTATATCACGTTTTTTGCACCACTGTAATTAATCTGACAAGCAGTGCAAAAAGTCAAAAGTCAAAGGCCAAGCAGTGTGACGTCACACGGCGATATTTGCCATGTTAATTACATTCGTATCGTTTTGTAATGTTATTAATTAATATTGCTTACTTTTGTGCATTTTCAATTATCTTACAACACTTGCATTACGCGCTTAGCCAAGCTTAGCTTGCTCACAGTGCTGTGCAGAAATAAAGCTAGCCCCTAAAAACAGCCAAAAATAGCTAATTGCATTAAAACAAGTGGTTTTTTATCAAATTAAAAGATATTTTAAAAGAAAGAAGATTTACCAAATAATAAGAAAATTGTTAAAAACCTGCAAAAGCATGTGGTTTTCCGTTTTTGACTATACAAAGTAGCCAGAAAACAACTGAATGCACAACACTGCTTGTTTGATCACAATTCAGAAACCGGCCACGACAGAGAGGCATACATACGCCAAGACGTGCGTAGAAGCAAGATAGTTGCGTACTTTCTTCACAGTATGTGAACAGAATTCAATAGCCAGAGAGAATGTCTGTTTACTTTCACAGTTTGCTGTTAATGTTTTCCCAATTGGCTAACGGAAATTGTTTACCAAATGTAAACTTGCAATATCACAACATTAGCAAAAATATTTTTGCAACAAACTCCACAGAACCGCCGTATCAACACGAGCTTAAACAAAATACTAATCTCGGTTAATCAGCGATGCGCATACGGTGGCCACACTTGGCGTTTTTGCGTCAAAATTGGCACATTTTTAATGTGTTGGCGCAATGACACTTTATTTCTTAAATTAAGCCTTTACCTCGCTAAAATTGCCATAAACTTGAGTTAAAATATGTTCGCAACATGTATTATAATATAATTTCTTCTGTTGAGCCTACAAGAGTAGTTTTATTTGCATTCTGAAGACTGTTGAGATATTTAGGGGGCAAGTAGCGGCTATTCGGGGTTGTGGCACGCACTAACCTTGTGAATTTGACTATCTTAGGTTGTGAACTTGGCTAAACTGTTCTCGTAAAGAATTTTGTTCACATTTTTTGCGCTCCAAGCCCCACTTTGTTGTTGCCTCTGTTAAGCACATTGCATTCTATTAAAAGATTTTAATGCAATTCTCAGAAGAGATTACGAAGACAGACAGACATGGCTATAACGACTTAGCTGGTTGATCACCCTGATCAAAATTATAAAATTTGTCGTTATAAAACTATTTCTGGTATTACACTTTTTAATTCAAATCCTAACAGTAAATGTGCAACAAGTCAAAACATTAACATTTATCGATAACTCAATATATCGACTGTAGTCTGCAAGCTGTGAAGCAGACTTACATTTAACTGTCTGTCAACGCTATGAGCTGAAAAATATTTAAAATATTTCTTCTGCAGGTGGATTCCCAAATCAGGACTCGGTGAGCAAACGAACGCAAGGACGTTACTTTGAGCCATTCAAGGGCTGTCTGCAGGACATACAATTCGGTGCTGAGCCGAGAGCGATTATAAGCGATTTCTCGGCATACCAGGGCGAGAATATTGGCTCTTGTGATTTGCACGGTGATGAACCGATTGTTATATAAGTCAACGATCGAATCAAAACATAATACAAAGAATGTGAACGGAGAGCAAATGAAGAGTAAAATAATGATAAAAGAATTGTGTAACCTATTATAGAAATACTCGTATATATATTTATGTGAACTACAATTGCATAATTGTAGACGAAATTTCAAGTAAAACTGAAACTGAAAAACCAAATAAATAGCACTTAAGATAATTTCTAAGGGAAGGGCCCCAAGCGAAACTGCAAATTTGAAGTATACAGACGTTGAGATGTTAAATAAAGCAAAACGATATGAAACGGAACATAATTTTGTAAATTTTATAGAAATAACTGTCAAAAACAACAAAAAAAATTTAGATTAAAATTTAAAAAAGATTAATTGAGAAAAATAATAATGGGAAAAGTGGTTTATCAATAAATCGAACATGAACTTGAACAAAATTTTAGTTTAGGAACTAAATCTAGTAAAAATACCAAATACTTCTCTTACGTAAGTGATATTTAATGTGGAATAATAATGATAAAATAACAAAACAAAACAAAAACACGACAAGATAAAGAAAACTTCCTTTACATAACTCTCTTCAACAGTTATTTAGTATAAATTGCATTGTTTTGTTAATCCATTCGTTTTGTTATGCAAGTGCAAGCATTTGTAAAGTAAACCTACTAAAACTTATGTGTTCTATGTCGACTAAATTCTGTACTCTATACTCTACTGCCCTGACAACGATTTCTGCCATTTTTGCTTTGTTCAAACTGTAAAACTTAGTTAGTTAGTTTATTGTTGTTTTACGTTATATGTTATAGAAGGACATGATCTATCGCTCTGATTGAAGCCATTTAGTTGCCTTGTAGTAAATTAGTGTAACATTCTCGCTATGATTTATTGTTTTTTCCAAAAACAAACTACTCAAAAACTTTGACTCTTCTTACAACTTTACGAAAATTATACAATACAACAAACATTATTCTTATAAACTGAAAAATCAAGTAGCGAAAGAAAATAATAAATACAAAAAGTAAAAAAGATATAAAACAAATATATATATATACATATATACAATACTTTATTATACAATTAAATGCAAGAGTAAATAAACATTAAAAAATGAAGAAAAAAATGTAACCGATAATTACATTAAGTATGTACCATTTATTTCGGATTATAATTTCAAAATAAACCAACTAGAATGAGTTAAAAAAAAGCAATGTGTTTGGTTTTTCTCAACATTTACTGAAACTCTATTAACGGTAAGTTCACTGTGGAGCACAGCGACAAAATGGCAGACAAATGCAACGTGCTGTAGATTTAGCTCCATCCCTTGAATCGTTGTTCGGTTTTGCTCTTCCCTTCTTGTCATTCAATTCTTTCTGTTTCTTTTGTTTGAACAGTGCCTTGGCTAAAAACGTATTTAAAAGAATTATAATTAAATCAATCTTTATACATATGCTTTACTTACAAAGTTCTATATAAATATTTTTCACATTTTTACCAGTCATTGAAGATGCTTCCATAAATATCAAATTCGCATCCATAGCATATTTTTCCGATTCCTGTACAGTTACATCCCGATATGCGACCATATCCGATTTATTGCCAACGAGAACAATTACCATATTCGGCTTGGCCTAAGAAAGTCATTCAAAAATACTAGTGAATTAATATTGCACAAATTCCAACAATTAATTGTTAAAACAACGGGAAAGGTTGCAGTCGGGCAGCTTCGACAATTGAAAAGCGTTTAATTCACCGTTAGAAGGGTAACAGTAGATTAGATATACTATACTATCGTTTTTTGTAAATATTTTCGTTATTTTTTAAAATTTATTTTGTGAAAATTAAATAAAAAATAAGAATATATTAGTGTGTATAATATTTCAATATAGTATTATCAACATATAGTGTTCTATTATTTCAAATAAAATGTCCCAACTAATTGATGACTATTAATTTATTACATTATGGGTTGACTTCATTTAAATCATCATTAGTCTATATATGTACATATATGTATATACCCATATATTTATCCGTATATGTATGTACAAATTCAGAAACACTAAAAATTATTTAACACGAAATTCAAATAATAAAAAAAATTCACTCAGGTAGACAGATTGTCAAGAATATAAACCACGTTTTCTTCTCCTGTAACGAACATTTCTCAATTGGCCAACAAAATTTTTGCATTTAAAGTTTTAATTATCTCGTCAAGTTTTTGACACAAAACTCCTTTTAAAATTACTAACTAATCACCTGTTAAATTTACATATATATTAAATATGTATTATTATTGCATGTATAATTAATGTCATTTTCGCGGTTGGGGCTCGTTGTGTTTATAAAACAAAATCTCTCTATTCACCCCCACTGTTCCTTTCGCTCTTACTGTTCTCACTTACTGTTCCCACTCTGATACTCTCTCGCGTGCTTGTGTTTGTACTTGACTCACCGACTCTCTTAATTCCGCTACCCATTCGGTGGCTTCCTCGAACGTCTCCCGATTCTGTATGTCGTAAACAACAACAGCTCCATCGCAATTGCTATAGTACTGGCGTTGCAGTCCCTTAAAACTTGAAATGATGATGATCATAAGTCATGGTATGTTGCTTACCTCAACATGAACTCACCGTTCCTGGCCAGAAGTATCGCAGATATTGAGTTTTATATAAGCTCTGGACAATGAAATTGTTTTCACTTTGTATTCGGCACCAACAGTGGCCAACGGATTTGGCATCTTGTCATCGATAAGACGCATGATTAGCGATGACTTGCCCACTCCATTATTGCCTAGCATAATGATATTGAAGTTGGCCCTCGTTTTGAGGGTTGTGAAGCGTCTCATGGCAGGTCTGTACTCAAGGAACTTGCAAAGCGAACTGAGCCTTTGGTACTGAATTATGGAGTTATATTTCTGGAAGCATGTGTGCTATTACGAAGCTATAGCTAAGCGTAATTTGTGCGTGATTCAGTTTATCGGGCACTGTGGTATTATTGCGCTGTTATTACTGTTTATTTATTTATAATATAAATGGCATTTTTGAAACTATGTTACAGAGAACAGTGGGCTCGAAAATAGATACACAGAATATACATTAAACTATTTCACAATTAAATAACTCTTTAGATCTGTATCTGTTGTATCAGTTGGCATGACAAACACTTTAAGGCGAAGCATGACTAAGAGAGTCTTGCATCGATGACAGGTATCATATCGAGTATCAATAGCCTAATTATGATATAGATACATATACAGATAATATAAAAGTTGTAAGCAATACAATCCTATCAAGAAATTATGCCTCCTTTGTTTACACTACGTAAATTAGTTGCTCGTATAACTAACTCCCTTCATTCCACTGTACATAGTACATCGTCATAGTTTTTTATAGCCTCATGCAACCGCAGCAGGAATCGTTCTCCACAACACCGAAGTAAGGGCGATAGGGCGCATTTGTGAGTTCTCCAGCTGCAAAAAGAAAATTTATTTAACTATCAAAATTTAGTATACTGATATCCATTACTTTTCACTTACATATTGCTGCAAACAGTTCGTGTATATTTTGTCCAGTTTTCACCGACGTCTCTATGAAGATAAAGCCATTCTCTAGGGCATAGTTATTAACATCCTCGGAATTGATGCAGTCAGCATCCCATAAATCTACTTTATTCGCCACAATAGCTATGACCACATCCTTAGATATCTGTGGAATAACTTAAATTAATAATAATTTATCGAAAGAATACTTCAGTTTACAGACCTTTGTTTGTACTTCCTCCACCCAAGTTTTCGCTATGCACAAACTATCCCAATCCTGCACATCATACATTATCAGTGCCGCCTGAGCATCCTTGTAGTAGAAGTGAGCAAGACTATGCCAGCTGCAATATAATTAAATTTAATTAAAGTTGGCAATATAAATAGGTGCACAGTTTTCACCTACCGCTGTTCACCCGCCAGTTCCCAGGTATCCAATTTGGTTGTTTTATCCACATTTATGCTGTTAAAGTTGGCCACAAATGTTGGCTCCTTATGGTCCAGATCCTTACCATCTGTATAATAGTTAATCAGCGAAGATTTACCAACATTCGAGCCGCCTAATACAACCAACTTGTAGCGTTTCATCAACGCATAAACATCAATAACTTCTTCCCTGCCCTTCGTCATGATGAACTACCCAAATGGAACTGAAAGCAGTGCTATTACTACTTCTTTTACCTAGAAGAAATCTCAGCATACAACGCATAAAGCTCTTTGTTCTGAGCTATATTTAGTACGGTATTGGATGACAAATACTGAATCAGATATACTATATATACAATCACATTTATCGTGTGAAAAGTGCCCATATCAAAATGAAATTCTGAAATATGAATCGACCAAAATGCAAATCATAATCGTATTCCTTATCCGTTTCGATTTTCATATATGTATATGTGTATATATACGATTTTTATTATAAATGTTAAATTTAAATACATACATACAACATAAAAATTATAAATTGGAAAAAATACACACACAGCTGTTAGGCATCGGATCATTGAATCATTGAATCATTTCATAATGCAGTTTTCAATTATCTTCATCTTCATCATCTTCAGCCATTTATTTTGTTTTCTGTTTATAGTTTTGTTTTGTTTTGCTTTGCTTTGTTGCTTTGCTTGGTTGTTCGCTGGTTGATATACAAGTATATGGTATATAATATAGTTTAGTATACATACTAAGTGAATTGGAAATTAGATATTGATTCAAACAAAAGTTGTTTATGGTAAATTAAGTATTTAATTCTTCAAGTTTTATTTGTTGACGACTTCAATTTACTCATCATTATTTACTTTATGTTTATCTTATTTAGGTTTACGATTAAATTTCTTTTGCTTTAAGACAAGGGGCATAGCAGTAAATCTTCGATTGTTGCTAGAATGTGAGAAAAACAATAATAATAATAATAATAATAATAGAAAAAACAATAAGAGCTAAACATAAATTGAACCAAAAAAGGTTAAGAGCTATGAATAATTTCGTTTCTTTATATATTTTTGGATTTTCATTTTTCATATGTGTATATATATAATTTATATAAATTGCAACTATCACACGTGTCCATCGCAACATCGAGAGTCGGACAGGACACACACATTGCCACAGCAGATCGAGGACGAGCGATTCTTCTCTATCCGTCTTCAGCCGAACCGAACTGATCTGATCTGATTTGAACTCAACTAAACTGAACTGATCTTCGGTTTGCTCTTGCTTTACCGTTATCTTCATCTTTATCATTTCCTTTTGTATTATTATTTTTGGAACGCTGCTGAGAACAACTGCAACTGGAATTTTCTCTGGTTTCATTTCTTTAGCTTTACAATTCAAGAGTTTAAACATTTCTACGACACGAGTTGAACTTTCGAAAACTTGCATCTATTTAGTTTATTATTATTTGTAGTGTTTTATTTATTATCATTTAGAAATTAGCTTCCGTTTGAGATGAATTTGAAGGAGGGGAGTGGGAGTCAGGAGTGACGACTATGATCTATACGGGCCAGAGATGGTATAGATATATGTTGAGGAGCGTTCTGTTCGTTTTTTTTATTAAATTGATAATTTATTGGTTGATTTTTAACGGGGCTATTTTAATTATTATTTTTATTTTATATTTAAACTAACTTTTTGCTTTTACGTGCTTCTTTTCTTTTCTTTTTATCCATTTAATTAAATGTATAATTAATATTATGTTTATGTTCTGGTTTCATCATCAATCGTGAAAATTAAATCGCTTGCTTCCCAGATGAGAGCCGGCATTAGATTGAAATGTTAAATAATTTCTTTTATTTATAATTATCAGCATAAACTTTTCAAATCTCTCGTTGGAAATTTCATTTTCTGCAATGACAAAAAGCAACCAATTCGTTTTTTAAAAAATATAATTCTCTACGATCCATGGTTATTTTTGTTATTATGATTACGATTAATATTATTATTATTATTATTATTTATAGCTTTGTTAGGGGGCGCACACACACCTACGAAGGGACATCACTTGCAGCAGTTGTTCGTCGTTTGAGTTGGTTCGTTTCCATTTGGCTTTATAACAGATCCTTGATTGTTGTCATTCTTCGGTAATTTCTTGGCTGTAATAGATCTGTGATTAGTAAACATCCCCTAGAGATAGCCGATGTACTACTCACCAATGGCCAAGAAGATATCATTGACATTCATGCCCGTCTTCGCGGATGTTTCCATGAACAACAAGCCATTCTCCTCGGCATACTGCTTCGCCTCATCGAACTCAACGACACGAATGTTCGACAAGTCCGCCTTGTTACCAGCCAACGCAATAACAATGTTCGGTGAGGCCTACAAAAAGCAAGAGGGAAACAATGTAAATACCACTGCGAATATCTTTTCCAAAATCAATTATGAATATTGTTTGAATGGACTTTAATCCGAGCAATGAGGCGTAAACAAAACAAGTTCAATGTGCCCTCCATTCAATTAAACTGCCCTCCATGGATCACTCACTTGTTTATGTAGTTCCTTGACCCAGGTTTTTGCACGCTGAAAACTGTCCTGATTCTGTATGTCATAGACAACGATGGCGGCCTGCGCACCTCTATAATACATAGGAGCTAAGCTGTGATACCTGCGAATTACAAAGGATTCGATTAGAATATACATATATCTGATAAGATTGGATAATTGAATGCTTACCGCTCTTGTCCGGCTGTATCCCAGATCTCAAACTTGACCACCGTATCCTCTATGCATATGGTTTGTGTTAGAAAGGCTGCACCTATCGTGCTCTCCTGATACTCATGGAATTGCCCCTTGACAAAGCGCAGCACCAGTGACGATTTGCCCACTGCCGATTCGCCAAGTAGCACCAATTTGAATTGGCAACTTTTATTCTGCGAGGTACCATTGGGGCGTTGTGCGGCTCCAGAGCCGGAGCCCCCGCTGCGTGGTGTTGTTGCCATCTTCTGTTGTTGTTTGTTGTTGTTGTTTATTTGTATTCTTATGCGTTGCTCTTGCTAAGCTACTACAGTGGTTCCACTTCTGCGAATTGCGCTTAAAACTTAAAGAATGTGTTGAATGTTAGATGCGTTACGGACGGTCAAACACGCTGCTTTTCCCTCTGGCTTTTCCACTCTCTCACGGCGTGTGTGTGTGTGTATGTGTGTTTGTGATCTGTAAGATACAAAGAGCAAGGAAAAATGCATTTAATTCAATTTCTCAACTCTCGGAGAACGCGCTGATAAACAATGCGAAACAGTCATTGGCCGCATGGCGCCTGAACGAGGGTTAATCGAATTCCATTATTTATGTCGCATGCATACATTATTTATCAACATTATTGTGATGGGAAATGATGAATTATTGTTCAGACAGACGCAGAGAGTAGCAATCAATTCAGTTTCAACGCATATTTTACTCGATATAACAGAAACGCCCCACTATATGCATGTTGACAATAAACATCGAAATAATTAGCCTAAATTTCCAATTTAAATATTTCCAATATCAATTATATAATGGAAATATAGCTAATATTATTATGAATATGTCAAGTAATTCAATATTAAATTCTACATTAAAATTGTCATTTCTTATCTAGTATGCTTAAGCTGTGTATTTCCACACACACAAAGGCAAACACAGATGGCAACATTGTCAACCCTAACAAGGTTAGGGCAAGGCCGACACCTTATCTCACAAACAGCAGTGATAGCACACACACACTACTCTATACACACTCAAATAATAGGTAGAGTATAATTATTCATATATCGTAGTACTCTCGGTCTCTCTGAGTATGCTAATTGAGCCACACAAAGTTCAATGCCAAGAATGGGTCGCGGAGAGAAATGCTTGCGTGTCAGCGTCAGAAATGATGTAGCAAGTACACACACAAACACGGTCTAACATAGTTAATTGCAAATTGCGCTAATCACAACAACAACAAACAGCAACAGAAACACAAACAACTAAAAATACTTCAAACACGCGCAACAGTGTGATGCGAAACCTTAAAAATGTTTAGGCGCAATTATAGCACACTGTTTCTATGGAGAGGAACCCCCTCCCTCACTCTTCCCCCTACTGTGTTCATTTTGCAAACACAAAAAGGGTTTTATGGTTTGTTTCATCTGTTTAGATTTTCTCCATGCTCTTTTTTACAATTCACGCATAAAAGAGCTCCATTTGTTATCGATATACACAGTTTTTTATCTTATCGGGAAATATTTACCTCATATTTTAACTTGCGACTTCTATTAATATAATTTAAGCTCTAGGATAAAAATGGGTTACACCACAGCTGAGCAAAATCAAAATATCATAGATACATTAATATATTCAACATCTATATATATCAAAATAGGGAGATGTTGAATATATATCAAAATTTCATTATCAATAAATTTCACAGAAATAACTTGGACATTTTAAATTCTTCGATATTATAATAACTATCAACATATTTGTGATAACTATAAATTTGAGGTTAAAAATTTTAGCATAATTTTTGCTACTGTAAATGTAGTTTGTTAGGCGAAACAGCGCTATCAAAAACAAAAGAGATAACAAGGCCGACTTTAGAGCAGAATTCGTATATATATACATATGTACATATATACAGACTTTCTGTTATCAAATCCAGTTGCTGTGAATCACAAAATGCGCTCATATAAGAATGAGCACCTGAGAAGTCGGTACATATTTACAAATGAACTCTTGCCTCTGCCAACTCCCCCACCTTAACTTAATGCGCGTCTATTAAGAATGCAGTGCTTGCCAAACTGTACACATAAATTTGTTTTACCAGGCCTGGTTGCCACAATGGTGCTACAAATGGTGTTTATCACGGACCGTAATCATTATAAGTGAAATAATATAAATCAACAATTAATGATTATGTATTGATTTTTATAATTTTGATCCATTTTTAATGTTTACTCTTCGAGTTTTATTTAATCGCTCAAAGAATAATTATTATTATTTTGAGCGAAAAAAAAATCAAAAAATAATGATTATTATTTGAGCGTTATTTTTTCGCTCAAAATATCGCTCAAAGTGCAATATCTTCTTTCTCAGAGGTTTCTTTTAACTCCGCATTATAAAGAGAATCTAGACGAACCCAAAAAACCAATTTCGAAATAAACTTTATTTTATTAATCAACTACATGAAAATATAAAAGAATTACTGCAAAGTAAATCAAAACTTAACAAAACTAATTTTTTTTTATTTTTGGTGCATTTGTATAATTTGAAGTGGCAACCGTGGCTGTGTCGCAGATCTCAGCCTGGTGAGAGCGCGCTTAAAACGGAAATAGTGGGGCGGATGCGGGCAGGCAACGCGATAAAAATCAATGCAAAATGAGTTATACAGTTGACAAGGAGAAGAAACCGACGAGAGAAAGTAAAACGCGCCGCAATTTGTTACTCTTGTTGTCGTTGATTGTAGCTGCAGGGTCTCTCTGTAAGTATGTGAGTGTGTGTGTGTGTGTAAAGCATTATTAAATTAAGCCGTAGCATTAAAAAAATGCAGGCACAACTTGAGAAAACTTGCATAGAAATTTAACGTCGTCTATTGTTTGCCTCTCCAGACCTGTTTCGAAGTTCCGGAGCTAGAGCAAAGTGCACACACACACCAACACACACAAACAACACACAGATTGGCAAGTCAAATCGTCAAGCGCGACTTGGAAACACACAAACAAACACACATACAAATGCAAGAGTGTCACGTTCTCTCTCAGTTCAAAGTGAAATAAATTTTCACTTCAATTGTTGTTGTTGTTGTGTTTTTCCCCACTCTTGACGTTATTGCATTTTTATCGCAACTTTATTATCGTTGCTTTAGTTAATCTCACGAATCTCGCAAGTCACTTTAAATTAGATTTAAAGCAAGATCACATGATTAGGCAAATCTTCTCGCTCAATATTGTTAATTTTTTCAGCAAATACAAACACAGATTTTTTTTACGTGTATTTTACCAACAGTGAACACTTGGGATATGCATTAAACAAAGCGGCGGCGGGCGACCCGTTCGAGGAAAATTCAATAAAATATAAAACAACGGTACAGCAGAATGTCAGGAAATTACCGTAGGCAACACTCGAACAGCTGACGATGCGTCATTCACACAGAAAAGTTCTACAGACACACACACGTACATATATACACATGCATACAATTATTTACAAAGAGAGCGGGGCAAGGGAAAGGGAAGGGAAGAGAAAATTAAGAGCGAAACAATAAGCAAGCAGTATCAGTTTTTGCATTCATTTCTCTCATTTCTTTCACCATCAATTAATGTTTGCTTTATCTATGTAGAAATCAACAAGTGAAATCCAATGTGCAATGATTTGAAAATAAATTATCAATATACGGAAAACTCTCAGTTCAGTTCTGATTTCTAACACGTCGACATCTTTTGGCGCATTTCAGCAGAAATGTGTATACATAAACAAAGAAAACCCAATATGTGACTTTGTTTACATTCGGCGGAAGATTTCAGTTCTTACTTATTTTTTTAGCTCTTCGCAGAGTCGAAATATCAGACGGCGGGGGCGTCATAGCCTGGCCTGATAATAAGCGACGATTGAAGATAAATTCTACAAACACACATGCACAATACATACACACATACATGCAGAGAGCGCGAGAGAGAGCGTATGTGACATACAATAAAAGTTTACATTTTAAGACGCAAAAAACAGCACAAAGAACAAAGAATCAGGGTTGCTATGTCAAGCAGTAGCAGTCAAGCAGTAAATGCGTCTTTCGCACCTGTGAACACCTGCAATTGTTTTATTCATATTAGTTTTATGCCGCTAAGGTTATCGTGCAAAAACAAACGCACATTTATTGCGCTACTTGTTACCACTGTGCGCTGCACTTAGGCACCAACACTAATGAGATAGCTAGTGCTGACTCGCTTTAACATACGCCTTCGCATGCAACGCACCCAAATTCAGACACAGCTATCGCACTCGCTCACTCACTCTCGCTCGCTCGTATTTGTCTGAATTGATTCCTGCTCGTGCTCTCTTGCTCGCTGTCTCTGCTCAGCGACTACTATCGATGACGATTGTAATGGTGGACATGAAAATTTTACACAACTTTCTTAATTGATGGAAAGGAAAAACAGCACGCCCTCATATCAAACACTTGTCCATTGCCGTAAATTATACGCACTTTGACGATATCTGCAGAATGATGCACACTCTTTGCTGCAACACACACTTGTTTGTGTTTGTCTGTGATTAATGATTTCTTATTTGCGTTTTGGAACGTAGCGCAGCCACGAATACTTGGAAACAAACGCACGCAGACAGAGATAGACAGCGACTGACTCTGTCCCAACGACTCGCAGCAGTTTCAGCTCTTGTTTTTATCAATTTCGGGATATTGAACTAAATTCTTGACCTGACTTGCACTTTACTAAATACAGTTTTTATTCTGTATGATGTTTTCTCTTTTTTTTTCGTATTTACCACTTTGTTTTCCTGTAAATATCCTAGATTAAACTTGATTCCACTTACAATTTTAAAGGGGTGTATTTCGATCACGGTTGCCACACTTGGCGTTTTTGCGCCAATACTGGCGTTTTTTTGTGCTGGTGCAATTGCACTTTGTTCAAATTGTACGTCGATAAATTGCCTTAAGTTAAATGGGGCTTGATTTAAATCAATTTTCAATAGTATTTATATACATATATAATTGAAGACATTTGCAGGCACGCATTATTTTCGCGCTTCTAATCACAAGGGGGGTGCTGGAAGGGCAATATGTCATCCTCCTGGTTGAAAAATTTGCGCCCCCTCGTAAATAACTTGCCGATGCCACTCTTCAATGCAATATTACAAAATAGTTACCCGATTGTTCGATAACGTAGGCGCCCATGATTTCTTCTTGTTTTCAGTCGAAATTCAAATCCAAGTTTTTTTATTTAAAAATTTGTTATTTATATTGATGTTGACTGTTTAAATATTAATTATAACATATGTATTGACGTTCTTTCTTGTCCATAGGTTATTTTTTCAATTCATTTTTGGTACACATTTCAATTAAGTTAGGCGGTAACAGTGATTTCGATATCTCTAAAAAATTTTGTTTTTCGAACTAGTTCTTTGACCCATTAAGTTTGTTGTATTGAACCAGGGCTTCACTTTAAAGTTAGTTTATGTGGCACAATGCCAAAAAAATTTGTTATTGTTGGTACAATTGGTTTAATCAGAATCACAAGCCGCTTGTTTGAATAGAACAGCGGAACTGGGATTGCAGGCCTTAAGGTAGAATGAAATAAACAGACTAACTCGGTTATTATCGACTCATTTCCTTTGCATCAGGAACATGCATAAATTCAATATATTAAGAAGCTATTTCTCGATCAGCTGTTATCGTAATTCAACTACGTTTTAAATAAATTTAAAGTTAGTATGGATATTAAAGATATGTTTATTTAAATGAATCCTTTTGAATATTTAATTCTCGTATGTTGGCGGGTCATCAATTTTTGCTAGGGATGAAAACATAAAGAACATCGATGTTTCGATACATTGCATTCAGAATTCGATGTATCGATGTTTGGCCGATGTTTTGCAAAATCACTTTTCCATTTATAATCAAATGGATTTTTTTAGGCGCTTATTATAAAAAATTGTTTTAGCAAGCTAACGGAATTTTTATATTCCGTTAAAAAAAAAACAATAACACACTTCAAATTATCTAAAATTATCGATATATCGAATTAAAACCATCGCTGAAGTCCGATGCATCGATGTTTTTTTACATCTCTAATATTTCGAGTAATGGTAATAACATTGCGAGACGTGAAGTGAAAACGTCAGTCGGGAACTGAGAAAACGTTATTAAATTGAAAATTTATAGTTAAAATCCAAGAATTCGGCTTAGTAAACGTGTAAACTTAGCAATCACTGTTTTTTCGCATTAAAACTATTAGCAGCGTCCTGTTGCGAACACCCCCTCTTTATACTACACACTCGCACGCACACACACACACTTTCGCATCGACAATTGTGATCTGTGCTGCGCCTCCTTTGCTCTCGTACACACACACACGCGCACACACATACGCTCGAATACGCTAGCGTTGGGCTCTCTCGTTGCCCCGTTCCGTCTCAGTTTTCACAGCTGCAACGCAAATTCCAGAAAGGAGTTTGCATATTTTGATAAAGTGCTCCTGGAAAAGGATACTGAGACGCATACCACTGAATATATTTGTGTGAAAGGTGCGCATTAAGTATTGATTTTACTTGAATGGCCAAATCGCATCAATTAAACTGTAATTGAATTTGCTACAAGCTGTTGCATATGTATGCGTGTGTGTTCATCTAGGCCTGTCACATAGAGTACTCTACTGTGAATCCTGGATACATTCGCACGTGGCGGTCGGTAACTTCCTGCTGGGCGTGCCCTATGTACATACATACATATACAACATACACAAGTGCGATATACATATATATGTACGTTTTAAGTTGATTCAGCTCATTCTCATTCCGGTGGCTCAATCTCTAATTACAGATGGAAAAGCTGCAGCAACTGTTGATTGGTAGACTGCAGCAGCAATAGGCCGAGCGTTGAGTGCAGGACACTTTGGACCGCTTTGAGGGCGGAAACATAGAGCATGTTCCGTCCGATTAAGAAGATTTTCACCTATATACAGAAAAATGCCAGCAACGGGACTATGTTTGGCGGCACCAATAGCGTAAGCGAAGACAAAGAGGCCGCCGTAAGCAATGGCACAGCTAGGCTGGAGCAGGAGCCGGAGCAGGAGCAGGAGGTGGAACAGCAATTAGCATTGGAGCAATTGGAGGATGATCTCGATATCGAGAGGCAGATAAAAACATCTATAATTGATGCGAGTAAAGTGCATCCGAGTAAATCAAAAGTTGTGCTGCCCCTGCAGTTGCACATTGATGATGAGCTGGCGGATTTTGTCCATGAGCCAGTGACCCTGACGGATGTGGATGAGGATGTCGACGATGATGAGCTGGAGGAACAGTATCTGGAGCTGGAGAATTTTCCGAATAACGAGATTACTATCTTGAGCGAAAATGAGCTGAACTCATCTCTGGCATCCGATAACATATCCGAAGATCCGCTGGCCATTGATGACTTTGCCCAGCCCATTGTGGCTCGTGGCGATGAGGAGGACCAAGACGATGAGGTGGATCTGGTGGATGAGGAGTCGGGTGTGGAAAACAATGGTGACCTACTATGGCTCAAACTGGACACGCCACATACTGTAGTCACAATAGTTCCACCTGAAACTGGATCAGCTGCAGCAGCAATCAAGCCGCCAACCAAGACCAAAGAGGAGGAGCTACGTAGCGATGGTGGCTCCGATTCGGGTTTGGGCAGTGAAAACGATAGAAACAACTCGACCAATCGTACGACAGCTGCATTACCGTTGCGCTCCAATCTGAAGCGTCGCATCGAGGATGATGCCATCGAGTTGGCCTTGGCGCCTGACATTAGCGGCAGCTGTACAACCACTTGCTCCTCGCAAAAACGCGCGAAGCGTTCGATTAACTTCGACACCGTTAAGGTGTATTATTTCCCACGGCAGCAGGGATTTAGTTGTGTGCCTACAGCTGGTGGCTGTACCCTGGGCATGGGTCCACGGCACATTGCCTTCAAGACGATGACACTGGCGGAGCATGCGGCGGAGCTGCGGCGTGCGCATCGCAGTCAGAATCAGGAGCATCAACAGCAGCTGCAGGCACGCGGCTCTAGCAGTGATGAAAGCGAAGAATCTGAAGAGGATTATCTGAGCGAAGGCAGTGGCTCCGATGCCGATGATGGCTCCAATGGCTTCCTACAGCCGGTTACGCCAAAGCAGCGTCGTGCTCTGTTAAAAGCAGCTGGCGTGCGTAAGATCGATGCCAGCGAGAAGATCGATTGCCGTAACATACGCAATTCGCGTGAGGTGTGCGGCTGCTCCTGCAGGGAATTCTGCGATCCCGAGACCTGTGCCTGCAGTCAGGCGGGCATCAAGTGTCAGGTAGATCGCGCCATGTTCCCCTGCGGATGTACACGCGAGGCTTGCGGCAATACGGTGGGCCGTGTGGAATTCAATCCCACGCGTGTACGCACCCATTACATACACACGGTTATGCGCCTGGACATGGAACAGCGCCAGAGCCAGGGGCCGCCGGCAGGCAATACAAATTGCAACAGTTTACTCTATGGCAACTCTTCCACCTCCGGCAGCAGCAGCACAGCAACCACACCCGCTACGGGTACGAGCCAGCATTGCTATTTCATGCAGCCGCAATCGAATTACAGCTCCGGCTATGCCTCGCCAGCTTACACGCCGGAGGCCAGCGCCACCTACTATCAGCAACAAGCACAACAGACGCCTGCAGCTGCAGTGAATGCCGCACAGCAGTCCAGCTATGCTGCCGGCTATCCTCAGCTGGATAGCCTGGACTCGGGCCTCTTTACCAGCGGCACCAATGCCACGCCCTCCTATGGTGAGCTGCTGACGCCCACCTATCATCAGACGCTCAGCTATGGCAGCGCGCAGGTAAGTGTAAGAGATGAGATGCTCCTTGAAGTGATTGATTAATCTATTGTATTCATCTGTAGCTCAACTCCTATACAACGTATCAGGCGACGACGTCAGCGTCTGGCAGTGGATCGCCCGGTGCGTATAGCTCGTGTGCGGTGCCATCGGTGCCACCGTTTGGTAATGCCACCACCACCGCATCGAATGCCACACAATATCAGCTGACGAATGCATTGGAAACCACCGCCGCCTCCATGAGCAGCAGTAACAACAGTAGCACCAGCATATCGGTCACGTCCAGCAGTTGCTCGACGGGATTGGTGAGGCTCAGTGGTACCACGGATTTTATCAGCCTGAGCACACCCATTGGCAGCTCATCTCGCCTCTCACAGATCAATGATCTATTGCAGCACAATCGTAATACCACCGCCGCTCTGGTTGCCGTCTCCGAGGGCTATGTCGCTGGTGCAAAGAACAGCGTCAATAGCAGCAGCAGCACCACCACCACCACCATTGACTCCATTGATACACCACCCATACAGGAGGAAGCACAGCGCAGCAGTTGTATGACATTTGAGGAGCTGCCACCGCCTATAGTTGCTGTGGTGGAGCATCAGCAGCAACACAAGCAACTGCTGGGGGTGGCCACAGTGCCGCAGCCCCGACAGCCGCTGGATGCGCACTCGCATGCTGTTGGCCTAGCCGAATCCCTGTCTCCTCGGAGCAGCAGCATCTAAGGGGCATAGTTTTTATAGCAATTTTATACACAGCAGAAGACTTAATTATTCTTTAAGTGGCAACAGTTGGAATCAAAAGAGGAAACAGATAAGGAAAAGTTGCAGTGTAACGTCGGCGTATTATATACTCTATATATATAGTTGGCTATCCCGCCCGCCTTGTATAAATATCAGTTTTAATTGTTAAAACTATTGATTAACTTAAATTAAATCTAAATAACTATTTAGTCGTTAAGTACTCAGTTTGTAACTTAGTCACTCCGTTGCTTAGATTTCGATCGTCGTAATTATAATTAATTAATCACTCTTCCCAACCACTAATCCAGACCACAACTCTTCCCCGTTGTTTCAAAGACTCGAAACCACATAGAACTACCTTTCTATTTTTACCAAATTTGTTCACTTCCGTCTGCTGAATAATTAATTTTAATTTCGCATTTTGTTACTAATTTAAAGCCAATAATTTTTCTGTTTGTCCAATTGAGTTATTTGAATTTTATTTTGATTGTTAATTGCTTTTACCCTTTGGCTGCTTAAGTATTTATTTAACTCGCTCAGTTCTCATTGTTTAAACGACTTTAGACTAGCCTTAAAACACAAACACAACAACAGCAACAAAATATCTATGTATCACCGATGGTAAAGTGAAATATAAAGAAAAACCCAATTAGTTAAACAGAAATCCGAAACAAATAGAAAACAGAGCGTAAAATAAACTACAAATACAAGTAAAAAGTAAACTGCAATTTAAATAAATATTGAATATACAAAACATATTCTCGACTATATGCTGTATATCTTCATATATGTATATAAAGAAAACTCCTTTGTCCTGACTGACGTGAGCCCCGTACCAAATGTAAGTCTTTAAATAAACCCTTTGTCCTGACTGACTGACTTGCTCTCAATTCTCAACTCAAACAGTAACACAGAATAAATCGTTTATCCTGACTGACTCCCAGCTCAAACGGTAAGACTTAGAATGCGTACCCAAGGGTAGTGATAAGAAAGCACTTTCACGAATCATATACTATAGATTTTAATATTATAACATAGAAAGTATTTCATTTTTTAATTTTATTACATTTTAAGGGTTACGACGACAGGTCGAGTGGGTGGAGCACCCGACCTATATTATTTCTTTGGTATATTTTCTGCAAGATGGAATTATAGACATTAGTTTTCTGTTCCAATTTTATGCATTTAGTGTTTAGACTATATTTAGACCCTGTACTTTAAAAAATTACAAAAGGGTCTATTATTTATTTTAAACAATTGAAATTTTTGAAGACTTCTTTAGTTTAGTTAAAGGTGGAGAATGAATAGGTACAAGATTTTTGGATGTTTTTGGAAGTTCGTTTGTAATTCTTAACCCAACAGAATATTTGGAGAAAAGCAAACAAAGCAGATGTCCTGCATTGTAAAATGTTATTTTTAATTGTATATTAAAATACAATTTGTAGAGATGACATATAGTATTATCTCAATATTTAAATGTTCTTGAACCCTGTTAAATAGTTAAGAAGTCAACAAAATTAGTTTTATGCAATTCGGACTATTGGTTTAGGAACTACAAACGGAATTGCAAATTAAGAGTCCTTGAATATTGAAAAGAAATGAGTAAGGAGTGAGGATAGTTAAACGCTATTCTAGAGTTACCAGCTGTTCCAGCTCCTCCTACGCTCGCCTCCCCAGTTGATCTTCAAAGTGCACCCCAATTTGATGACGCAGTTGCTCCGTGATCGCCAACAGCTCTAGACTGGCTGCATGGGTGTACTTGGGACTCTCGAGGAGACGCTTCTCTATGCACTTGCGCACCTCCTCGGCCTCATAGCGCAGTCCGCACGAATTGGTATAGTGGAAATCGAACTTGGCACTGGGCAGTGGCCATGTTTCCGGCGTGCTGTTGGAGAGAATCAGCTGAGTGCAGCACCAATAGTTGGAGAGCTGAAACCATGATTCATTTAGGGCATGAGATCATTCTTGTATGTGCGATAGGCCTACCTTAATCTCGCCTTTGGTGCCCACAATAATCGCATCATTTTCCAGCTGCTCCAGACCAGTGATGAGTGCCACCAGACGACGATTGTCGCCATAATCCAAGGTAAACTCCGCTTGCACATCGACGCGATCTCCATTGAGCTGAGTGCCACCGGGTATTATCTTCAGGGGAGCCTTGCCAAAGACAAGTTGTGCCAACTGCAGGGCATAGATGCCAATGTCCATGGTAATGGAACCGCCCAGAGCCCGACTATTGACACGCTCCACATTGGCCAAGCGAAAGCCGTGTTGCAGCTTGATCAGATTCACCTCTCCAATGACATCGCTCAGCAACAGCTCACGCAGACGATTGTAACTGGGAAAACAGCGACTCCACATGCCTATGAAGCGGAATGTAGGGAGTATACTTAACTACTCCACGTCGGCCACTTACCTTCCATTAGGAACAGACCGCGCTGGGCGGCCAGCGCATAGAGCTCTCTGGCCTGTGCCACGCCCAGGCACATGGGAGTCTCGCAGAGCACATGCTTATCCCGCGACAACATCAGACGCACCACAGCATAGTGAAAGGGATTCAAGGTGCCCACGTATACCACATCCACATCACGATCCAGAGCTAGCGCATCGAAGCCATCATAATGCCGTGCTATCTGATTGCGCTGGGCGAACTCCTGGGCACGCGCACCCTCCACATCCGCCACAGCAACCACAGTATGTCGTGACGTCTCAATGGTGCCCAGTGCGGTGACAAAATCCTGCGTAATACGTCCAGCTGCCGCAATGCCCCAGTTCAGTGTTTGGCCCAACATGATGAGCCTGTTCGAGATCCGGTCTTGTCCACACCAAGTCGTAGCAATAACTGCCGGAACACGGCGAATAATCGCACCGAGCCGAGTGGCATTATCAGCAGCTAGCATCTGCATTCACTGCACTTGCACATTGGCTACATTCCATTCCACTGATAAGCGCCAACTTGCTTTCATTTATTTCGATTACTTTACGACAGATAATTCCCATGTATTTGCTGATCCAGCATCAATATAATGAGTATACTAAGTATACGTATAAAGAATTAATTGCGTCTGGACACAAAGAAAGATTTTCAAGTCTGGAAATCAAGTAATATTAATATCTGTTGCACTGATAATGCCATAATCAACTGCTGTAGTCACATGCCTGGAAAATACGCACGAGCTCTTATCAACCTGCCCAGACGAGCCCCCATTTCTTTGAGCTATTCGAAACTGCTAAGGCTAAGAATATATCACTATGCTACACGAGTGCCTCGATAGTCTTGCGCAAATGTATTTAATAGGAGGAATGAGGCGTGATCAGGATGACGAAAAGTTCGATCTGGCCCTGTCTGTTCATCTGTTTGTATGAATGCCTAGACTTTAAAGGAGTTCAACGATCCCTATATCACTAAAACTTTATATATTGCACTGGTACTTTGGTATTTTGGAGTATGGGTCTTGTATTTGGTACCCCCAATACAAGATTCACCAGTATAGGATCGAGTCAGTGCAAAAACAATTTCTTCTCTTTGCTTTACGTAGTCTTAATTGGGATATCAACTCTCGCCTCCCCCCATATCGTAGTAGACTTCTCCTTATTAACCTACCATCACTTTCTAACCGTAGAATTATGCTTAGTATAGTATTCCTACACAAACTAATCAGGGGCGAAGTTGACTCCCCTGAACTAACCAGTCACATTAGTTTTTCGATTCCGGTTAGGAATACTAGAAATTTCCTACCGTTATCTCTTCCTCGTTGCCTTACTAATTACTCTCTCTAAAGCACAAAAATATAAATGTGAAATAAAGTTCCTTAACTTTTCAAATACTTTTGTAAAGTCCAATTTTGTAGCAGAGTGTAAGTAGCTTATTTTAGCGTAGTGTACAAAATGAAAACTCTACAAGTTCATCACTATCGCCATTGGTAATCTCTACATGCGTACATTTGGGTTCACTTGAAAGTGTTCATTTATTTTCAATTAACACAGTTGCAGTGTATATTAATATTAATTTGTTGTTAAACAGCTGTCTTAAATGTAAAATTACAAATATGTGTCATATAATTTTGTACATATTTTTCTGTTCCACACTTATGCATTCTATTCTTCGTCATATTTATTGAGCACACCGATCTGAGTACGTATCGTATCCTCGATTTCAGCAAATAGCAAACTATCGGCATAGCTGACCGTCTTGTTTTCCAGCTCGCCAGCGAGTATGGATTGACGCACTGCCTCCGCCTCGTAGCGCATGCCCTCAGAGTTGGTATAGTTGGTGGCGTATTTACCCTTGGGTGGCAGCCATTCCTTCTCCTTGCCATCAACATCGATGAGTTTGTTGGGTGACCAGAAGTCAATCAACTACAACAGAGAGAGCAATGGATAAGTAATGATAATGGCATATTTTATTACATCTGTGCCTGATAAGTGATTAAGCTGTTCCCGCCACGTCATGAAAACACTTCAACTTCGATCACTCGTCGGCTGCATGAACTGTGTGTTTGCTCTTAGCACTTATCAGTGTTTGTGCTTACCGTTACTTGTCCTTTGCTGCCCTTGATGACCGCCTTGTTGTCGAGTTTCTCTTTGCCGGAGACACGCATCCGTGCCGTACGTCCGCCGGCGTAGGTCAGGGTGGCACTCACATCAACATCAACGCCCTCGGCATTCGTCTGGCCAGTGGACTCGATTTTCTGCGGTTTGTCCTGGAGAGCCCACTGCGATACCTGAATGGTATAAATGCCCAGATCATAAACAACACCACCGCCTAGATCACGCTTTCTGCAACGGTTCAAGGATCAGGAAATGCCATACGGCAGTTAAACTCATTCAACCTACTGCAAACGATCGACACTCTCCAGGGGAAATCCAAAGTTGACTACAACTTCCTTAATCTCGCCCAGAGCGCCAGTTTGTATGAGCTCGCGTACATGCTGATACGATGGGAAGAATCGCGACCAAACGGCTTCCATAAAGAAGCGCTTGTTGGCCTTAGCAGCGGCTAGTATGCCCTCCACCTGTTTCTTGTTCATGGCCAGCGGTTTCTCACAGAGCACATGCTTGCCATGGTTCAGCATCAGCAAGGATACCTCATAGTGCTGCGGATTCAGCGTGCCAATGTACACCACATCTGAGACGGAATAAGTCATTTGATAAGGAATTCAAATGGCAACTATGGTAATTTCGACATACTCACCCACATCTTTGCTCTTGGCCAACTCCTCATAGCTGCCATAGGCAGTGGGTATCTCGTGCTTTTTCGCAAACTCAGCGGCTCGATCCTGAGCACGTGCAGCCACAGCTACCACCTGATGATCGCTCGCCGGCAGAGTTCCTAGTGCGATAACAAAATCCTCGCTTATTTTACCAGCGGATGCAATGCCCCAACGAATCAGTTTGCTCGACATCTTTCGGGTTTCTCTATCGATCTGTGAATAAGTATTCCATAGAGCGTACTGTTAGTTAAATAGGAAAAACACTGGAAGCGGTGGAATACATACATATGTATGGCTTATGCTATCAGTGATAAGACTAAATTGCTGCACTCTGTTATGTTTATCTCAATGCCCTTTGCTAAAGGGTATTGTGGTATTTCAAATTTAAGAAAATATTAAGTATTTCAAGTATGAGAAGAAATAACGAATGAATCAACTTAGCAAGGGAAATTATTCGATTGTCATTCTGCATTCAAATTTGCAAACATAGAAGGCAATAGGTGCGGCAGCAATCACTGATAACTGTGAGGTACAATGCAGCTATATACATAGTACACAGTACATACGTATGTATATAAAGTGTGTTATTATAAATACATTGTACACACATACATATGTTTGTTTATACATATTTTTACAAATGACCTTCAGTTTACTAATTCACCGGCAACTAAGTACATATGTCTAATGATTGCAATTGTCAATTTTGTTTAAAACGTATAAATTAATTTAAATATTAATAGCATGCATAGGTATTAAAGTTTACTGAAACTTACTTTATATTTAAATTAATAATTGTAAGCACTTGTTGGTCCCAAAACTTTCCACTACGCGCCGACAAAGTTCTTGGTTCCACTGGTTCGCTCCAAAGTATTCGCATGCGCTGCAGCCCTGGTCACGCCATTCAAATTAGAGATGAAATATCGGCTGCAAATAATTTTATTCAAATAAAAACACATCAAAAAAAAACTCGGAAAGCTACAGTCGGATGCAACCGACAGTAGAAGACCCTGTACTTTCCTTTGCACACACACACGCTAACACTCACACAAGCACACATAGCGCAAAGTCGCATGCAACCACACATACGCTCGCGCTGCTCCCCCCTTACCTAGTACAGGGAATTGATTCTTGAATATCTCTGGTGTTTATTATCCGATTGAGCCACAATTCACAGGACTGATAAAGATTATCATAAGATTATCGTATGCCAAAACACAAGTTTGTATCTTTAAAATTGTGGGTGTGGCAGTTTTTCGCGGTTTTTGGGGGAGGGGGGGAGGTATCAAAAATCTAAAACAAACTTGATCTGCCTACACTATAGGGGCATCTAACTGCCAAATATGATGTCTCTAGCTCTTACAGTTTCCGAGATCTAGGTGTTCATACGGACGGACAGACGGACAGACGGACGGACGGACGGACGGACAGACGGACAGACGGACATGGCTAGATCGACTCAGCTCGTCGTCCTGATCAAGAATATATATACTTTGTGGGGTCTGCCACGCCTCCTTCTGCCTGTTACATACATTTCGGGCTTGCACAATCTTAATAGACCCTTTTGTACTTTTTTAAAGTACAGGGTCTAATTAAATAATAATATTTGCATAAATTGATAAATCTCTTAATTTATGTAATGACAAATGCAATACAAATTTAAGGACAATTGTATTTCGATTTATTATCAATTCCAATTTTAATACATGTTTTAAATGAAATGTGTAATTAACTGATTTTGTTTAAATTTCTTATTACAAATAAGGTAAGGAAATGTAATACATATTGCGTATGTAGAAAAGACATCATTTAAATGTTCTGCTGAAGTGTCAAAATTTGACCAGAAGATCGATAGTATCTAAAAAAAAGTTTCAATTAATTGAAATGAAATTCTTAGAATTTTAGGTAATTTACCTGAATCTTTGGAGCAATATCAGCTGCTTTAATGCGATAATGTAGGCGAATTGATCCTATCATCTCGTGGCGGAGAATCTAAAATTGTTTCATCGACATCCGAATAATCAGAAACATCGCCAATTAAACTAGAATCGTCTTCATCCCCATAAGTCAAAGCCTGAATTCTGCGTGCAAGTGTGGATGTATCAGAGGCATAGCCATCTAGGTCTATTTCAGCATCCATGATTTGTGTTTCCGCAGTCAGGTCCACCTTGATGGGTATACTGGCAACTGCTGCAGCATCTGATTTATATATCTGAATGGATACAGAACTGAATCCGAAATTCAACTCTCCCCCAGCAGCTGCTATGGGGCCGAGTGATTCGTTGTTCAATAACAATATAGCCTGATTGGTGGGACTGTTGTTAGTTTCCACCTTGACGACCCTCCAATCATGGGTAGGTAGCTGAGGATTACATTTCTGCAGCATTTTTAGAATTCGATCGGGTTCCGTCATGGAAGCTGGTATCCATATCTTTGCACGAGGCCTTCTTGGCATTTCGTTCCAATTAATGGCCATTAATTTCGCTCCGGGATACACCTCTCCAATGTTGGTCACTGCCGTCTTGTAAAGCCGGGCGGAACGAATGCTATCGCAGGAGATGACTTTAATATTGCCCCGATACCAACCCACATCTTTACAGACTGGCGGAGGACCAGGTTCTGCGCCCAGCAACAGCTCAAAGCAGCGGATGGCTAAAGCAGCTTCTACCCATTTCCATTGGGATTTTGGTATGCAGCCATTCTGACTGCCTTCATCCAGCACACAAATTAGTATTTTCTCCTTGGCCAGCAGGGCGAATGCAGGATTAGGATGTAGCCTTCTGCGTTTCGCTATGGGTCCTCCACCCACTTCCTGATTGCGCGATCTCTTCTGTGAAACGTTCTCCGTGCCTAGCCATTCCTGGGCAATATTAGGTAGCACCTCCTTAGCCCATTTTACTCTTTCCAGCCATTCGGATGTGGAGTTTTTATTCCTGCTTTCACTCTGTCGCCGCAGAATTAATCCGGCAAATCTTTTTTCTGCACTCGTATAACTTCTGGGTTGATCCCGAGTGTTAGACTCGGCTGCATCCCGGTCAGGGCTCTGATACCAAGCTAAAGCTGCCTGAGGAATATTACCCTCCATTGAGTTATGGACATTGTCAATTTGGTTGCCATTCGAATTTCCATTCATGTTGAGTTAAATCTGATAAGCGGTGAATCTGCAAAACGTTTAAAAGTATAGATTAAGGATGTAACGACAAATGCTATAAATCTGTACTACATATATGTATAATGAATATCTTTGTTTTAGAATTAATATTTGATTTCGTAAAACTTAGACTCAATAGACCCTACAATGTCAATGTCTGTCAATGAAATGCTGCCAAACACTCCAAAAACGACACTTAAATGTTTCGAGCCGAAATATGATCGTCAGCAAAAAAAACAGACCGTTCCATAGTAAACTAGCATACATACATATATACACCCTTATACATACATATATTCACTTCTCTGTACGAGTTTTGTTTATGCTAACAAATAATTTTGAAGAGACAATTTCTGTACACATTCATATTTATGTTGACATGTAGATACATACATACATACATATGTACATACATAACTTATGTATTTGAAGCTGCAATTAAATGTATTTTCACATTTGTAAAGCATGTATTCAGAATATTATTTTATTTACATTTACTAAATTACACCATTGCAGTTTATGTACGCATTTAATAAAATTTAGAATACATACTTACATCAGTTTTCATCAAAACTTTAAGGCAATTATTTGCATACGTCTTCTGCGTTGAAAATATTGAATTAATGAATGTTTTTGATATATTTGCTTTTTTATTACGACTGTATTTAAAATCCACTTGAAAGTTGTATTTTACAACTTATTGAGGACCAAGAATAACACACAACAGCTCGCCACGAAAGAGAAAAACGATATGAAGCTTAAGAGTCAGGCAGCGAAAATGTCGCAGTCAGTCGAACTGATCCCAGATTCCGTCAAACTTGTTGCTTGTGGTTTGAATTGTCTAATCCTTCAGTCCTGCCGAATAATTTAAGCAATCATTTTAATTTATTATTTCACTTATCTAATTATTATTTGCTGCAAGACGATTTAAAATTTCAAATTAATGAAAATATCATTACAAAGTACAAATTTAGTTCAATTTGCGCGCTCCATAACACCATTGACGTTAACCAGCACTGCATAAATTTCGATAAGCATACGGATTTCGATAAATTAAACAGTGCTATTACCGGCGGACAAATATTTATCAATGAAAATCTCAGTTAATGTAATAAATAAATTGAAATTTTATAAATTAGATACTTGTGAGTTAATTATCAGTCCTTACAAAGTCATATATTCATTAACTCGAACTGTGATTTGCGTATTTTCGTCACTTCATTTACCCGTGACACTCGTGACATTAAAAATATTTGTGAAAAAGTAACAGGTATGTCCACTCATCATATGTTTGAGACCAGCTTTAGCATTACTTTTAGTTTTTTAGTAATATCATTTCACAAAGAGCTAGAGAACAGTTTGAGCGTGATTTGCACTATTTTCGTGCAGTGGAGATTATTCAAGAAGCTTCGGCAAAAACAGTTGGACACGACAGCCAAAACGAGTATAAAAACCGAAGCGGCAGCGGTACCTAGCTGTCAATACAAACAAAGAACGAGTGCTAGAACGACGCAATTAAAACAAGGCGAAGAAAAATTTGATTTGTGTGAAACAAAATAATACAACTGCTCTTGATTAAAAAGCCTGCTGAACCAAATTACATTTAAAGAAATTAACAATAAACAACAAACATTTCAAAATGTCTGAGCGATTGATGAAAATAACCTATCATGGAGCACCAGCTGGTGCAACGAAGAAGATGAATTCATATTTGAAGATGCCCTCAAATAGTTTCAATATTTTGCATCGTGAAATCGAGATGTATCTGTTCCAGGAGCGTCAATTGCCCAAGTGCGAGATCAGAACATATTGGATTGGTGAGTAAAAACATGCGAAATGATATAATAGATGCAGCCACTTGTGAAATCAATTTGTTGCAGAATGCACTTGTGTGTGTGTGTTTATGTGTGTGCCTTATGCATACACACAAAACGGTGCTGCAGGTTTGCTTACATGCAAGTATATATATGTACATATGTATGTATGTGCAGGCCATAGGTGATTTTGAGTACTTTACGCTTTAATACATTAAATATAATTCCTTGTCAGTTCGCCTTTGTGATTAGCGTGATTCATATTTGTATATGTATCAGATTTGATACTATCAGTATTTATAAAGCTGATAACGAGAACTACCGAATGCAAAAGTAAAAGAAATGATTCATCAATAGAAATTGTAAATACGCATATATACTTATATATTACCTACATACATATGTACATAGGTACCGACTTCGGTTTGTTTTTAGTTTTATCTGCTCCGCTCGACATACACCTATCTATACATTTTTATTATTCCACTAATGATTTTTTCGAGTCGGAGTTTTTTAGTTCTAATACTTATTACTTTTTCCCTTTAACAAATTGGTTAAAAAGTAAAATCAAAGAACACAAAGAGAATAAAGGAATTTCGCAAGTTGGCAAATAATATAAACTCGTTTTACTTTATTCAGCCTAAACCAGAATCTGGTATAACAATAGAGTTGGAGCCGAGCATATTTAATAGTGCAGTTTATGGAATTCAAGTTTTTACAAATTCTAATACTACATATTGATCAACTGCTCGATCGAAGTTGTTTATCGAAGTTACATCTTTTAGGACTCAATCTGAGTTAATATACTGCTTGAATAACTAGCTCTTAAAATCCATAACTTGATCAATTAATTAACACTGCAATTTCTTTAATCCAATAGATGGCGACTCTGATGAAATCGAGATAGTTAACCAGAATGACTATGACATTTTCTTGGCTCAATGCGCCAAGAGCATGCACATGCACATCTCAGCTATTGCTACGGAGCAAGAGGAAGTGAAGAAGGAGGCCACGGCGTCGGACACTTCTTCCCCTAAGCGAAATCTGAATGATCCTAGTAACTTCACCATTCACGATGGAGTTGCTTGCGATAGTTGCGATAAATTTCCAATGATTGGTTTCCGCTACAAATGCGTGCAGTGTCCCAATTTTGATTTGTGCCAGGAGTGTGAAGCTGACCACAAGCATCCGGAGCATTTGATGGTGCGCATGCCCACCAATAATGGACCGAGTGTTATTGACGCTTGGCTAACTGGTCCAAGTGGTCATCATAGCCGCCGTGCTAGTCGTCGATTCCGTAATTGCCCATTCACAGATGTTACTAATTCGGCACGCTGTGCAGGTCTTCTGAGCTCGGCTTCACAAGCTGCACACACTGCAGCGCACGCCGCAGCACAGGCCGCTGCACAGGCCACGACTGCTGCTGCTGGAGCTGCTGCTGCAGCTGGAGAGACATCACACAAGGAGAACCGTCGCGAGAAGCGACATACCCGTCGTCATGGTGGCAGCATGCTGTCCCAATTCATGGAAATGATGACCAATTTGCCGGAACCTAATCCGATTCCTACTGCAGCAGCTGCTGGCACAGCTCCTGAGCAGGACCAATCCACTAAGAAAGCGGAAGACACTGCAAGTGCTCCACCCACTGTTGAGCCCAAGGAAATACCAATCAAGTGTCCATTTGGGGGACAGCAAGACCCTGTAGCCACAGCCACCGGAGAGGAACCAGTGGCTGCTCCACGCAACAAAGAGGAATCGAAACCGCAGACAGCTAATGCAACACCCACTACACCAAGCACTCCGGTAATTAGCCTGGATAATCTGGCACAGATGGTACCTCCTGAATATATGCGTGCTGGCATTGAAATCTTGAACAATTTTAGCGAAATGTTTGCTAAAATGATTGATCCAAATGAGGCAGCCGCGTTTGGCTCTGCCGATACATCAATGGCTTCCAATGGCTCCACATTTGTTTCCAACAAGTCTGAAACTAACACAGAGCCAGCTGAAAAGCCAACAGAAAAACAGCAAACAGAAACTCCAAAAGCTAGCGTTGAAACGCCTAAATGCCAAGCAAAGCCAGAGGAAGTGGAGCGCCGTCGATCGGAGAGCTTAGACCAGGAATGGCAAATGATTGACAACAATGCGGCACCATTGTCCAATGCCTCTAGCACTGATGCATTGATTAATTTGAATAACGCAAATGGGGCTACCACCACAGATGCCCCTGGCATCCCCGCCACCTTTGTGCAGCTAGGCGAGATGTTGCGTCAGCACATTGATGAGGAGCAGCAACGCGAGCAGACATCCACGGCACCTACACAGACATCGCAGGTGAACACGGTGAGCACTTCAACCTCCACCACCCCAGTGACTACCAGCAGCACCTCCACATCGACAGCAGCTGCTCCCCCAGCTCCCGAAGAGAAGCGCTCTGTAATCGTCTATCACGCTGGTAATTATTATGAGACTGATAACAATTGATAAAATTTATAAACATATATTATTTTCCTTGCTAGATGAACGTATCAATGCCGCTGTCCACGCCATGATGGCAATGGGTTTCAGCAATGAAGGCGCCTGGCTGACACAATTGCTCGAGTCTGTGGAGGGTAATATTCCAGCTGCTTTGGACATTATGCACACATCGCAAATTGGCCGCAATTGATTTATGCTCTCCTATATATATAAAATACTACACTTAAATATCTAAAAAAATGTTTATCCCTAGCATTGTAAGTCAGTTCTGAAATCAAGTTTTATTTACGGTGATTTGTTTCATTCACGAATCGATTGATTTGTAAGAATATACTGTTTGATATGTTATATGTATTAATCGAAAAATATGTTATCCAATGTACGGTGTATTAATCACAAATATATAACAATAAATCTGTATTAATGTCTATGTGTGGTTGAATATGATCATTAATTAAATGAAAATTTGAGTATCTTAACATTTGCTACGCATTCTGCCAGACAAAAGACAAAACGGTGGGAGACATAAGATGCAATAATGCAATCTTTTCAATTAACAGCGGCTGCAAAAATAATAATAAGATGGACAGTTTGTTACGGAGGAGAAAAATGATATGGATTTGGCGGAGTAAAACAGTCGAATCAAACTGCTCCCATATTCGTCAAACTTGTTGCACGTGGTACGTGTTGTGTAATGCCTTATTCGAACAAATAAATACTTTGATTAATTCTTTATTCTTTCTTTCTAAATGTCGACATTAATTACTTATTGTTTGTTAGTTAATTAAGTAAGTTAATTTAATATCTAAAATTAGCTTCACATTCAAGTAGTAGTATTAATAATTTATACACTTCAGCTGTCATTAATACTTTTGCTATTAACCAACACTGCATAGTAGCAATCGTATTTCGATAAATCAGTTTTACGGATATTTTTACCATCGGTGTATAAAATATATAAAAAAAATATAATGAAAGTCAATTTTGCTTAAAATGAATATTCAAAAACACAAAGAAGTGTGCTGTGAGCTAAACGCCAGGTAATACAAACTCATTTATATATATTTTTTTTTACTATTAAAATTCAGTCTCTTCAGATACCCGTGATGCGCAACATTAAAAATATTTTTAAAACGTAATAAGTAACTGAAAAAGAAAATTTGGGGAATAACAACATTTTACAGCATTGTTCGCGTCAGTACGGAAAAAAAAGTGCAAAGTAATTCATTCTGGTAAAAAGGTGAAGAAATTGATTTAAAATTGAATACACTTCTAATTCACTTCAATTAAATTTATTTATTAGATTCTTCCTGCTACCTCTAACATTCCTGCATCGATCTACATATAACAGCAGAAATTTACTCTTGAACTGAAAATAATAATATGGCTCAAATTGATTGGGATAAGATAAAATTCATACTTGGAACATTGCAACAAGATTCTGTCAAGTATCCAGCCGATTGGTTTAAGACCAATGGTCGAAAGCCAGAATTATTAATCTATTTATATACTGACAGTAGTTTGGCCACGTCTAGATCCTGGGTTTATGACTTCTTTAATGAAAGGAACAATGATCCTCTTGTACTATTGCAATATATGTACCACTTGTTTGGTGAAATCAAGGAATGTTTAACCGTACCATGGAAGTCTTACAGCGTTACGATTCCTGCCGGAGAAGTCACCCCCTTATCTTTACTTGATGTAAAGAAGGTGCATCATGATAAAAACGGTCCTGTCGTTCTGGAGACTCCCTGCAAATTGGACGCCTCTGATGATATATATTTGCTTCTTATGATTTGCGGTTATTTCCGGTGCGCACATTCGCAAAACTACCAGAAAGAGGAAATATATCAAAGAATCATAAAAATTGCGAAGCCTTACATGTCAAATTGTAATTTTAAGATTGGATGTTATGCTGAGAAGGCGTATAAAGTACAGTCTTTGATTGTGATGGGCTTCAATTTCGATATGATATTATCAGCACTAGATATGTTTTTGGAGAGATTTCCGAATAACAAATATAAAATATGTAGATTTGGAAGTATAATTCTCCGATACAAGGGTTGCTCCGGATTCAAAAATGTTTCTTACTTGGCCACGTTGTTAACAAGAGATTCGACGGTGGAGGCACTTGAGTGGCTGTTTTTAAATTCGGCGCAACGGGAGGCAAGGCAAATGATGACACCAATAGAGGATGAAATTGATGTTAGATTCTCCTATTTTCCTTATATGATTGGAATGCGACTATCCGACAAAAGTCCTTACTCCTCAGCTAGTAATCGGACAATTCATATGATAACACACATTGTTGGATCATTGTTTAATAACAAGCAGTCATTCAATGCCGTAATGATATATGATAAGAATAGATCCCTGAACCCAGTTGCAGTAAATGCAGCTATCATATTTCTTGAGCACAAAGATATTGCTAAAGATAAGAACGTACCGTCTGCCCGAGAGTCGTTTGAGAAGTACAAGAGCACCACGTATCATTTCTCTAAGGAAGAGTTTTCTAAGTTAACCATTGCCATAAGCGGTATATCTAACGTCCGGAATGGTACAATAGGCGAATGGGTAAAAAGATCACTCTTGGTGGCCCTTAAAGCCTCGGAAAGAGTTCCTTTGACACTCCACGGATTCCGGAACCCAGCGGCATTTCTTTATGATGGTAAATATTATGATATGATTGATAACAATTGATGCCATTTGTTAACTTATAATTTTTGTTATTAGATGAACGTATCAAAGCAGCTATCAACGCCATGAATGTGAATACTACCAAATGATATTCATAATTCAATTCATATATCAATATCAACTAACTCTATATTAGTTTATTCAGAATGCAAATAATATGTTGAATGTATCACAATTAATTTCAATATGCATATGTCATCGACAAAAACTGAATAAATGTAAAACTAAAACTGGTTCAATGGTCAATACTTAAGGTTGTAATTGTTAGATGTTTACTTTATGGAAATATCATAATGTTTATGCAATCACACTTATGTAAATTCTAATCTAAATAACACTTAAAAATTCGACTATTCAATAACATACAAATTTACATAAGAAAGCTTGACTAGTTCTATTGTTAATACCCTAATTGTTTTGCTATTAAACCCACTACTTCTCGTACAAATCTTCTAAACTCGTAGTTGACCGTCGTGATGGTCACGATGAATGTAAACAGCTTGAAGAGTCGCACATGATGTGCTTTCCATTGGCGGCTGGCAAATCCCGTATTATAGCTAAACATTTGTGATATCATCAGAGCCAGAAAACTGCTGAGAGCGCAGAACCGATGAACGAGTTGTAGCGCCTTATTGGTGTAGAAATAGAGCGGGAGACCGCTGAGTACTGCACCAAGCAACAGCACACAGCCAATGATGCCTATAAGGGAGAGTAAAGATTTAAAATATGTTAATGAAATGTATAGATTCAGACATGGAAAAAACTAGCTGCAAATTGTTAAGTATATGCAATAGAACTAAGGTTCTGAATAACATGATAATAAGTACTGGAGGTCCCAGTGTTCTCCTGAGGATCTCATCCTAAGAATAGCAACCCTATTGAGTTTGAAGTATAACTAAACCTAAAGTAAAAGTATATTTTAGCATTTATATTTAAACTCATATTTATATTCTTCACTTTCAAGTTACGTTTAGTTATTTCATTTAGTTTACTAAGAAAGCAGCTAGTGCCATTTCCGATCAAATTAAACTGGTTTTAATGTTAAACAATCTTATTATCTATTATTTGATTTCAAGGTAAATTAAAGCCAATTTTTGCCAATTTGAAAGTATGCAATTAATCATTCAATATTTTCTTCAAAGCCAAGTGCTCAACTCGCTTTGAATTGTCTTAGGTGCAGCTGTACTTACCATAGAATCCATGATTGCTGCGAAAATGTTTGACGCTTGCGTTGGGATCCTCGCGTTTTCGTTCCAGTTTCTGCAACGTTTTTATGGCCACACCACCAACACCAACCAGGAGCGCTAACATACCCAAGGCACTGTGCAGCAGATTCAGCTGGAAGTGGCCTAGCCACGATTCCAAGACGCTGCTGTGACGCACTAGCAGCGCTTCGCCCAAACAAAATACAAACTGTGAGGAGAAACAAATTAAATAAATGCTTATTTTTAACTTAATAAAATTCTTTTGAGCGTTTTACATTACATGCATACAGTTGCAAAATAAACAAATTTACACACTTGGCTATATTAAACTCACCGCGACTGTACAGTAGAAAGCATGTCCGGCCGTGTGGACCATCTTTACTTCCAGACATTTTCGGACCACGGCAATAGTGATCCCCGCCAGCAGTAGATGCGAGATGAACGCACAGAAGCCAAAGTAAAATCCCGCCGAGGATACGTTCATACTAGTGATGCTGCTGGTGTTCTGCAAGGCCACACCGACATAATCCATATGATTGGTATTATCGCAGACCTCGCTAGACGAGCTACAACTTTGTAAGCTGTTAGTTGCCATAGTGATTGGACTTGTACTTGATTGAAAAATTCCGTGTTAATTCCTTTTATCTATCTACGTGAGCTACGCACGTTATGCAGATAAGTATTTTTTACTGGAGCTGTAAAAAAACCGAATGAACCGCACGCCTCGAATGCCGCAGAACGTTTGAGATACTCGAACTTACCCCTTTAAACAACAAACAGCTGAGCTGAACTCGGCTGAGGCAAAACTGGAGAGTCGATCTCTCAGAGAATTATTGTGGGGTTTTTTTGCAAGCTTTCAAAGCAACTGGAGCGTGACTCAGCGCTCTTTCACGTGCTTCACCTTGGTGGGGTAAAAGGCGGCAGCTACAGCCGCAGGTGCTGCGCTTTGGCATTGTATACATACTCGTACACACCATATAATCGTATATAGTATATAATGTACATTCCCATTAAGTGATCGATTTATTTTGGGCAAATTTGAAACCAGTTTGTTTAATTACTTTTGGCGGGATTTACGAGTAAGAGCTATAACATGCATAAGTTCTTTGCCTTGTGGACAGGAAGTGTTAAACGGGTTAAGGTGGCTGATATGGAATTTACTTGGTATAACAGCTGACTGAGCACGCCGTTATTTCGGTTCACTCTGAAAGCGAGACTATGAATCACCATATCAATTGTTATGAAATGCTAGCTAAAAGTAAAACAATGATAAACGTGCTGGCATAAGAAATCTACAAATACGGCAAGTGCGACTGATTGCATGAGCTACGAATAGATTTAATTTAGCTTGATGGCACAACATCAGGGCTGCAAAAAATAAAAATAGTGTTGGATAACGATTGAAGAGAATGGCATTGGTCGTTACTAGAGCTTTGTGCCCATCAGCAACTGCGAGACATAGTAAAATTATGAGCAACTTTGTGAAACCATTAAGCAAAAGTTAGATTCAATGTCTAACTAGTCTTGCATAATAGATTTAGCAAATTATGCCCTTAAATTTAACAGAATTTCATCATAATACATTTTCATAAATGAAGTTCAAGCTGCCAAATTATAGAATTTAGTTGCATACTTTTAGGCATATTTTATGCGTAATTCGTAATATTTAAGCAATGCCATGTTAGTGTTGCCAAGAGTCAAACGTTAAAATATATTACATAAATATACGTAGGGGTGTTAAAAATGTATGAAAAGAAGCAATTTTACAAATTAAGCTTTCTTATATTATGCAGATGCCAAAAAGTATGCTGCAATTTTTATGTTGGGTAAAGGTGACTAAGAATTGCCATGAATGGGTGGGTCTCTCATTTATGAGCATTTCTTTCGACAGTTGATAATATTAACTATACATATGCCTATGTATGTTTAATTCATCAAGTTAGAACGAAATCTGGACAATGATTTATTAGGTTATTAGAACATCGACAACCCGCAGACAGCTGCAGAATAGTTAAGCTAAAAATAACAATATCAATCACTTCCTCAGTGCATGCAGATACATATATTAGTAGGTTACGCACGCTAATTGCGAATCAGCCATACTGAAAGGGGATTTACACTCATCCAAAAAACCAAAACGAAATCGTCTTGCATGTTAATGCGAAATGCTCACACAAGCGACTGTATGTATCGTACAGATATGTATATATTTATACTATATTGGTATGTGGCAAACTCTCCAAAATCATGACGTCATTTTGCGATAAAACAAACCAAGAGCGCAACACAAACGATAACCAAAATAAACAGTACGAATGAGCAAGCGGCGAGAGAGAGAAAATGGCAAAGAGAGAGAGCTCAGCAATAAACAGAGAGAAACAAGAGGGCGGCATTCAGTTACCAGCTGTCTTTCATATTGGCCGGCAGTTCAGTGTGTGCTTTCAATAACAAATAAAAATTAAACAGCTCAGTATTTTCCCAGTTGGAGTACATTGCTCAAAACAAATTGGAACATTAAATAATTGACAGGCGTTTAAATTGTTTTTGGCGACAAATCACAGGAATTTCCCATAAAAATGTATGAAAATCATTAAAACTAACTAACTAAAACCTATCTCTAATGTGACTTGCGTGACATCATTAGGCTGTACTATATAGTAAAATATTAGAATGATTCTTTAATTTACGCTAAACCCAAAACAATAACAGTGCTAATAAAAATGAAACCCAAATTAAAGATTATCAACAAAAATTAAATTTGCAAAAACCCCCATTAAAGAACAGTTGGGAATTTTATAGATTAATCTAGTTTTGTTTGCGACACGACATAGCTTTGTTGACATTGACTCACGGGGCTAACGTGTATAGATTCCACGGTTTATCTAGATCTGAACAACTAATAATCTAATATGTACCTAATATGTACTATAGATGTGGTATTTATTGCAGTCACTCAAACATTTTTCACTTTCTTTGTATGTGTCACGGTTGTGAAATGTCAACTGTGCAATATATAGTACGTACTATAGCCACATACACATTATTGCATGAAATCATTAACACTGGCTGCAAGCAGTTATCTCCCTATGCACTAGAAATCGACTCTAATGGGAACTGTAGAAAATGAAAAGCTTTTAGTAAAGTACCTTAATTGTTTTAAAAACTTATTTTCACAAATTATTTATAGTAGCAATCATCTAAAAGAACAACAATTGACGTTTTTTGTGTACATATAAAAGTTTTCTTTCATTAAATGGTTTTTTAATTCTATACAAATATCATTACTTTTCATCTACTATATAAATAGATAGATAGCGCAGACCAAAGATCAAGCTACTTTATAGTTTTTCTATTGCATTCCCTTTTGAGCAACTTTATATGTATGTTAGTACTTACTGGTTTTCTATTGTCTTCCCTCAGTGCTGCCATTTTAGCAATTTAGTTGCTAGATCTGGCAACTTTTAAAATTATTTGCAATTTTTTTTTTGAAAATGCTATTAGCCACAAATATAGCAATTTTTTGTTTTTTCTTTAGCAATTTTAGCAACTTTGTTAAAAAACTAGGAATTTTCAATTTAGTCGAAACATTTTTGCTTTTATTTACTTATTTTTGCAATAGATTTCCAAAATTTCGATTAATAATAGTTCGCAAAGATATCGGAACTTGTTTTTAACTCAGTGACACTGAGTCACTGAGTCAGTGGTTCGATTATATGAACAACTTGAAATTATTAGTGAATTAGGTAACTCTTTTAATGGTGTTCTTTGTGATCGGATTAAAATGCCAAAAATGTACAAACAAATGTTTGGGACGCCTGGCTCCAAGATGAAGAGTTTAAGCAATGGATTCGCAAGGATAGCACTGATCCAGAAAGAGCGTTTTGTTAAAAACGAACATTTTAATGATTTAGCAATTTTTTAGCAATTTTTACCCCCAAATCTAGCTATTTTTGCTCTGGAGATTCTGGCAGCACTGTCTTCCCTTGTAATGATCTCATCTTTAATTGACTCAAGTTCTCAATAAATAATAAAAAATATAATTAATAAAATTAGCGTCGTCTTGTTGTCTAATTACAATTGATGCTACATGTGTTATCTCCGTACAAAAATAAAATAACCGTCTACAGAATAGTTTGATCGTCTACTAAAAACTAGTTCTGTACAGATGTTTTGAGATAGCCGGCATTTGTCATTCTGTATTTAGCTGTACCACTATAATACAAACGGGTATATAAACTTTAAGTAATTGGCAAGGAGAGAATATAAATGACATGTAATAGGCATAAAATGTAATGTAAATTCTAAATCTCTGGCCTATTTGTTCTTTTACTTTAACTGATAATAGAAGCACAGGCTCCTTTAGTGTCGTTACGCGCGACTGTAGCCTTTCCGACTGCTTGTGTTTGTAGTACAATATTTAGTTTAACTGTTTTTATTTAACAACTATTTAATTTTATTTGTCATGCATATGAAACCTATGTCCACGTCGGCTTTTGCTTATTATCAGCTATGAGTATTTTTTATGATATTTTTGGAAATTTTATTTTTCCATTACTGAACGACTCCACAGTCGGCGTTGACGTCGCTGCTAAGCGCAAAGCTGAGATTTTTTTTTACTCATATAACAAATCCCGCAGTTGAAATCGTCCAACCAGTCACAGCTCAGATCTGAGCCCCGTCGGTTGTGGCATCGCAACGCACCCTACGCTGAAACCGCAACCATAGTGGATTAATTATAATACAAGTTATTGTAATTCTATTTTCATTACTATTCTTTACTTCACATTGAACTCAACGAAAATGCGTCGTTTAGACGCTTTTGGTGTCATCGCTTGTGCGGTTTTGGGACTTCTCCAAATGGCGGAACCAATCAAGGGCGAGGGGTAAGTGTGAATCCCACATAGATAAATTATAAACAATAGAAGTGCTAATAAATTAAGTGTAATATAATAGAAAAAAAAAATACCCTATAAAAATGTACAACAAATTAACCATTTACCGGAAAAACTAATACTCATACATATGTGCATATAAATGAATAATAAAAAAATATATAAATATGATTATAATAAATTTAATCATTAGACTTCATTAAAATAATTAAGTGCATAAAGAAAATGTCATATAAAAAGTCAATTTATTATTGTATTATTGTATATAAAATTAATCGCAAAAAATAACCTATAAATATGTATTTAACTATATACATATGTACATAAATAGTATCGTGCAAATCTAAATATGCTGATAATAAATTGAATTTATACACTATAGTGTATAAAATAGTTAACTGTACGAAAAAAAAAAAAAAAAAATTTACCGGTAAAAATTATATATCAATATTAAACTATATGGAAGCATGATAATCTATGGTATATAAAAAATCTAATTTGCTGATAATTTCATTTATTCAAAAAAACAAGTATTTGTATATGTTTTTTTTACAAAATGAAATAATAATTACCGATTATTGGTAATACTGTAGTACTGAACTAAAATTTTTAACACATGTATGTATGTATGTAATATTTAAATTTATTTTGTACTTGAATTAATTAGGCATCAGTCTGTTAATGCCAACTATTTTTCAAGGCGACCTATAGTGATTTTTATCATATAATATTAGTAAAAATTAGTTTTTTTTTTATGTATTAAACGACAACAAAAGTAGAGGAAAAAAGTTCATTGTGCCACTGAGGTTAATTATTTATTTATATTTTTTTCAAAATGTTTTGTTTTGTTTCTAGTTTTCAAGGATGACAAATACTGAATAAATAATAATAAGTGCTAAATAAATAACAGAAATGTGTCTACACTAATTGACTGGTATATTAGATATGAAACGTTGATTTTCAATATAGTACACATCTAGTATCTAGCGTATTTCATAGCTAATGCAGTAACGTGTCCATCGGCACATACACAGTAGAGTTGTGTCGTTCAGTTCGGATTCAGTTCAATTGAACTATCAGTACGTAGTAGTTTGTTCAACACTGAACGGAACTATTGAATTAAATCCTTCAATTGAACGACAGTGATCAACTCTTTCTCTGTTACACAGAATACTACTCACAAACCCATACATTATAGTTTTGTTTAACACCTTCTGAGTAATCCATTATTTGAGCTGTCAGTTAGCAGTTTCTTTATTATTTTTTAAGCAAGTAAAATAAAAACAAAGAACCTGAGAAAATTACACAAAAATCTTATGTTTATTGTCTTTTAAGTACTTTTTTGTTATCGGAGTTTGTTGTTTTTCTGTGTACTGAAAACCAGTTTGTAAAATCGTATTCATCCAAGCCCAGCTAACATAGATGCTACTTTTCCATTTCATTGCCAATGCCAATTAGTTGTACATGAATCTATCAAGTTCAACTTGATAAATATTATGTCTTACTCCAATCCGAGATTATAAATGGGTGTTTACTAATATATAAACAACTAATATATACACATTTGTGTGTGTGTATAATATAATGCAATTAAGTTGACGCTTCGCCCTGTTGTCTGTATGTCTCTTATCAGCTTTATAATCTCGCTAAATGCCTTGAAGCTCGTTTCTAATGAGCCAAAAAAAAAATATTTCACGGCCCATTTGCAAGGCGTCGTCTTACATAACCGGCCCTCGGAGCCGGTTTCATCAGATCAGGTTCTATTGAATATTTACCGTTAAGCGTGTGCAAATTATAATCAAATGAAGATAAAGATTAGTTCGACTAAAGATGCTCACTAAACAAACAAAATCATATGCATAAATGCTTTAGAAAATGATTTAAGCGTTGGTAATAAATTATACTCAATTCTTTAATTACTTATTTAGCTTGGACAAAATAATTTATAATAAATAAAAATAATTATTGATAAATCACCTTTTTATTCTGAATTTGTTATTAAACTGTAAATATTTTTAATATTTATAGTATATATATATATATTTATTATATATTATAACCATTATAATTAAGCAGAATTATTTTCATAATTCACATCTTAAAGCAAAGTAGAGAGTATTTTTTTTTTCTATATCAGGTATATACAGTAAAAGAAATGAAGAAACACTAAATATTATTCTTTCTTGGAAACAGGGCATATGACATCGAAGCAAAATGATAAACCCAGCCAGAGATTACAGATTAAGCTGTGCTCATTTCTGCTCTGGCTTTTAAATTGGGCACTGCACAGGCATAAAAAACCCAACAAATTTAATACGTAGTATATACAAAAAATACATTTAAAAAACACAAATTAAAACGAAAACGAATAAAAAAGATGTCAAGCTAATGAATGACCCAGTAAATTCCGATTATGCATTCGAAATATTGAGCTATGTTGATTATGACATTATATATGTTTAATTAAATATTATCAATTTAATGACATTTATTTTCTGTTTTTGTTTTTGTGCAGCCAATACACTATCGTTGGACCTGGAACAATACACTCGCATCGTGATTACAGTGTGGCCGTTGCTGTGCATCACACCAAAGAGCCGGTCACACTGAAGGTTGGCATCACTGGTCCCTCATACAATGAGACACAAACGGTGGAGCTGCCCAAGGCCGATGAGTACAAGCAGATTACGTTCAATTTGCCCACCCTAAAATCGGGCGACTATAACCTAACCGCTGAAGGTGTCTCGGGATTGGAGTTCAAGAATACCACAGCGCTAACCTGGGCCGAATTCAAGCCCTATGTGAAGCTGCAAACCGATAAGGGTAAATACAAGCCAGGTGATACGATCAATTATCGTGTCATCTTCCTGGATGAGAATCTAAAACCCGATAAGGCAGAGGATGATGTTGTGGTTTGGTTTGAGGACTCCAAGAGAAATCGCATCACGGAACTGAAGCACATCAAGACTCGCAGTGGTGTCTATACCGGTAAATTTGTGCTCTCCGAATTTGCCACGTTGGGATCCTGGAGCATTATCGCTCAGAATGGGGCGGCCTATTCGGATGAGCGTGTCTACTTCGAGGTGGAGAAATATGTGCTGCCCAAGTACTCCATCTCCATGGATGCCACGCAACATGTGTCTGTCCGAGATGGAGACATGCAGGTTGTAGTTAAAGCCAAGTGAGTGCATCATGATGAACTCGTCAATCACTCTTAACTAACATTATATTTTTGGTTTACTTCAGTTACACCTACGGCAAGCCTGTGAATGGCAAAGTGGTGCTCAATCTGCACACCGACCCTGCCACCATCTGGAACAATGTAAAGGGCAAGTCCGTTCAAACAGAGACACCTGGGCATGCTCTGATTAAAACCACTGATATGGTCAACGGCAAGGCCAAATTCGATCTGGATGTCAAGGAGTTTGCCAACTTTTTGCCCTACAAAACATCGTCCTGGTATGCCAGCATTTTGGCCACCGTTGAGGAGGAATTCACGGGAGTTCAGCTGAATGAAACGGGTGGAGTTCAACTCTATCCGTATCGTTATGAGATGACCTGCACGGATTACAGCCACTGCTACTCTTTCGTGGCCGATAAGGAGCATGAGGTCATCTTCAAGGTGGCGCTCGTTGATGGCACTTTGCTCAATGACACCAAGACGCCAGTAAAGGTAAGAAGCATTTACTCCATTCCTGTGGCATATAATATTGATTCACTTGATATACTCTCTTTCCACTCAGGCCAAATACACGGAGGGCATACGTCATGCCAACTATGGTGATGAATCGGAATTGCCAAAGATTGAAAGTAAAACTCTGGTTTTTGAGTCTCATTTGAACGAGTCCAGTTTGGCCGTGTTTAAGGTCAAATTGCCCGATTTGCCAGATATGGCCAACTATACGCGTTTCTACCAAATTGAGCTGGAGTTTGAGGACGAGCAGCGCGAACTCTTTACCACATATCCCTACAGGGAGCCAAAGAAGATCGAAGACCCGGAGCCCAAGGAGGAAATCAAAGAGTGGTTCAAGGTTGATGTGCAGCGACCCAAGGATAAGTGGAGGTAATATTAGTACTTTCAATTTTCTACCACATAATATTCAACATATTTGTATTCTCTATAGTCTCAAGATCGGAGAGGAGTACCAGGTGACCATCAACTCCAGTCGTCCGCTCAGCTACTTTGTGTACAACATCATTGGACGCGGCAATGTGCAGCAGACGGAACGTGTGGTGCTGGCGGAGCCCAAGAAGGAGTACAACATCACATTGAAACCATCGTTCATTACCTCCCCCTATGGACGCCTCTATGTGTACTATGTGGATGATACCGGCGAGTTCCGCTATGCGGAGGACACTTTCCATGTTGATGTTGAGCTACAGAATGAGATTAGCATCAAGGCACCCACTGAGGTCAAGCCTGGCGACGATGTTGAGCTAGAGATTACAACTGCGCCCAAATCATTCGTGGGCCTTCTGGCTGTGGATCAGAGTGTGCTGCTGCTGGGCAGCAACAACGACCTCGATAAGAATAGCTTTGGATGGCGTCTGGGCCGATACGATACACACACACCCTGGCAGGGTGGCTACTCCTACTACCCAGGCGAACGAAGCGGCGTGGTGACCATGACCAATGCCAACTTCTTCTACAATCGCACGGCTCCAGCATATTATCCACGTAAGCTGAAAAAGAGTAAGAACAGGGCGAGGGTTAGCCACAAGACTGAGCTACGCATATGCTTAGGGATTCAATCCGCTTTTGCTACCCAAATCAGCAACACACACATTCCATTTGGTATAGGTTAGGTAGTGTGAGCCGGTTGGGATCACGTTCCACACATAGATCTGTTGGTCCCTACTACTAAGGCCTTTAGCGGTTTCCTAGATACCTCCCTGAGTTAGGTTAAGATTGGGTTCTCTAGGTACCTCAAGCTGTATATCATAAGTGGCAGGAATGCAGACAGAATATATTCCAGTGGTGTTAGACACTTGACTGATGAACCTATTCATTAGGCATAGATTTCCATCATGCAGTCTCCTGTTAGTATACCTATCGCCAATCTACACTCCTTGTTCGGAAGTGATTGTAGGTATTTGGCTATGCGATGGGGCTGATCTCTTTCCGCTGATCTCAATCCTTGCCAGCACCGCTTTTGCTGCTATCCAACTTGATCTGTTCCACTCTACATAAAAATCATTTACATTTACTTACAGAGGCCTTCTCTGGCTCCGCTATGCGTAAAACCGGATTGGTTCAGAATGATATGGTCGTAACCAGTGCAGCTCCAGAGGGTGCTCTCTTTTCTCTGGGTGCTTCGGGCGGCATGGGCGGCGCAGCTCCTGCTGCTGCACCCGTTGTGCGTAAGAACTTTGTGGAGACCTGGCTGTTCGAGGATATTGAGGATACGACAAATGACATTTTCAAGTGGGCGAGAAAGATCCCGGATACGATTACCAGTTGGGTACTTAATGCCTTTGCCCTGCACCCGGAGAAGGGTCTGGCTGTGCTGGACGAAAAGCTGAGTATCAAGACATTCCAACCATTCTTTGTGTCCATCCGACTGCCGTACTCTGTGAAACGCGGCGAGGTGATCAATGTGCCTGCCCTGGTCTTCAACTATCTGCCCAAGCAGCTGGATGTGGAGGTCTCGCTGAATAACGAGGATAACGAGTATGATTTCGTTGATGCCTCCAATGAGGTCATTGGCGATCTCAAGCGTAGCCAGATGATTCGTGTGGGTGCCAATGCAGCAGCAGGTGCCAACTTCCTCATTCGTCCCAAGATCATTGGCAGCATTTTGCTCAAATTTACGGCCATATCTCCAGTTGCCGGAGATGCTGTCCACAGGTCGCTCAAGGTGGTGCCCGAGGGTGTGACCCAGTACAGGAATCGTGCATTCTTTGTCAATCTGAAGGATGTGCCCGAGCACAAGGATACCTTTGAGCTGGAATTACCCGAGGATATTGTGCCAGATTCGCAGCATGTGGAATTCGGTTTGGTTGGTGATCTATTGGGTCCGGTTATCAAAAATTTGGAACGTCTGTTGTATCTGCCCAGTGGTTGTGGCGAGCAGACCATGTCCAAGCTGGTGCCCAACTATCTGGTCTATGACTACCTGAAGAGCCTCAACAAGCTAACGCCAGAGGTGGATCATCGCATCAAGCGCAATCTGGAGTCGGGCTATCAGCATATGTTCCATTATCGCCATGACGATGGTAGCTATAGTTCTTTCGGACCCGGCAAGTGGCGTGAGGAGGATCCCGAACGTAACGGTTCCACTTGGCTGACGGCCTATGTGCTGCGCTCCTTTGCCCAGATCAAGGACATCATCAAGGTGAATGAGCAACAGTTGGAGGAGGGCTACACGTTCCTGCTCAGTCGCCAGGCAGAAAATGGCAGCTTCACCGAATCCGGCGAATATTTCTATAGCTCCACAGGTTCCTCCCTGACGCTGACGGCCAATGCTTTGCTCGCTCTGTTGGAGCAGGAGAAGCCCAACCAGCCTGCCATCGATAAGGCTGTAGCATATCTGAGTGCCCATTCGAATGATAAGGATAACGAGGAGCTGCTGCCCAGAGCCATTGCCACCTATGCCCTGCAAAAGGCCAAATCGTCGGATGCCCCCAAGCATGTGGCTGCCCTGAAGGCCCTGGCCAAGACTGAAGAAGATCGCACCTGGTGGTCAGATGATGTTGATAAGCTGCGTTCCAATAAGTGCGGACGCTGGTGGTGTTGGATCTGGAGTCATGACATTGAGATTACCTCCTATGCTCTCCTCTCACTGCTCGAATCTGGAGTGGAAACTCCCGAGTCAGTGCTCAATTCCGTGCGTTGGCTGGTCGCTCAACGCAACGCCTTCGGAGGATTTTCATCTTCTCAGGATACTGTTGCCGGTCTGCAGGCTCTGATTGCCTTTGCCAAGAAGTCCGGCTACCAGGCAGCCAAATGGGATGTCACCATCTCCAATCAAGGACAACGCGAGAAAACCGAGAAGATGACCGTCAACGAAGACAATGATCTATTGCTGCAGTCCGTCGAATTCCCACAGGGCACCAAGTCGCTAACCTACGAGGCTAAGGGCACTGGAGCAGCTCTTGTGCAGATCAGCTATCAGTACAATATCATAGAGAAGGACCCCAAGCCCAGTTTTACTATTGAGACCATTATCAATAAGGAATCGCCGCCATCCAAACTGGAACTGACCGTCTGTGTGGAGTATGTGGAAGATGGCAAAGCCAAGGCATCCAATATGGCCATACTGGAGGTCTCCCTGCCATCCGGCTACACCGCCGACGAGGAGAGTTTTAAGGATATTCAAGAAATCGAACGCGTTAGGGTAAGTCTGAAATAAACTCATTCCATTTATAGATCACTAATGGCTAACTAATCTACTAATTACAGCTGGTGGAAACCAAAAACGATGAAACCGTGGTTGTCATCTACTTTGAGAGCCTGGCCAAGAATGAGAAGAAATGCCTGCCCATCGAGGCCTACAAGACCCATGCGGTGGCCAATCTGAAGCCCGCTCCCGTTGTCCTCTATGACTACTACGATACGAACAAGAAGGCCACGGATTACTATCAGATCGAGTCCAAGCTCTGCAACATCTGCGAGGGCGATGACTGCAAGGCCAAATGTTAAACAGGCCACAAAGTAATAAATAGGAATACTCGAACATTTTGTAACATAAAGCATAAAAATTAAATAAAATATTGTGATTATAATGTACAAATTTGCGTGTTCAATTATAAATTGGAAACTGAGGAAATGGAACATCAAATATTTATGAGAAAATAAAAAAGTAGGGAAAGCTACAGTCGGACGCAACCGACAGTAGGAAACCCTGTACTTTGGTTTGCCCTGGGCGTCGATAACAGCAGCAGCATATATGAACATACACACATACACATGCACTTATACATACACAGATTAAGTACACACAAACACTTATACACACAAATATACGCGCAAATACAAACAATAGCCAATACTCATACAGACATTCATACTAGAGATGGGCGCGTGTCTAATTTTTTCAACACGAACACGCACGAACACGAAAAAATTTATTTTGTGTAACACGAACACGCACGGTCGATTTTAGTCCAACACGAGCACGCACGAAACACGCACGATCAACACGAAAATTTTTTGTTGCCCTGTTGCATGCGCCGGTTCCAGTTCTCGGGGTGTATGCAAGCACACCTTTGCACTTTTTACAGCACACAAAATTAAGGGTTTTACTACCGCATGAAATTAAATAAACAAATTTCTGCCGAATAAGGCTTTTGCCATTCACATTCTCAATTAATGTGAATTTGTCCTCATTTTTCCGAATCGCCTCTTGAATTTTCACTCGGATTTGCATTTTTTTGGCGTCACTTCACAGTTAAAAAAAAAAATAGGATCGTATGTGTTGTATACAGTATTTCCAATTCCTGCTGAAGAAATACACTAAAAAATACTGCAGTCAGGGAATGTTGCAATAAGGCAAAAAAAAAAATAAGACAAATTTTCTGCTTCGTGTTGGCGTGTTGAGTCGTGTTTTCGTGTGGGAGTGCCCAACACGGACACACACGAACACGCGAAAATTGATTGCGTGCAACACGAACACGCGTGTTGGGTCGTGTTCACGATGTGACACGAGAATTAACACGACACGCGCTCATCTCTAATTCATACTCACAATCAAAAATCACGCATACGCCCTAGTGGCCGCGTACACTGTGGCTTCCCCCTCCCCCTGCCAAATGCCAGCACAGAAAATTGTTTGCTAATATCTCCGGTGTTTATTATCCGATTGGGCTGCAAATCGCACCAAACATTCAAAGCCTCTAAAGCTTTATTCATGCAAAAAAGGACACAGTGACTCTAAAACTGTACATGCTGGGAATATTTTTGCGAATTTGAGGGGGAGGGTAATGACTTCGAATATGTCAGGTTCCATCTGCATAAAACAAACGTAAGGCATAGCTTACAAAAAGGCGATCTAGATTTCTCAGAAACTTATCTCTCCAAATCTTTTTGAAATGTTTAAAGTCATAACGCGTAAATGCCACTTATGAATAGAATGCCGAATCAGGTTTCATTGACCGGAACAACCCGATGAGTGCCAACTGCTTAGTAGCAAAATATATAAACTCATACATTCTTATCTAAATGCATACATTTGTGTCATTTGCTATGCCGGCTCTATAAATTATCATAGTACGTGCGATTTTTCACTTTGATAAGGTACCAAAAGTTAAAAATAAATCGAAAAAAATCTATACGTATGTAGCAAACTTATAGTATTAAACTAATTCAAACAAATTGTATCAAGTGTTACACAAAGTATGAGTTGCCAATTGACACGAATGACACTGCTACTTTTCGATCGAGTTATCATGATTATTATACACATGATTATCTCAAGCATTGCAACTTATGATTGGCGGCATGTGGTAAAATATTGACAAAATGGAGAAATTTAGTAGTATGACTAAGTGCAAAATCGTTTGCTAACGTTTGCGATAAGCATACATAAATGAATAATGTTAGAAATGCGAACGTGCTGCTGCTCAATTACATATTTTGATCCTTTAACTAGGTGTGTATTATAGCGCTAAGTACACACTTGCTGATAAGACGTACAGTAAATGCTCCATTGAGTGGAAACGCTTAAATGCTTGCCAATATATCGAAATATCATTATCATTATTTGTATAACTTTAACGATGATTGTAACATTCATGTATATCGATAATACTATTTGATCGATAATACTATTTCATCAGGTACGCTACAATAAAAAGATTGTAATCCAGCGTATTACAATGAAACTTTTTCGAAACTGTTCATATTCTGGTGTTTTTTAAAGGTATATCTAAAGTCGATAAGCAAATAATCGAAATACATATTTCAAAGTTATCGATATATTGATGCAACATTGTGATAAACTGAGACCATTACCATTACTTGAAATTTCAATTTTTTCGATATATCGATATTTTCTTTTTATGACTAGTGATTTCAATAAAATTTTCCATTTTTAAATGTATATTTAAAATAATTTAACCTCCTTACTCTGCAATAACTGTTCACCCAACCTCTCATTAAACGCAGTGTTCAATATTTCGAGCAAACACTGTGGGTAAAATCATATGTACATATGTATAATTATATAGGTAATTGTAGTCAATAGTAAATAATGTAGCCCTATGCATATAAAGACCACTCCAATTAGTTGTCTGTTCCCCACAAGTGAAGGCAGTTGACAGGCGCATAGTACACTGTAAAACTAAATAGCACCAAAGGATCTTCAAATAAATACGCGAATATTTAAATATCCTAAAAACTAAAGGACATATCAAATACAATTAAATTCGAAATTTACAACATGACTGCTGAGAAAAATGCGAACTCAACGAGCATCCTGCAGCACATCGAAGCCGGTTTGAATGTCCTGAATCAATTGTGTATTGGCTTCATAACATTCTGGATAAGTTGGAATTGCCTGCGTACCGGACTGCAGGGTATTCGCTTGCATGCATGGCTGGTATCCTTTGGATTTGCTTTTCTAATGGCTGAGGGAATGATGAGTTTTTACAATGGCAATTGGCTAACTTTGGGATACACACGAAAGCAAAAAACCGCCATACATGTGGTGCTGCAGATACTGGGCGGAGGCATGGGCGTGGCTGGCTGTCTTGTTCAACTGATACGGGATGATTGGCAAATTAGTGTAACAGTGCACTCCAGACTGGGATTTGCCGCTTTCGTACTGTGTCTAATTGCACTTTTGAGCGGAATAATCGCTCTGATATCACGAAGCTTATCCAGGTGTGTGTCACCATTGGCTAACAAGACGTTTCACGTTGTGCTCAGCCTGGGCACATTTGTTACAGCTATGCTGGCGCAGTTCTATGGCTACACACAAACTCGTATTTTCAAAAGCCAAGGACAGGATTTTGTTATATTAATGCAAGTTGTTACCCTACTTGCAATGGTGTTAACTTGCATTGCACCACTGAAATCGTTGTATCAGAAAATAGTGAGCTTTTCCAGCTGAAGTTCACATTATGTGATAATTATTAATATTAGCGTGTACTCGTATTAACATTTACGACTAGTCAGTTAAATAAAACCATAAGATAGATTATTGAAATATGTTGACTTTTAAATTTCTCGCTTTAATCCAAGTGTTGGTTAACGCGAGCCGCACATCGATGTGCGCTGTTATTCAATGTTATCGATAACGTTGTTAACGCTGTTAACGTTGGCGGGCATTCGTGTTTCCAGTTGGTTTTCTTTGTAGACTGAGTTAACACTTGGTTAACACTCACATCAAAACTGTTTTTATTTAGTTTATATTAATATAAATGGTTCGGAGAGCTTTTTCCTTATTTTTGTAATTTTTATATTTTCAAGCTGCATTCGTGGTTCGAAATGCACTGTTTATGATATCGAGCTGCACAACGATTAACCATATCGATATATTCTTATTGGAAATTCAATGCAAGTTCACGACGTCCGCTGCTTGCGGTTTTGGTTGGTTGCCCATGTGTGGTTGGTTGGCTGGATGCATTTGTTTTGTATTTCAACCGCTTCCCCAGAGAAAATTGATATGGAATGCAGTGTTGCCAACAGCTGCGCGCAAAAAACTGACAGATTGTTCCCAAAAAAATGACAGAAAACTGCTAAAATTTTCCAAAATGTGATAGAAAACATGACAAAAATGTTTTCGTTCATTTTATGAAGATAATTTATTACTCATTACAATCTAAGTCTTTAATAATATTGTCAATAAATTTTTCATTTTCATTCGATATTTTCTGAATCATAAGATTCGTTTGATTTAATAAATTTTAGATACTTTTCCGGTATCTGATAATTATGGCAACAGGCATCTTGCCGTTGTAGAAAATCAAAATCAGTTGACGGAATGACCTGTTTTGCGCAATGATTTGATTTTGATTTGCTTCTGATTTTTAGAACATCTGGCAGCCTTGCCAAACAGTGGCTCCGTCCACTTCAAGATTCAGTAATTCAGTAATTTTTTATAAAATTGCAGAATGCTTACAAAGTATTCCATTTTCAAATTGCTGAAATAAACACCAAGTGTTGCCACTAGTTTTCTACGTAGTAAACGGTCATACAAGGGTGAACGGTCTCACAGCAAGATAATTAAAATTAAAATCAACTTTGGAGCTGATTATGCTAAAACTTTTAGTGTGACCGTCATTTCCGTACTTTATGTGCACACACACAAAATTTTGTATGGAGCAGCTGCGAACAGCTAATGGTCATAATCAAATCAAATCAAAAGCAGTTTCAGGAATCCCACAACTAAATTTGATGACCAATTTGAAGCATACTTTAACCATTTGAACCAGTTCAAAAAACTGATAAAAAAAATGAGAGGATTAACAAAAACCTGACAGATTTCCTGATAGCTGCTGTTTTCAATTTTTTCCTGCTGAAGCCGTTAAAAACCTGACAGATCTGTCAGGAAAACTGCTAAAACGGCAACACTGATGGAATGCCATAAAAACAAATAACATTCTGGCTTGTGGCTTGTGGTCGACTAACATAGTATACCATATTATCTGCAAAAACTAATAATGATTACGACGCTCAAGCCAGTCAATGAGTACTTTCGGTCGCGCTTAGACCATAAAACTTTCGTGATATGCCTAGTCTGGACCAAGTTATAGTAAATACTACCTAGTTATCGCCATTATTAAATTATCAGTCGCAAATTGTTATTGCTGTACCTAATACATTTAACACGAAAAGAACATTATTGTTCCCAACTGATAAGAGCCACTACAAACTTGAAAACGACGAGTAAATTCCGTTGATTTTTTTCGGGCCAGAATGGCTGAGCATCACGACACGGGTCATCAGTAGCAAACAGCCGGTCGTCGACTACGGCAGCACAATCAGTTCCAGTTCAAATCCGAGTAGTCAACGTGCTCAGCGATCGCCTTCATTTGTATTACTACACGAATCACCCAGTCGTTATTCGAGAATGTCACACAATAAATTGCATGGGGAATCCCATTGGCTGGAGCGGCTGGAATTCACCCTGAACGTATTAAATCAAATGTGCATCGGTTTTATTACTATCTATATGTCATATTTCACACTACGAAAAGGTCTTGCCGGCACTGGATTGCATGCCTGGCTTGTAACGATTGGAGTAAGTTTTACAGCAAAACAATAAACGTCATATTTAACTCAAAATGTCAGTCGAGATACAAAAATGTTTAAAATAATCGAATCTAGCTATCGGCTCGACTTCAATTGTCATATCGATAAGTGTTCTCTCAACCTAAAGTCTCTTCTCTTGGTTTGTTATCGATAACTATGTTATTTGTATACCCAAACTCCAGTTAAAAAATGCCGAAAAATAAGACTTTTTACAGAGATCTTGCGACATTCCGTTTAAATATCAAAGATGGCGGAAAAATGACCGTCGTGGAAACAGAGAAAAAGAGCTAGAACTACATACACGATCTTTGTTCACATCTTACAGTTTTCCTGTTTTATGGCTGAGGGCGTTATGGCTCATTATGGCAACAATGTGCTGACCAATTATTACAAGCGCCATACAAAAACAACCATCCACTGGATGCTACTGACACTGGGTGGTGGCTGTGGTGCTGCTGGGGCACTGATCAAGATGATCCAGAAAGGCTTCTTGCTGAAGTCCACACATGGCCGTCTGGGTGAGTCACAGCAAGAGCAGAGTTTTAAATTTAGCCGAGTATCTGGATGAATTATAATAAATCTGGTTTTTTTTTTTGCAGGCCTAACTGCCTTTATTCTCTGCCTGTTGTCGATGAGTTCGGGATTGGCGGCACTTTGCTCGCCGCGTGTTAAATGGCTGATAACACCGTTACTCAATAAGGCAGTCCATAATTTCTTAGGCTTTTCGTGCTTCGTTATAGCATTGACGACACAGTATTACGGGTATGAGACAGGATATTTCCGCCATTACACAGAGACGGATCTTCAAATCTTGATGAAGTGTGTGACACTCGTATCGCTAGTGCTGAGCAGCATAGGTCCTATCAAGGCATTAATTCATAAATATAAGTCTATTTCACGGCAGTTTTAAGCTCTGCTCTTAAGAAGCTTATATAATATAGAGAATACTATGGAACATACTCACTGTACCAAGATAATTAGACGCCACACTTCTTGACCCCTGAATATATTTAAACAATTTAGCGATTGTCTTATCGCTTATTTACTATTTTAACTGAAAATCCCAACAATTGTAGTCAGCCAGACCATGGGTATTTCCCTCATAAAATGACATTCGTCTGCTGAAGAATTTTTTATTATGAAAGCTAAGATAAGCTTATTTTGATTGAACCTTGCGCCGGACCCACACGCGTAAACTGCTAGTTAATACACCTCAGAGTTAATGTGACAACTAAAGATATGGGTCAATATATGATCAACAATAAAAAATTCATCAAACAATTTGAAACTAAGCACAGTCATAGTCATCCGATTAGATCATAAGTACATATTTGATTATATTGACCAATTACTTTAGGAAAATGAAACTTACTATAAATAAGGCATTGTCAATCAAGATAGTAGATTATCAAATGTTTTGCACAATGTAAAACTCAGAACCAAATCCAAAAATTTTAATAAACAATTTTGCCTTGAATAAATTTAATCATTTTCATATTGTCAAATTCAACAATATTGCACATTTTTGTTTTTTTTTTTAACCAAAGAATGTTAAATAATAATGCGGAAAGTAAAAATAAATCAGATTAAATATAGAATTTATATAAAGTCATATACACACTCAGCTTTTACCTAAAGATCTGACATTTCCTTTGGCTTAAAAAAGGCTGTCATAGTTTCTTCTACTGTTTCAAACATACATATAAAGTGAACAACAATTGAAAATAATAATATATCCATAAGAGGTTTCCCCCATTAAAATCTCCTCTCAAGCCTAAGATTATTAACACATTCAACTTACTCTATCTATTTATGTACTTTCATTTTGTTCAACTTATTGTAAGTGATATTAGTTAATTAAATTTCTTACATTATCTAATACCACTGACGAATTTAAATGATTCAGTAGTTTTTCGAAAACTGCTATATTATTCGCCGTAAAATTGTGCCCTAAAAGTATGCAATACTTTGCAAACAGGAAATAGGTCCAACCAAAAACTGCAGCATACTTTTCAGCGTGTGAATAAAATATTGCTGGCTACTCTAACTGATAACATTTAGGAGCTAGAATTTTGATAAAATTAGCAGTAGCATTTATTTATTTACTATAAAAACTAGCATTATTTTTATTGGTAATAATTTTAATAAAATAGCCAAGCATTTTCTCGCTGTCGAGCCTGCCAGACTGTACTGCGCGTTAGTCAGCGAATCATTTTAATGCAAGCCTAAAAGTAGGCAACATTAATTTAACAAACATAGGCACATCTTTGTAAATTTTTGTATGTATTATTATTACTATTAATTATAGTTACACACTAGCAAATAAAACACATTACGATTTGGATATGCTTTTTTTACATAAATAGTATGCAAGTGCAGTGTATTTTCTTTTTAAAAAATCTTGTAATACATTCCGTAAATATATGTAGATCTAGTGCGATAAATAATACTTGGCGTGATTTATTCGTTACTTTTGTGTATTCGTTGTGAGTACGTATATCGTATATCGTCGTTTCATCGGTTAAAGTGTAAAATAAATATAAATACCTTAGGGCATATACGAAAAAAAAACAATAATATTCGCTTCATAAAAAGAGTGTGTGAACTGAGATTGAAATTGGAATTGTATACATTTTAAACATAATTCGAGTTGTTACAGACTATATAGCAAAACTGTATACCGAGAGAGCGGACACACTTAACATTTAAATTAGGACGATAGGACATAAATAGAGAGATAGACTATGAGACTATTTAAAACTACGACTAAAGCACATGGAAAATTCGTCGAGCATGCATCGATGACGCGGGGCAAGTGGTTAATGAATGTGAGAAGACATTCACACATCATTCGATTATACAGATATTAATTAATCTCAATTTATAGCTTTGTGCTGCGTCTAACGGCAAAGGACCTGAGCGCATGCTCCAGCCGCATATGATAGGGCAATTTGTGTTCCGCCACCAAAGGCTGATCTCCGCCAGCGCAACACTGAGAGTGACAACAATCACAGTCATCGCAGCAGTCCTTATCCCACCACTCAGTTTCATCGTACTCCTCCTGGTCATGTTCCAACTCGTAGGCCTTCTTGACGGCGCGCTGCTGCTCGAAGCGCAAATAGAAGGCGAGGCAAACGAAGAGCATAAAGACCAGAGCGCACATGGCACCACTGGCGATGCTAGCCTTCTCTAGCATGGGTCGTGGTCGCTTCGGCAGATAGGAGCCATCGATTTCCTTGTACTCGCACCGTTGTCCCATAAATCCAATTGCACACTCGCAGCTGTAGACGGGCAGCTCGGCAATCTTGACGGCGAAGCAATGGGCATCGTTCAAGCAGTACCAGGCATCAAAGTTCTCGGGGCATTTGTATGTAGGGAATGTAATATTCGGTCTAGGTGTTGTGCTAGTTGTCGTTGTGCGCATTGTGGTGGCGGTGGCTGGCGCCTGTGTGGGCGGCAGTGCTGTGCCAGACATGGACGATGAGATCGATGGACGTGGCTTAGGCACTGTGCGGCTTGAGCAGGCCTCGATGAGCACCGGGCAGCCCAGTAGGCTCACCAGCAACAGCAGCACCATTACACCCATTCTGTATCTATCAAAGACTCTTCCTGCTGTAGTTGTAGTTGTAGATATTGTGGTTGTGCTTGTGGAATGCATTGGTTTTGATTTGGATTCTCTATTTTTGGTTGGTTTTACTTAATATTATTACAGTTAGTATTATCACAAATAACAAATGAATAAAATACGAGTATAAAAATTGTTCAGCACAGCGAGTAGTGAAGGCGTCGTCAAAGGCTCTTTGGAATTATATGTAGTCTATGTGTAAATGTAACTGTATCTGTATCTGTATCTGTATCTGTATCTGTGGTGTGTGGAACTTATGTGGAACGCAAAGTCGATCGAGTGAAACGGCGTATCTGTGGAAAAGATATCAAGTTGCATTAGTATGTGGCATAGCAGAAACTATGTAAAATTAAATCTTAATTAAATGTATACATAGATTTTTTATTTATATAAATTTGCATTATGATGACGTGATTTAATTTAGAATTTCAGTTCTTTAATTTATTTAGATTTTTTAATTTTGTTAAATTGAGTTTTTATACACATTTTTGTAACACCAATTTTCACTTGCTTTTTTGTTATTCATTTGTTGTATTCCGTTGATTATCCTAGCTCATCAAAGCTGGCTGTGATATGCGTCGGGTATCCATATCACAACCACTTGATGAGGCTTAGATAAGCAACATCAAAATATACATTTGATGTTTCTGTGATGATTATTCGATTCATAGATACTCGCTGATTGTTGTGGGTGGGGGGTGGGGGAAGGGTGATGTTCGGTTGATTGATCGATTGATGTACGTTACATTACGCTAAGCTCATCAAAGCTGGCTGTGATATGCGTGCAAAGCCTTGTAGATGCATTTCACAACCACTTTGTGAGCGCAGCATGAATGTGTGCCAATCAAATGCAGGGATATAGATAAGAGATAAGAGAGATCAAGATAAACTGAAGGGGGTGGCATCTAGAGTGCGGCAGATGAGGGATAATTTCTTATTGATGTAATGAACATGCTTTGCTTTATGGACAGTTAATTGCAATTTGAAATCAATTCCTCAATTTCTGAATTTTGTGCTGAGCATCGTGTCGCTCCTCAAAGCTGGCTGTGATATGAATAGGCATAAAAAGGCAAACATTTCACAACCACTTTGAAGAATGACACAATTCTCTTAATAATATATACACTCACTCATACACACGCGAGCTTTTATTCCCCTCCCCCTCCTCCCCACATTTCACCCCAATCAACACACTCTCTCTCTCTCTCTCTGCTCAGCGAATCTGTCGCTTCTCACGGCCACTGAACGCGGCGTTCTTTTCCTTTTAATAGTTGTGTTTTTTTCGCTTTGTCGCCGCATAACAAATAAATAATAAATAAATAAAATATATGCATATAAAAAGAAAACAGAATAGCGTAAGCAGTGCGACCACATGTCCATGTTAATTATGTTACTGATAATCATGATGATGATGACGATGATGATGATGGTGGTGATGATGATGATGATGGTGGCTGATGAGCGCAAAGTCTCTGCTGATAACAATATACAAAAATCTCAATGGACGCCAGAGACTCGTAATTTGTGCAAAATGAATTAAAAGCAATACTTTGACATTCACTTTAGCTGATAATACATACATATATTACGCACAGACGACACACAAACACACATACAGTTATGTACTATATACAGTGTACTTTAGCTCAATTTTAATTCATTATTTATATTTTCAAGCGCCAACAAATCTCCACTGTAACAAATTGATAATAGCAGATCACACGAATTAACACACACACACACACACATGTACATATCCACACACACATAAATAATCAAATCCTCACTTGGCGCTCATTGCAATCAACGCAGAAGCATAAAACAAACGATGACACCAAACGCCGCCAATTTGTCGCCAATTTATTGATAACGACAAAAAAGTTAATTTAATGAATAACAAAAATACAATACATGCAACAGAAATGTATTGTTGATGCTAACTAAAATTTCCGTTATACAAATGCAATTTTTTAATAGGCCGCTGCCAAAGAGAGGAAGTCGCAGCTAAAGTTGAATAACCATTTGAACTTGCGCCAAGCATAGGTCAAGATCAGTGCTCAGAACATTGCCTGTACTTTAAAAAAGTATAAAAGGGTCTATTAGGATTGTGTATGCGACATTTGTATGAAACATGCCGTAATATGTCGAAAAGTCGTTCTCTTAATTATTTAATATTTCCTTTTTCTTTTATTTCCTTTATTTAATATATCCGTTGCGTCCGACTGTAGCCTTACGGGACTTTTTTCTATTTATTATTTTTTTGGACTATCAGTACTATCATGGACAGGGAGGGAATTTAAAGATCGCCAAATGCACCAGGTGGCAACGCTGGCATCAAGAAGGTTTACATACAAGACAACACCACGTAAATAACAACAAAAATATATACACATATATATGCGCATACATACAAACAAGACAATTGGAGAGCTTGAAGAAGCACAACAATAACAACACCCGCTAATATTGCTGATGCGCCGCTCTGCGACGACGCTGGCAACTTCTGCTTCTGCTCGGGTCGTTGCCGTTTAACTGCCACTGCACCGCTCTTTCTTAATTTGCTGCCTCTCTCCCTCTCTCTCTTGTTGTCTGTTTTTATGCTGCTGCTGCTGCTGCTGTATGTTGTTGCTATAATTTTCATGCTGCCTTGTACTCTTTCATTCTTGGGCGTCGCTGCTCGGTACGAGTTCGTTGCTCGTTGTGTAGCAGTATGTATGTATGTATGTATGCGTGCGTGCGAGTGTGAGTGCATGTTTAGAAAACTATAAGAAAAGCAGAGTGTGTGAAAACTATGGTTTTCAAGCTCTGGCACAATGAGACATCAACAGTAGACACACACTTAACACACAACCGCATCCCTTTACACACACAATCGCATTCGGCTTTTGTTGTTGCTGTCGTTTCAAAAATTTTACCGGTTTTTTTTGCGTAAAAACAAAACGCAAAAAACAAGTCCTACTAGTTTTTGTTGTTGGATGGTCGGTCGCAAGTCTCCATTTAGTGGAGACAACAACCATTTTTCGAGGTGTGTTGGATATAGCCAGAGCATGCATATGTGTGTGTGTGTGCGTGCGTGAGAGTTCAAGTGCATGCGCTTGTGTGTGTGTTTATGTCTACACTGTCGGCGCAGGGAGAGTACACCACCAATTCTTTTTTCTTCTTTTTCGTTTTAGCCACCCGTTTGTCTGTGTGTGCATGTATGTGTATGTGCGCGCGGGAATGTTGTCAAGAATTCTAAGAATTTTAGCCAATCGAATAGGACGCGAGCAAAACTAAAAAAAAATTGGTTAAAATTATGACAAATGAATATGGCCACATTTTTTATATGCTCCTCATGAAATTAATACCGTTTATTGCATTAAAACTGACCCAAAAATAGCATAAGCAACGACAGATACACGCAACACACGAGAGACACGCCTAAACCGTTTCTTCTTCTTCTTTTTCCAAATCAACAAAATAAATGCCACACTATTTTATTTCTTTTATTATGCGAAAACCATTCCAGAGAGCATACAGTGGAGTTTTCATTGATTACCAACAATTTGGATTCTACGACAGAAATAACAAAAATCACTTGGCATGACGCCGACGCCGACGACGCCAATAGCAGCAGCAACTCAGAGAAAACACGACCGCATCGCAAACACTGTGAAAGACAACTGCGGGACTGCGGACTGCACAAAACGTAGCAAACGAAAGCAAAGAGCAGAGCAGAGCGTGGCCAGACTGCTTGAATAAGAGACGACGCAGGCAAAGCAGCAGCAGCAGCAGCAGCAGTAGTAGTAGTAGTAGAGACAGACGCCAACGCCGTTTTCATTTGCTCTTTCGATATGTCTGTCTGTCTGCCTCTCTCTGTGTGTGTGTGTGTGTATTAGTGTTGGCAAAAATGCTGCAAAATAACATAAATAACAGCAACAACAGCAACAACAACAACTCATCGCGTATGGCACGGCTTTGCGCTTGTTGTTTGTGTTTCTGTTTCTGTTTTGGTGTTGCCAGAAGGTTTCGCACGCTATAGTAGGATCAACATGTTGACAGACACCGCTGCACCCCGCCCTCCCGCTCCTCAAGTTTGTTGGAGCAAAAAGCACACAAACAAGAAGCGACGCAGCGCGGCGGTAACAAGCAGGTAGGCAAAAGAGCAGACAAAAACGGGACGAACAGGATGAGACTCAGACCCAGACCCAGACATGAACGACGACTTCTGATAGTGCAGATGTGGCTGTGGCTGCTACTCTGCTTCCATCTCGTTGTTTTGGTAAATTCGTGGAAATCTCTGCGATGCGATGCGCAGGCGTGCACGTAAACAACATTCCTCAAGGCAATGCAATGGCCATTCGGTCTCTTTTATCTTTTTTCTGGTTTTTATTTTTTAATACGAAAAGCGCGCCAAAGCCACCGAGTTGCCAGATCGCTACGATTCGTATTTTGAGAAATATGCACGAATTTTAAAAGCAATTATATTTGCTTAACAATGAAAATTGGTCAAGTTGTATTGCCATTGATCTAGTGCTGCAAAAACATCGCGGTTTGGGACTATCGATGTTTTCGATATTTTGACGTTTCGATTTTTTGACAAAAAACATCGATGTTTTGGAAGAAAACCATCGATATTATCTATGTTTAAAATACAGCTTTTTAGTTTTTTAATTTGTTAGGTTATTACTATTATTTTAAACAACTTTTTTTTAGTAAATAATAAAACAAAAATGCAATTTAATTCTCTCAAATCTATACAACAAAATTAAATATTTGCCTCCAGGGCTGAGTTTAAGTTGAGTTTTTGGATTAGTTGATACTGATGACTCGGAAGTGATTACTCAGAAAAACATCGATAGTCGAAAAAACATCGATATATCGAAATAATTTCAAAACATCGATACTATCGATAGTACTTCGATGTTTTTGCAGCACTACCATTGATCCCTTCAATAAGATTCCGACTACACCACTGGAGTTCATCGCCTACATTTCGTATGTCGAATTCAGCACTATCTACTACACGTTTCCGGCAACTCGTGCTACAATAGGAATGCTGTTAGAAGTGGGCCGACGACACCATTCCAAATAAGACATCGTTATTGACGTCATGAGAGCCAGGTTGAAGTGCAACCTGACGCAATGTTTTCTAGGTTAGCTACTTACTTACTTACTGATAAAAACAGCTTTCATTTTGTGTTGGAATTTAGTGCGACAGTCGGGAGCGATCGTATGTAAACAACATTTCTATATGTACATACATATGTATGTTTATAATGTCACAAATAGAGATACACTTTTAGTTATTATACAGTGGAAACTCTGTGGGATGAAGTTGGATGATAACTATATATATATATATATATATATGTATGTACAGTCGAACTTCCCTATAATGAATCTTGACGGGATGAATGATATAATGAATCACTTTATTATATAGAAACTTCATTATACAGAAATTATATTTTTTGAAATGAAACTAGAGCGAAAAAGTTGTGTGCTAGAAATCAATTCATAATATGGAGAGCGAGCTTCATCGTATAGAAGTTCACTATAGAGAAGCTCTACTGTATATGTTTCATATGTAGATGCAAGTAAACCAATAAGAGTATTTGAGAATGAACAGCTAATAGAGGTGTGGGGGGGAGGGGGGAGTTTTGACTGTATTTATAATAATAAAAGCATAGTTCTTTATTTTTTAAATTATTACATATAGACTTCTATAAACTTTTCAATTTGCTTGTTATAAGAACTGTTGCTGCCTTTGTACAAACTGCATATTCCTCACTTGCTGCGATGTGGCTGCACTTGTTGTGTGCTTAGGACATTGAACCAGAACCAAAGACAAATGAAAGAACGCACGCAACTAAAGCTCCGACTCCAACATAGTGGCAACATCAATTTACACCAACCACAAAAAATCAATAAACAATGTTGAGAACTGATTAAGTATGTACATATGTACATATATACATACATACATACATATATCCTCAAATTCAAGCACAGCGTCGTTCGTTTACCGATGACGATAAAAGGTCATACGAAAAAGAAGAAAAAAATGCTGCCAATTTGAGATTGGGGCTGGGTCGTCTAGTCTGGGTCGCGAGACGTTGTTCGACTAGACAGGCAATGCAAATTGTAACGGTAATCATTAGATGAACACACACACACACACAGACGCTCACTCACAATCACAATCACGAGAGACGCTCTCACACTCCCTCTTTCACTCTCGCATATTTGCATGCCGTTCTCTCCTCGGTGTAGAGTTCGACGGCCTTCTTACGTAAAAGACAGCAACAACACAACGCAGCGGCATTTTTACTTCTTTCTAATAAGCAAACGAAGAGGGGAGCAGGCAGAGTGCGAGTGCGAGAGCGTTGCCACATCGTCGAAAGCAGAAAACTCGTTTTCGTCTGTATAAACATATATACACACACACACACACACACAAACAAATGAATATGTCTGGCTGTGTCTTTGCAACTGTACAAGAACAACATGAACTACGGCAGGCAGAAATAATAATAAAAAGACAACAACCAAAACGGCGCAGACGCCAAACGAACGCTCCCCTCTCGTTGACGGAGCGCGTCCGTATCCCGTATGCCTCTCTCACGACTCTCTCTCAGTGTTTAGAGTGTGTGTGTGTGTGCGTGTAAACGATTTTTATTTTTCTGAATGTAAAGGAAGTGGCACGTACTGTACACAGCGCACCGCCGCTGCTACTACCGATGAGGGATCAGAATAGGGAGTGAGAGAAAAAAAAAAACACACACACACACATACCAGACTACATCGACCGACCGACGCTCTGCTCGACTGTATTGTGGCGGTGGTGGTGGCAAGCCAAGAAAAAGGCCTGAGAAGCATGGGGATGGGGCTAAATTAGCGGTGGGGACCACGTCGAGCATGTGCAGCATACGTACTATAAACAGGAAATTGAATTTACAAACACATACACACTTGTATATTTGTGTGCGTGTGTGTGTGTGTGTTGTTGATGAAGCGACAAGCGGACGTGCTGCTTAATTGACAAATGAGCACAAGAGAGCGGAGAGCGGCTTAGGCTAAGAGCGAGATCAGACAAAGTTGATTGAAATCAATAGTCGTCGTACAAGTGTACGTGTATGTACATATGTATGTCTGTATGTATGTATGTGTGACAGCGTGTGGAATGTGTGAAAAAACGCGGCCAATGACGGCAACGGCAATCAAACAACGCTCGCTGTCGTCGTCGTCTATACTATGTGGAATTCTGGAATGTCCAAGTATCTTCTCGTCGCGTGGAGACTTTTACGTTCCGTCGTCTTTGCACCTGACACGCGCAGGCAGAGGCAGAAGTAGAGTCACACCCTGCAGCCAAATACAACGCTAGCGGTGTCTTGACACTGGATCGACAACTTCCGTTGTCGTATCTGACCTCATGTAAAAGCATTAATAATTGTGCATACACACACATACATACATACATATGTATATGCATATACATCAATATGTACAAATACATGGAATTATATGTTGCACAATTAGATCAGTAAGCTGCTTACTCACATAAACATCGACGTAAGCGTGTGTATGTATGTATGTATATGTGCAAGTTGCATTGTAATTGCAGATGGCGGCCCAGCTACAACTACAACACTGCGTTTGTAGTTTTTACTCGGAAATGAGCAATGAATGAAATTTCGTTGTTTTCAGCTAATACAGTCACACACTTCTACAATACACACACACATGCAGTGTGCGCATACAATGTACATATTTGGAGCAAGAGAGAAAGTCTACAATATGTCGGACCAGTCGGCGCGTTGCCAACTGCGTGGAGAAATTGTTTACTTTTGCGTTTGCCGGCTAAAAACTCAAATGTGTAATTTAAAGACAATTGAATGAAACAACTTATGCACTTATGTGTACAATAAGTTGCTTATACATTGAATTCCTACTGCTGCGAACTAACCTACATTAATGTAAGACCAAATGTGGCTGCATATGCCAGGTAGTTGGCAACGCTACAAACTAGTTTCATTTACACGCTGCCTCAAACTCTCCGCATTGAGCGACACATGGCGGATGCAGTAGTGTGTGTAAGTAAATGAAGAGAAAAAAAACCAACAAATACATACAAATACACGGGCACGAATTTACTGCTGCTTGCGGTGCGCCTTTTTCAGGGGCCACACACATACACTTAAGTACACACACACACGAATATATATATCTATATTATGTATGTATATTAATACACAAGCGTATTTGCCTACTGCGTAAAAATGGCCGAAATAGTTTTCCTTGAGGCTTAATTGACGGAAAATGAAGTTTTTTCATTTAGCAATTCTTGTTGGCTTGAAGTTTTTCCAAACCCACACAATTCACTTACATTCGGTTTTGTATATCCATTCAACCTTACGCCGCTTTCAATGTACTTAATTACATACTTTGAACACACGCGCACATTCCTTTTTGGAAATAAATTGTTTAGTATTCAAGTTTTTCGTAATTTAAAACAATTAAAAAGGCACTGTATTTCATACTTTTTGTTTTTTTTTTAGTTCAGCCGTGCAAACAGTTTGTTCAATCGGAAATTAAAACATCGATTTTGCACAGATATCAGCCTTACAAACATATCGATAGTTGTTGGTAGAAATGCAGCCCTACTCTTTAATGTTATAAATTTAAAATTTGTGTTCTTAAGCTTGTAGGGAAAAACTACATATACATGTCAAATAAATACAAATAGATAAGAATTATAAATGAGATTCATTTACACAAGACCTCAGCTCGCCGGGTTGCAATCGAGCCACTTAAAATTTTACTTTCTTATTCTGTTAATTAATATGTGCGCCAATGTTAAAAATTTAAGTGAATATTTTTTTTGTAGAATTATGTAAATTACTGTTTTTTTATATCCATATTGTATTGTTTAAATATTACTTATAACATATGTATTGGCGATTTTTCTGCAATTGATGATTTTTCGACAACAATCGCATCGCTGTGCAGCAACTCTTTCTGTTAACATAACATTTTCCAGTGTTGCCAGAAGCAAAAGTGAATTTCAGTTTTAAAATCGAACATTTATCGACGCTGCAAACGTCTCCCGCATTTTTCATTTCAAACAAGCGCAAAAGATTTCTACTATATTTAACTAAACTGTGTGAAATAATAATGGGCTCGAAAGCAACAAAGATGGAAGGCACTTATTTGCCCGACACGCCAACATTAAACAAATTGCGAATTGCCCAGAATCCGGATATGAAGATGTTTTCAACCCCATGCAGAGAAAACAACATGGAATTGCTTGATCCTCGCTCTCCAAATGGCTGCCGTACACCAATTAATGTGAGTAACGAAATGCATTTTCTGTAGATATAATTTTATAAATTATTCTTCAGTTTGTGATCTCAAAAGCGCAGCAGTTGCCCCAGGCAGAGCAAATACCTGCGGCGGCAGTCACTGAAAATCCTTTTGCGCAGTTTAGGAAGCGTCTGCTAAAAGGATTTTCCTTGAATGATCCACGATCTCCACAGCTGAATCGCACACCTTTGATGCTCGACGAAGCCATTGATCGTACGCTAAACATGGATGACACCTTTTCTGATCTTTTCGTGGAGACACGAGCTCCAGTCACTTTTGTTGCATCAACAGATGAAGCTGCTGTGCCACAGGCAGATGTGTTCAGCAACTCTGTGGAGATTGTATCGCTACCGTACGATGAAGAAGAAACCATGCCCTGTGACATGATGCTACAAAATACAACACCACCAGCACCACAATTATTAGCCACAGCACCACAACTAGCCTACGATCCACGCTCTCCCAGCTTTGGAATGGATCGTACTCCCATAATATTCTGTGATGATGATGATTCCGAAACACGAGAGACTCAAATGCTAGAACAGGTACTCGAAACTTTGACACTGAATCTAAGTAATGAAAGTGGGAGCATGGCTTCGTTTGCAAACACTTCCGCCGAGATGCCCACTGTTGCTGAGCCACAACAGTCGTCGAATCATGTGCGACCAGCTAATAAGCATTTGGAACGCGTGCGTCTGGGTAACAAGCGTCGGGTCCCACCACGCAAACCGGCACGTGCCCCTAAGCCTCAAATCTATGTGGACACCATCACAGACAGTCAACTGACCAGTACACCAAAGAGCACATCCAGTCCAGCTGGACAGCAGCGTACACCTCGCACCCCGCTAAGCACTGTCAACAAGAATCGTGTACATTTGCGTTCCCGATCAGTTGAGAAGAATTTGCAGAAGACACGCTTGCCATTGCAAAGTTTCGATGATCAGCTCAATCCCATCGAGCGGATCAATGTGCCCAGTCTACGTATACTTATGTCGTCCGTAGAGAATAACCTGGATTACTAAAGAGTTGAAGATGGGCGTGTGCCAAGGCATAGGAGTAGCTTATTTAATTTTAAATTTCTTTTATTGTTTAAATTTATATCGAGTTTGTAATTTTAGATTATTTAGGATACTAAATTGTACATCAAAATATTAGTTTTAGTTGCTATATATTTCTTTTATCTAAAGTGTCATGCGCCCACCGTCTTCAACCTTGAAGTAATACTAATTATTTTTAGTAGATTTAAATTGCCTTTGATCATACATTGTAGTATACATATCCCACCAATCATTCATCCTCGTACAAAGTTCAATAAATAAAACACAATTATAACAAAATATAAAGGCATATATTTTCTAAAAGATTTGTTATAAAAATATTGCAACATTTGTCATATTAAGTTTCACTCTGCGTTAGCTTAGCTTGAGTGTTGTCATCACTCTGTCGACTAGCTGCTCCCCGCTTTCTTCTTCGTTGTCGTTCTCCAGCACATGGTCAAAGGTGCTGTCATCTAAGTCACATTCGGAAGGCACATCGTCTACGCCAATGGTGAATTGCCAGCCTCGCGATTTGCGTGTTTCTAGCTGGGAGGTCAAGCGTAGCGTTTGAACCACATCGTAGCCATAGGTCTCGTAAAACCAGCGCACATCATTTTTACGGCGTATATCGCTTACTATTACGTAGTCCACATTCGTAACATCTGCGGCCTTCATGGCCGCTCGACAAAAGAAACCATAATCCTGACGACGCACTTCGTCGCTCCAGAGTATCATGTCGCGGCGATACTTCTCCTTATACGGTCCATCACTGAGCATTGCGTTAATGTCGAGATTTAGTTTCTGGGCCCATTCCTTTTTGATGGGCTCTGAGATGCGCACGATAATTGCCCGATCCGCCAAGCTATTAATTAGCATATATTGTTATAAATAAAATTCTACGACGGGAATTACCACTCACCGGTTGAGCAGCCTCTCAGATATAAAATCCTTGCCACATTTTCGCTTTCCACTAATTAAAATAATTTTACGCATATTTATTTTCTGTTTAAGTTAACAATTGCCAGCAACTTTCACTTTTGACGTGCTCTCAATACTGTTTGCGGCTTATATTCACCTATAGGTACGCTTTGAAAATATATTTCAGTCATTATTTCATTGTACTTATGGTAATTTGCTTAAGCGATTGTTGTCCCAGACTTGCTCAGAACATTTTAGAAATGTTTACAATTTGTTTTGGTCGCTGTTATTGTTGTTGCTACCTGCCGACTGACGGAATAATCGTGGCGAGTACACTTATCGATAACGATAATAGCAGATGTCCGTGTGCGAATAAGTTTGGTTAACACAAAAACTAATGTCTAAAGCAAATATCTCGTAATAAAACAATGGCTTGTACTCAGGAAGGAAGTAAATAAATATTTATTAGGCTATAAATGTTCGATTTGAAATGCGCGCTCTTGATTAGTGTGCTGACTAAAGGAATAATCGTGGCGAGTACACTTATCGATAACGACAATAGCAGACGGACATTTTGAAATGTGCGAATAAGTTTGGTTAACACAAAAACTAATGTCTAAAGCAAATATCTCATAAAAAACAATGGTTTGTACTCAGCAGAGAAGTAAATAAATAATTATTAGGTTATAAATGTTCGATTTGAAATGCGCGCTCTTGATTGGTGTGCTGACTAAAGGAATAATCGTGGCGAGTACACTTATCGATAACGACAATAGCAGACGGACATTTTGAAATGTGCGAATAAGTTTGGTTAACACAAAAACTAATGTCTAAAGCAAATATCTCATAAAAAACAATGGTTTGTACTCAGCAGAGAAGTAAATAAATAATTATTAGGTTATAAATGTTCGATTTGAAATGCGCGCTCTTGATTGGTGTGCTGACTAAAGGAATAATCGTGGCGAAATTACTATCGATGACAAATGCAGTCAACGGGACTTAAATAAATTGAATTAAACCGTTTTTTATACAATTTATTTGTAGAAAATTAAGTGGCAGATGCATTAACATTTTAATGATTATTTCAAGTATTTATCTGTAGTATTGCGTCTGCTGCCAATTGCTGCCTGTACCACTTGCCGCATTACTTGGATCGTATCCGCCGGACATCTGTGTTGAACTGCCTACATTTACATTACCACCTGCTCCTGGAGCTGTTCCACCTCCGCTACCACCAGCTGTACCACTTGATCCGGCCGGTGTACCATCTGTTGTGGTGCCACCACCAGAACTGCCGAATGAAGCCAAAACGCTGCTGTAGTATGAAGCATCAGCGACTGACTCCGATTTGTGTATGGCCTTCTTTAAGGTTTGATGAAGGGCAGCCTTACCCTGATGACAATCCTGAGCATTGGCGTTGTTTATACGCGCCAGATTAGCTTGCGTAAGAGTCGAGTGCGAGTGGGAACTGTTCCGATCGGAAGAACCAGGAGGAGGTATTGACCCAATGCCGCTGACTAAACCGCGTACTGTAGACCGTTGTTGTAGGTGACCAGCGGAGGAGACTGACCCGGCTGCGGCTGCGGATGATTCGGAGAGCTGCAAGGGCAAGCATTAGACAGGGAAGAGCATAGTTAGTAGCCATAGCAACTACTCGCCTTGCGCTGCTTATGCAACTCCAGACCACTCAATTCCGTCACCTTGGGATCTACCGCTGTAGCCGCTGTAAGTGGCGGCTGAGCTACATGTCTGTGGTTGATGTGTGCCTGCAGATCACGTTGCGATAAATATGTGCGACGACATCCGGTACTGCCATATCGACTACCTCCATGTGTGCACATAAAAACTGTTCCCAACCCAGACTGTTCTACACGCAGCACCTTGTCGCTGCAGCGTGGACAGTTTTTAATGGGCTCAGCGCGAGCGCACTTGAGGCAAAATACATGTTTGCAGGGTATCATGCGGCCATAGACCAAGATGGGCTTGTCACATTGATCACAGCAGTGAATCATTGGATTGAGCACTTTTTCACCAATAAGACTAACTTTGTGGTTCCACTTGAGGCGCAACATAGGCTCTGGTGGACCCCGTGACAAGGTGGTAAACGTTGGAGCTTCCAGTTGCGAGATATCTGCTTCCATATCAACTGCAATGATACGATTATATATTATATATAAATTATATCCAAAACAATAAGAATTCACAAATATTACTTGTTTGAGGCAATACAGGTGGTGCTACCTGTTGTGGCGGCGGTGCCAGCGGCAGTGTCTGTGGCGGCGTCATATTATCAATGGGTGTCACAGGCTCATCAGCCCCTGTTATCATTTCCACGTCATTCTCTTTGTCTAATTCCTGCATCACTATATCATCTGTACGTTCTATGCTGCTTGGACTATCATCATGTGTTCCATTGTTTGATGTCACGGCGATGCCAACACTGACGCCACTTTCATATGTCTCTAATGCATTGCCACTGTCATCAATTTTCTTTCCGCGTCCTCGACCACGACCGCGTCCCCTACCGCGTGCTCGCGACCCGCGACCACGTCCACGGCCGCGCTTTATTTCATCTGTATCCATTTTACAAATAAAAATAAAGTATTTCAAGAGTTTACAGAATTCTGCAGTTTTTTTGTTTCGTTTTGCTGATGGATTTATTGACGGACACTGTTGTTTTCAGACTTGCTATCGCAGTATATGTCTATCGATATGTTTTCCCCGGACCATCTGATTTGCTTTCGATAACAACAGCTCTGATAAATTATAAGACTTTTTGTGATTGTGTTTACTGTTGCACCAGGAAAATTATAAAGTGCACCAAAAATTAATTTAAATATAACCGATGGCAAGGAAAAACATTGCATATGTTATACGTAAGCAATGAAATATGGAGAACACACAAATTTTTAAAACTGCATATTTCATAGTATAAATTTGGATTTGAGTTTTCAACATTCGCGCACTCTTATAATTAACAGAACATGAAGTTGGCTGCGAACGCAGAAATGCTCGGTGTTAGATGAAGTTTGAGAGGCCTAGAGCTCGCGAGCTTCGACCTTGGAAATGCCGAAAGTCCCGGCTAATTCTAGGGAGTTTGTTGTTTACGGCTGGTTTTATTATTTAATTTTCCTGGTCAACAATCTGAAGACCTTTGGCTTTTGTTAATTTCTATATATTTATTTATCGCTTTGTTTATGTGAACTTTTTATTAATCGAGTTTGAGAAGCATTGTTTAATTATTTAGATTTATCTTTCTTTGTTCTCTTAATCCTGTAAAGAAACCTTAATAGGTTCCGAGTTGATGTCGACATAAGCTGGCGGCATTGCCTTTCTCTCCGACTCTCGACACTTTCCACTGCACACTTGTTCACCTCCAGAGTTCTGTGTTAGCCGACAATGTTCCTTATAGACAAGCAACATCATATAACCAATGATAACTGCAAATTATAGAATCTTAACTACACTGCTACATTTTAAATATTTATCTCTCTCACCTGCAACCGTCCAATAGGCCAACAATTCACCCACGAAAATTACCGCAGATCTATCGCCATAGTAATAGGTTATATAATTGAAGCTGGCTGTGGTCCACGCTGTGGCCAAAATGGCCGAAGCAAACAGCCAGAAGACCAGAAACATCTCCTTGTGCAGTGGATTCTTTTTGAAAATGCCATAGATCAGAGCTGCAGTTGCGGATAACTGCAATCCTCGCACGGAATCCATATAGCGTTGACCTGAGATTAATTATAATGCACATATTTTTGTTTTTAAGCTTTGTAAGGTATATGGCTTACTGAAATGGGGCAGCATATAGGTGAGTAATGCCAAACCCATAGCAATCACACCAACGCCCAATAATTTGGTTCGCTTCAACTCCATTTCTGCTCAGAGATTCGCTGCATACTGAATGCAGTTGTGGGAATCTTTATCAGTGGTCGGCACAACCCTGATTCGCGAATGGAAAATTTCTCTGCCGACCACTGCACACATTGACATGCAAGAATTGCATCTGTGTGAGTATTCTACATCGTATTTAACTCTTTCAATGGCATTGAGTAATGCTCAAATTTAAACCTTTATTAATTGCAATGATACCGTACTGCAATTATAATGAGCTTTAGCAATTTAATTTAATATTTTTTTCTTGACTTGGCATCAAATTGAACACACAAAGGAAATTCGTATGAAATTAATTAACGGACAGGTTTCAATATTCCTCTGATAACGATAACCTTTTCAAAAGATCATTTAGCACACAATTGTTCACAACATCGAGCCTAGAAAACTAAATGCAATATAATTATTTCAACAGGCTATCAGAACAATAGACAGGAGAAAATAACCTTTATGACATAATAACATGGTAATAAATTTTTACATAGTAATTTTTAATAATAGTAATAAAAATTATAATACACAACTATGCTTTGCGCCAACACAAAAAACACCAATTTGGGTCCTAAAAACGCCAAGTGTGGCAAATGTAGATGTGCCCAACCCTGGTCAGAGTTTCACATGTTTTCAAAGCGGCGTGCATTTTCTGCGATATTTAGAATTTAATTTTGTTGATTTGCTTAATACACGTTATGGACATTGACGGGTTGTTTGATTGTTTCAACGAGGTGCCAGAAGAGAGTCTGCAGGTGCCGTTACCTATACCAATAAAGACAACAAAGTCAGAACAAGACGATAATGCAACGGAAGGTGACTGCAAAACCGAGAAGAAAACTACCAAGCGCCCAGCTACAGACGGCGAAGAGTCTACAAAGGATGAAAAGGGTGATGACGAGAATGGAATGGAACATAACGACAAACGACAGAGGAGTGAAGTCGAAGTTGCTGCTGTAAAAGAAGAAAAAGATGACCATGAGTCTGATATAGAGGAGAAAGATGAGGATAAAGATGGCAAAGTTGATGAAATGGAAGCGTTGCGAGTGCGCATCGTTACCCACCAGTTGGTGTCGCCCGAATCCTGTACACACGAAGTGGCCGCTCATCCCGATCAGGAGTACATACCCCTACAACCATTCACAGGTGTGCCGGCCAAAGAGTATCCTTTTGTGTTAGATCCGTTCCAGAAACAGGCTATACTCTGCATAGACAACTCACAGAGCGTCTTGGTTTCGGCTCACACTTCCGCGGGAAAGACAGTTGTGGCAGAGTACGCTATAGCCAAGTCTCTGGCGGCTAAGCAGCGGGTTATCTATACGACTCCCATTAAGGCATTGTCCAATCAAAAGTTCCGCGAGTTCACCGATGAGTTTCAGGATGTCGGTTTGGTTACTGGGGATGTGACAATTAACCCCTCGGCTTCCTGCCTCATAATGACAACGGAAATTCTTCGAAATATGCTCTATCGTGGCAGCGAAGTGATGCGCGAAGTGGGTTGGGTAATTTTCGATGAGATCCACTATATGCGTGATAAGGAGCGTGGTGTGGTATGGGAGGAGACACTAATTCTGCTGCCGGACAATGTACGCTATGTGTTTCTGTCCGCCACCATACCGAACGCTCGTCAGTTTGCGGAATGGGTATGCCATCTACACAAGCAGCCATGTCATGTGGTTTACACGGATTACCGGCCCACACCATTGCAGCATTACATCTTTCCTGCTGGCGGTGATGGCATACATTTGATTGTGGACGAAAAAGGACAGTTTAAAGAGGATAATTTCTCCACGGCCATGGCAGTGTTGGCCAATTCAGGTACGCCATTTTCTCTGGCCTAAATGAATTTAAGATAATTAAACATATTATTTTTACAGGTGAGGCGGGAAAAGGAGACCAGAAGGGGCGCAAGGGCGGCATCAAGGGTACAAACGCTGGACAAACGAACATTTTCAAGATAGTTAAGATGATCATGGAAAGAAACTTTGCACCGGTTATCATTTTCTCATTCAGTAAGAAGGATTGCGAGCTTTATGCCATGCAAATGGCCAAACTGGACTTTAATAATGTCGATGAGAAGAAACTTGTGGATGAGGTTTTCCGCAATGCCATGGACGTGCTCAGCGAAGAGGATCGTCGTCTACCCCAGGTGGAGAACGTATTGCCCCTGCTTCGACGTGGCATCGGCATACATCATGGTGGTCTGTTGCCCATACTGAAAGAAACCATTGAGATTCTCTTTGGAGAAGGTCTGATCAAGGCGCTGTTTGCCACAGAAACTTTTGCCATGGGCCTAAACATGCCAGCTCGTACGGTTCTGTTTACGGCTCCTCGTAAATTCGATGGCAAGGACTTTCGATGGATCAGTTCGGGCGAGTATATTCAAATGGCTGGACGTGCCGGACGTCGTGGTCTGGATGACAAGGGTATTGTCATACTCATGATCGACGAGAAGGTCTCGCCCGTTGTGGGTCGTGAGATTGTGCAGGGCAAGGCGGATACACTGAATTCGGCGTTCCATCTGACCTACAACATGGTGTTGAATCTGCTGCGTGTTGAGGAAATAAATCCGGAGTACATGCTGGAAAGGAGTTTCTATCAGTTCCAGAATCAAGCCGCTCTACCTGGCCTGCATGATCAGGTCCAGCAGAAGACAAAACAACTGGAAAAGCTGGATATTAAAGATGAGCACAATATTGCCTCCTATCATCATATACGAGATCAGCTTGACATCAATGGCAAAAAGTTTCGCGAGTGGCTAACCAAGCCTCAATATCTGGTACCCTTCCTGCAGGCCGGCCGACTGGTAAAAGTGTCAGCGGGGAAACAGGAGTACGATTGGGGCATTGTATTGAATTTCAAGAATCAGGATCAGAGCCGCAGAAATCCACTGAAGACCGAGCCTAACGTTGTTATCGATGTGTTGCTGCATGTGAGCGAAGAGTCGGCCAAATCAGGCGAAACTGAACCGTGTCCACCGAACGAACGTGGAAGCATGGAGGTGGTACCGTTGGCCCACACATTGATCACACAAATCAGCTCTTTGCGTATCCATTTCCCCAACGATTTACGCAATGCGGACAATCGTCGTGTTGTTCTCAAGTCCATACAGGAGGCTAAGAAGCGCTTTCCTCTTGGCCCACCTGTATTGCATCCTATAGACGATATGGGTATCAAAGATCCGGATTTCCGTAAGATTGTGGATACGATTGCACAATTTGAGACACTGCTCGAACAGCATCCGCTGCACAAATCGCCAGAACTGGAACGCATCCATAAACGCTATTTGGAGAAGCTAACGCTGCAAACCGAGATGCAGGATATCAAGTCTGAACTGAGGGCGGCACGTAGCCTTCTTCAAATGGATGAGCTGAAGTTTCGTAAACGTGTACTGCGTCGCATGGGCTACTGCAAGCCCGGTGATGTCATTGAGTTCAAGGGTCGAGTCGCCTGTGAGTTGAGCTCCGCGGATGAGCTACTCATCACTGAGATGATTTTTAATGGTGTCTTCAATGAGCTGTCTGCCCCGCAGGCAGTTGCTCTGCTCTCTTGTTTTGTCTGTGACGAAAAATCTTCCGAGGCGCCGAAGAGTGCCACCGAGTTGTCCGGCCCATTGCGCTCCCTACAGACACTGGCGCGACGCATTGCCAAGGTGTCAACCGAATGCAAACTACAATTGGATGAGGACAACTATGTGGATAAGTTTAAGCCTTTCCTCATGGACGTGGTGCTGGCCTGGTGCAAAGGCTCCAGTTTTCTGAGTGTCTGCAAAATGACGGACATCTTTGAGGGTTCCATTATACGTTGCATGCGTCGTCTAGAGGAGCTATTGCGTCAACTGTGCCAGGCCTCCAAGACCATAGGCAATACGGATTTGGAGAACAAATTCTCTGAAGGCGTGCGTCTGCTGAAGCGTGATATTGTCTTTGCCGCCTCGCTGTATCTGTAATCTATATGTTTGGAATCAAGTGAATGTTGCTATGATGCAGGACAACACATAAAGGACATTTTACAAATGGAAAGATTAGAATTTATTGTGTGGACAAAAGTTCGTACAATGAAAATAGGCTAATTATACATAAATATTATAATCTAAATGTATTTCATATGTTTTCGCACATGTAAACTATAGATTACAGTATACACACAAGTATATATTAAATAAATATATGTATAAATAAACACAGCTACACGCATTGCTATGAAAACATACAAAATTATTGGACGGTTCACTCTGATTTGTATGGTCGTTGATTTCTATATATGTGACACACATAAGACATACATACTTACACGTATATAATACACATAGCTTAACTAAATGATATCCTTAGGCACTTAGGCGGTACATGAGTACATTCACTTAATATTATCGTAGTTTCGATTGATATGAAAGGCACTTGTGCTTGGACATTAGTAATGCAGTAGTTCTAATCGTAAAAGGCAACATTGTTGGACAGTGTAACTGAATGGGGGAACTTGAATGAGGTATGCAAGGGAAGAGTTTGTTATGCTTAAATTTTGATTCCAATTAGTTAAAAAATACAAATTGATTTAGGCTGCTATTAAATTATTATCTGAAAGTTAGCTCTTACGATTACATTTTGATTGAATAAGCAATTATAAAGTATAATTTTATTAGTCTGTACGCTAATATAGAAGTGTAGCTCTTGTCTATTACTTATATTACATCAAGGCTTCAAGTAAGTTTATTACATTGACAATTACAAATTTGTTAAACCTCGTTAACTTTGTCACCTAACGCTAATTGACAACATTTAAATAATTAACCTGGCTTTCACGTATTGTTCATGTTATATACATTTATATACGACGACTCATTAAGACACTGACAATATAAACTATTCTATGGAATGTCATTGATATGGATTCGTATTCGTTGGGTTCTCGAACTGGAAGTGTTTGTTCGTAATTTAAATACAACTAATTAAAATTACTGAGATCTTAAAGATCTGTTTAGATTATAAATAGATTAAAACTGCATTTAAAAAGTAAATGTTGCAATGTCAGCTAAATGAGCAGGATTCTTGCAGCAACACAGATGGAGCTGAGGGTAGAGTTAAATTGTGATTAATATAGTTTATACTTGTCGTGTAAAATGAGTGTTTACTGTACTTGATTGAATTACTGCCAATCGTAGTCTGCTAACAGTTGTTCTTATGGTTCATTTAGGGCACTCTCTAAACGCATCGCGCGCTTAGAGAGCGGTTACTTAGACAGAGGTTTGTGGTATGGCCTCCACGGAGCCGTGCAATCGTCGAGCAGGTTGCACAGTTGGTTGCACCACTGGCTGCACCACCGGCTGTGTGCTAAGCGTGGCTGTAGTTGTTGTCGTTCTCGCCGAGGGCACAGGTGTGGTGCTGCGGCTGCTGGTGCTGGCTACGCTGGTGGGTTTAGATGCCGTGGAAGCTATACGCTGCGTTGGCTCCGCCTGCAACTGCGGCACTGGCGTACTGGAGATCGGCTGGTCTGTACAGTAGGCTGCCTCCCCGCCGATAGGAGCCGCCGCCTTGGTGGCAGTTGTGCCATTTCCTTGCAAAACGGGGCGTGGCTGCACGTTCCGATTTGATCACGCTGCCATTTGTCTCTTTGAGTGAAATGCCCGACTTGATGGACGCCTGACTGCTAGACTTTTGGGTCATGGCCAGTGAACTGGGTGAACGCAGCGATGTGGTGTCTGTTTGCGCTTTGCTGGCTAGCGTCTTCGTCGAGGGGGAATCTCGATACTCGTAGATGTTATCCCGCGAGCGGAGCGCATGATGATTGGTTACCATGTGCGCATTGTCCACACCATTGGGATCTGGCTCCTTTCTCCGTTTCCATGCCGTCGCCATTGATGAAGGCATCCTCATCATAGAAACGATCCGATTGTCTGTGGATTAAGAAAATTAGTATGTGAATTTGAGATCCGTGCGCCATAAGTTACCGCGTTGGCATTGCGCCACATAATGCAGCAGATCACCACGAGCACAATGAGGAAGAAACACGCCACAGACATGCTCCAGAAGGCTATCTGTAGCGGCTCCTTCGGCTCCCACCAATACTCCGTGGTGGGTGGATACGTGGAGCACTAGCACACCAATAACTGTGGGCAAATATTGTGTCCAGAAGGCGCACTCCGTCTGCCGATAATTGAGCAGTATGGAAGAGTTGAAGGTGGTGTTGATGTTGAAGGTATCGAATCTCTCCCTGAAGACGCACGCTGGAAGTGCATTCCCAGTACTTGCTGGGGCGTTGGATTACTAACAGAAACAGGATGAGAGATTAACTGAGAAGAAAGTAATGACATAACGAAATCAATATAGTTTACCCATATCTGGCGAAATTGGAATAGGTCTTCATGAAGAAGTGGCTCATGTTCCGATCATTATCGGTCCACATGTTGCGCTGCAGGTGCTCCTTTTTGGGAAAGAATTCGGTGTCCATGAATGGTGAACCAGTGAGGAAATAATAAATGCTCTGTGTCATGGGGATACTTCCGCCACTGCGGCAGGTTCAAGGCCTCCACTGTGGTGTTCAGCACATACATATAGACGGGCACCTTCTGCTCCAGCAACAGCTTGACCATCTGATCCACCGGCGCACGATAGTAGTAGATCACTCAACATGTTAATGTACTGATCCCGGATGATGGTGTTGTTGTTGGGATCTGGCCAATAGGTGTACATATATTTGATGGCCTCGTATACGCCTAGGGGATTCAGCGTATAGTTATAACGGAAGAAGGCACGCTAGGCTCTGATCTTCTGTTCAAAGAACTTCCCGTTGAAATAGCTCGTAATACGGTGCCAGGGATTCATTTTGAGCCACAAAGAAGGCCGCCTCTTGGGTGGTCACACCCGTCTATGTACTGTATATTCCGATTGAATTTGCCAGCGCGTATCAGAGTCTCGGGCGTTTGAGTTAGGAAACGCCAATCCCGCTCCCGCCAGCCATCATACCAATCATCTCCGGGGCAGCGTGAAATTGTGATCCAGCACTACGTGCCCCAGGGGAAGCTGCCCACCTGTGGTGAAAACTCGGCATTTCCCAATTCGTAGAAACTGCGACCAGTGCGCAGGCAGTTGACCAGCTTCCAGGATGAATCTATGGAACAGCCCAGCACCTGGCCCAGCACACTCGTATTCATGGCTCTGTACTTGTCCTGAATGAATGCCCAATTGCTGAACGCCGATCCGGACTAAGCATCAGACGGCTTCACGATATTTCGTGTATGGTGCCACCATCAGCAAGCCAGCCGAGGCACCGCCTGCTCCGGGACCGAACAACGTGATGGAATCGCGGTCACCATTGAAGAACTCAATGTTATCGTGCACCCATTTGAGTGCCATTGCCTGATCCAAGATGCCGTAGTTTCCAGGCGAGTTCTCATCGGCTGTCGATAGGAAACCCAAAGCGCCCAGGCGATAGTTCAAAGTAACCACAACCACATCATAGAAGGATGCCAGCATGTGACCCTGGGAATAGGTTCGAGGCACCGCGCACGAGTTCACCGCCGTGTATGTAGACCATAACAGGATACTTTTGGGCCACCCCTGCACCAGCTCTGTAAAAGGATAAAGTCAGTGAAAGATTCAACTACAGGCAAACACAAACAAAAACTCACCTTGGGTGAATACACATTCAAGTACAGGCAGTCCCCATCCATATCCATGACACCTTTAGTGGCACCGGTGTAGCGCACGGGCTGTGGGCATGCCGGCCCAAAGTCCACCGCCTGCAGCAGCTGCCAGCCACGATGGAGACGCGGTGGCTTGAAGCGACCCTCGAACGTCGGCGGCAGGGCATAGGGTATGCCCAGGAACACCGAGCACTCGCCCATGACACGGTCCACCGTGGAATGATAGGGACGGTAGAAAGATTTCGGATCGGGATTATCGTACATGTAGACCTTAAATCCCTGCACCTGGCCATAGTTGGTGGTCACAAACACGTCCCGTTCCAGTGTCAATGAATCGCGACGTTGTTTACCCTGCAGATCCTCCCGCCAGCCAGCCAAGACGCCCGGGAATTGTGTACGTGCATTGGGATCATTCTGTGCGAATAAGAAGATTGATAATGATGTTGTAACATGTGTAATTGCTTAGGTCGTCGCATGAAAACTTAATTAAGATGATTGCCATGATATGTGAAACAGATCATGTGTGGATCACTGCTCAATGCTCCATCATTGTTCACTTCTTCCATATGGCATCGTTATCGTTTTTGGGGTCAACTCTTGTGTCAGTCATCGTAATTGATTAAGCTCAGCGTCAATTGTTTAATAGGTGCAACAGAAGTCGACAAACGACGGAGCTTAATTAATATTTCACTCGACAGATCTGTCTCTATAACTCAATTTAGATATTTGGCAATAGCTTCTCGGATCAGCGGAACACATGCTTCAACTCTTCCTCATCCATTCCTCAATCACATTATATGTATCTAGTTGTCATTTCCTTCTTACCGGATCAAACCGAAAGCGATCTTCGTTTGGCATGCCCTGAGGATATTGTCCTGGCGGATTGCGACCAGGATAATTGGCACCATATCCATTTGGTTGGTAGTGTCCATAGCGCCGATCATTGAACGTATAAGTTCTATAAGAAATGCGACTTTAGTATGGATGGATTAGTATTAGGTCATAGCTACAACTCACCTATAGTCAGGATCACCGGGATTTGGCCATTGGTAGTCCACACCGGGACGTGAGTAAAAGCGAGGATCCCGTGTTTGAGCCTGAATGCATGGGGGCAGTGTGTGGAGTACCCCTAATGCCAGCAGTAGGCCAGTTAGACAACTTAGTTTGTCGCGATACTTGAATTTTTGTGTCATTTTAAGCTGCAAGAGAATCGGAAATGCATTTCACATTATTCAAATTATATTATAAAATTCTATTGAAGTTCAATTTATAAACATTTTTTTAGAGCCTGGACTTTAAAAAAGTACAAACGGGTTTATTAAGTTTGTGCAACTCAGAAATGTATTTAAGAGGTAGAAGGGGGCGTGGCAGACCCCACAAAGTATATATATTCTTGATCAGGACGACGAGCTGAGTCGATATAGCCATGTCCGTCTGTCTGTCCGTCCGTATAAACAAGTAGATATCATAAACTGTAAGAGCTAGAGACATCGTATTTGGTCGTTAGCTGCCCCTGTAGTGCAAGCAGATCATTTGTTTTCGATTTTTGATACCTCCTCCCCCTACCTACCCCCTTCTACGAAAAGCCACCACAGCCACAGCTATGGTAACTTTTATCTGTGCTGTGAATTTTGGCCCAATCGGATAATAAACACCGGAGATATTCGGATTAAATTTTCTGTACTAGGCAAGGGGGGAGCAGCGAGCATGCTCCTAATGTATATAAGTGCATCGCTGATCCCTTGCATAAGTGTGTATGCGTGGTTGCGTATGGTTTGCGATATGTGTGTATGTGTGCATAGTTAGCATTAGCTGCTGGAAAGGAAAGTACAGGGTCTCCTACTGTCGGCTGCATCCGACTGTAGCTTTTCGGGTTTTTTTAAAAATTCCTAATATTTTACGAAGTATCTAGGCTATTTCATATTTTATTTTATTTTTTAAAATTGTATTCTTAAATATTTTTAATATTTTAATTTAAAAAATTTAATTTTAATTTATAATCTTTTTAATTTTTACATCAACTGTACGTAGTTGATATTCTATTTAAATAAATAAATAAAAAAAAGGGAATTAGGCTAATGTATGAGCTGGGGATTGCCAGGTAAACAGTGGTACCCATGAAGTGGGTGGTAATTTCATCAATCGCGAACTAGTGCTTAGTGATCTAGTTCAAGTGTTAGTAGTGTACTTAATGTATTGGTTTAGTTGGTTTACTTTTAACAAATTTTTAATAGTAACTCATATGAAATCAAACTTAACTAGTTTTCCATTTGTATTTACGATTTACAATTATTTAACCAAAAATTCTTTTGACAAAAATAAATGATCATTTGAACAACTACTATATCTTAGAGAAGTTTCCGCTCTATATTTAGCTTAAATATACTTTGATATACTTTGAAAAGTTGTATAAATCTTGTGCTAATGATAATGTTACTAGCATCGTTTACACCATCTTCGGCTCTTCTGTGTACTGTAATTATTTAAATACAATGACATGACCTTTCCCTTTTTTTGCATTCATTGAAACAATTAATCAATTAGCTGCAACGCCAGCGTTTCCACGGCTAGACAATGGGAGTAATCAGAGTCGCAATGACTCTGTTCAACTTGCAACACATCACAAGTGCCACATGCAGTTGACTCCAATTGGAAATAACACACTCCACAAACACACACACACACACACACTCGAATCCGCAAAGGAAAAAACGTCATCAAGTCAGAGCCGGAGAAGTCGCCAAGTCGCATTTGATGCCGTAACTTTATTTTTAGCGCATTTTTCTAATGTGTGGAAGTGGAAACGGGTTTGTCGGTCTCTCGGTCTTTGGCTCCACACAGAGAGCATAATGGGAAACCAGTTTGGTCACTCTTACTCAGCTCGGCTCAGCTCAGATTTGTTATTTTTCTGTTTATTACTATATTCATGATATAATTGTTGTTTATTCTACTTTTTACTGTCTTTGGGAATGTGTTGAATCCACTCAAAACAAAGCTGCAACTGTAGTATTGAGTGTAGCGAGCAGCACTGATTGGTAGAATCAATAGGCTTGTCTTGAGCTCAGTTTTGGGTCTAATGATGGAATTGGATATATTACGAATATAGTTATAGCAACTATTGACTTATTTTATGTGTGCTAAGGTCAAAGTGTGCTTCCAGTGTATGTAAAATGAAATAAAAGCTTTATTAACTATACACAGAGGGAAAAATGACGTTCTAAAATTAAGTTTGAATGTACTCAATATAAGAATTTGCAATCTTAGTTAAAGATAGAATAAAGAAAAGAAAAGAAAATAAGAATGTTTTTCTCAAAATAAGTTTAAAAACTCTTAAAACTAGTATTATTGGATTTAAAACAAGTATAAAGCAATCTTGAAATAAAAAAAATCGAATTTTTCTTATACTACTTTGAAGAATTATCTACGGTTTAATTATATACACACAATAATATTGTTAGAATTCATTTATACTCGTAGTATTTTAGAAAGAAGAAATATTTAATTTAATTATGTTGGAAAACTGAAATCGACAGCTAAGCTTTTAATGTTAGAAATAAGTAATTAATTTGAATTTGCAATTTTTTAAACATTTAAATTTAAACACGTATACGATTATATATATGTATATATATAAAGATTCCAAATTAGAGTAGTACTTAAATCTGTGTTTTATGTAAATATTGCAAAAAAATAATAACATAATAAATAACTAATAACAATCTACAGTGAAAACTGTCATAGCGGACACCTCTTTAATACGGACACCCCCTTTGAACGAACACTTTTGTAACGACTTTCGTCTTGGCGTAATCGAAAAAAGATTTTCATTATTAAGTGCCAGACTTAATATCTACACAGAGAGAAAAAATCAAGAATTTCGTACTTGAAACCTAACATTTCAAACTTGATTTCTCACTTAGAAAGAATATGCCGAAACCGAGATGTAAATACTTAAATCAAGAACGGTAAAAATTCTTGATATAAGTTTGCGAGGACTTAAAAATCAAGAATACAAATTTCTTAAAAAGAGAATGTTTATTCTTGAGTTAAAAACTTACTGTACTTGACCTAAGTTCTTGATTCGATCTTGAAATAAGTATTGCAAATCTTATTCGGAGTTCTCATAAACTTGATTTAAGAATAATATTTGAAGAATAAACGTTCTCAATATGAAAATATTATTCTTAATATAAGTTTTTTTCCTCTTAAAGCCAGTTCTTGTATTCTTAATATTTAAGCACACCACATTCTTCTAATGAGAAATGGGAATCTTAATCCGAATACTTATAAGTATTTCATGCACCAATGTAAATCCAAATGCATTTTGCTCTGCAATGATACGTGAGCTTGGACATTCATTTAAGCTATTACACGACTTTGCTGAGAAGATGATAATCAAGCCTGTTCCCATTTTCGAATTCGTTCAATCGATTTACATTTTGATAAAAATGGGGTTTCAAATTTCAATTCATCGTTTTCGATTATCTTCATATTTGGTCCGTTTCGAATAGATTAGCTTCGTGTTTAAGTACACATTAAACATTTTCATTGCTCGAAAACGATACATCGAATTTAGGAACTCCATCTTTTTCAAAACGTAAATCGATTGAGCGAATTCGAAAATGGGAACAGGCCTGAATATCTTATATACAAGGATGCCAATGTTGGAGCTATACAATTTCGAATTCTTTAAAGTGATTTACGTTTTGACTAAAATGGAGTCTCACATTTCTATTCATCGTATTCGTTTTCGATCTTTCGTTACTTCGTTTTTACTTCATTCTGAAGTAGATTAGCTTTGTGTAAGTGAAATGAAATCGTTTTCCTTTCCCTATAGAAAGGCATTAAAAGTTCCTTTCCCAAACCGTGCAAAATGGCTTCTTCAAAAGAAGTCGGTGTATCGATACATCAACGCTTCTCTTATGATATACGTTCCTATAGGTACAGGTAGACCACTTATACACCGACAATGCAGTTACTTATACTATTACAAATAAGTTTATGCAATTACTGCCAATATGCAATACTTATACACATGTATATACACCCTGTACTCTATGTATGTTTGTGTGCAAAAGTAAACAAATTTGAGCAACACTTTTGGCATTTGATTACAAAGCGGCGGCGCAGTGACTGTTGTTGTTGTTGTTGCGGCAAGTGGCAAGTGGCGACGTCAACGTCATGCTAAACTGGCACAAGGACTCACTCAGACACACACACACACACGCAGACGAGTTGCAGTGGCAGTTGCAGTTGTTGTTGTTGCAGCTGTCGTTGTTGCCACATGCAAATAAAGTGCATTAACCTGGCGTTGCCACCAACGCAGTCGCCTCAGGTTACTCGCTCTCCTGCTTCCCTTTTCTTCCCTTTTCTTTAACGTTCTGAGTGTGTGTGCTTTCAAGCTACTTCTGCTTCTGCTTATTCTTGTTAAAACAAAATACCGTTCGGAAATGCAAACGCCGCACAAAATGCTGAAGCGAGTGTTGTCACTCCGAAAATTATTTGGCAAACTTATAAAATCAAATACTTGCGGGAAATTTTATATCAAATTACACGTTTTTCTGTTATTTTAGCTGGTGAATCATAATCTTCTCTGCTTTTTTTTGTATTTTCGCAATCACAAAGCAAACAACATTAAACGCAACGATAACGTTGAAAGTGAAGCGTTTGCAGGTGGCATGTGTGTGTGTACGTGTCTCTCTCTGTGTGTGTGTGTGTAGTCTGAGTCGCATTGTTGGCCCAGTGCGAGGCAATTGCTGCTGCTGCTGCTTCTTTGATCTCACTTGTTTTACAGTTATGCTCCAAATGATGACGTCGCTGCCTGCGCCAACGCCGACGCCAACGACTTGTTGCGTTTTTTTATTGCGTTTTTTATTTGACGTTTTGCACTATCTAATCTAGTAAAAGCCTTTGTACGCTTTGCACTCAATTTGGCTTATTCATTAATAGTATTAACTTTCTTTGAGCGCCTGCAAAACGCGCCAACGCCCCGAAAAAATAACACAAACTGCACTCACAATTTACAATAAAAAAATATATACAAGGTATAAAGCCGAAATGACCGTTTTTTGTGTTTTGAGCCAGATCTCAGACAGGTAAAGCGCTCAGACACTCACACAGTTGTGTACGCACACACACGCACACGCAATATACCCACACAGTCGAAGGTTACTTTTGACTTTGTTAACTCACACACTCGCACACCTGGACGGGCCAACGTGAGTTACGACGCTCTTGTTACCAACAAATTGAGTTTAACTCATGCACACACACACCTGAGTGACTTTTTATATGTGACGCGCGCAGCTTTCCGACTCGCACGACCGACGCTCACGAACGTTAAAACCAAACTGAACTAACAAACAGCGGCAAGTGGCTCCCGCCGCTCTAAACCTGTAA